>OZ012735.1:487983707-488393239 GCA_963859935.3 Lathyrus sativus | reverse complement strand
AGATCTCCTATGGCGATTTAAGATGGACTAGCTTAACCTCTTAATGGATGAAAAACTGTTGTCAACACTGACATCAAGCATGCTGACAGAAAACAAATTCATCACTGAGTCTACAACGGTTTGACAGAATTTCAGAAGCTCAAACAGCTGTGACCAAACACAATTAAATCAAAACAGTCCATTCTAGCATTACTCAGTTACCAATCAATTAAACCAATGTGAATTCTCATCATGACAGAAACATTCTTCTCAGTGCATACCCCCAAATAGCAGCCCTATGCACACTACTAGATACCAACCTAAACCACTCATGCATTAAGTTGATTGTTGAGGCATGCTGGTATGACAGGGATAATGGTCTGGTATCCAAAAACTTGAATCTAGCAGTAAGGACTCAAAGCCAATTGTCAGCAGAAGGTTTGAAGTAGAGGTATGTCATGTCATGGTAAATGGGATTTATAACTGTAGAGCAAAGTATCCAACACTTGGATTTGTCACAGAGCTACTAAGAGTATACAGCCTACTGCTTTGGATAGCCACAGCCCAACATATTTTAACTAAACAAGGCCTGGTCTGCTATCTACAGGTTTTGGTAGAAATGATTAATTCCCATTTGATCAAGAGCAAATCACAAAGAAAACACCAACCACACTAGTAACAACTAGCAAATAAAACTGCTATGAATAAATGGACTGTGGTCAATCCTGGCAATGAACTCTAGCTAGCAGGCCTAGCTCCAAAGATTAAACTACTACTGTCTTGACATTATAGCAGCTGAATAGAGTATAGAAGGTGATAGACTGACATTCCTCATGCTGAACAGCCTCAAGGAACAAAATGCTTGATTCTTGTTGCTATCAATCTGAAGCAATGATTATGGCTGTTTGGCTCAGTTGGACATGACCCTCAACTTCCCAACTAAACTTTCCTACATCACTCACACAAGAGCCAACATCCAAATGAAAAGAGAAAACAAGCTACAGAGTTCTCTGAGGGCATTGCAGTTAAGACAACCTCAAGACAAGGATACATACAATATCAAACTCCTCTCATACTCAAAGCTCATACAAAATGCTTATCAGCAGCTAACACTTGACGAAGTGGGAAGCAAAAGATTGAATTTAAAACTCCCCATATTAACAACAGTCGAGACAACAGTAGTAACAGGAAATGATCATAGGATGGTTTCAAACATCAACATAGACTGGACATACATGTATACATGAACAAATAATTAAGTAGCTTCTAAAGTGTTCTAGCATAGTTAGTGTGGACCATGTCAAAGGAGCTATAATCTGCTACATGGGTAGGCAATATTCAAATTGTTTTAACAGGAGTGATGCAGCAGATGAACCCAAATGCAAGACCTGTCAACAATTCATGATACAACCAGACCAGGCAGGACCTAGGCTACCACCTAACATGTACTAACAGTTTCTTTGGAAAAACACACATAGCAAAAGCTTTCACCCTCTTTCTTGCACACTGACAGGAGTGACCCAAAACCAACCTAAATAGAACTCCTTCCAACTGTCAGGTAGGACAACAAATCCCCTGGGGCTAAAACTGAAAGTGGCTCAATGATGTATCTGTGTTTATCAGCAATCATTAATTATAAGCACTTTACCAACCTGATTTTGGTTTTCCATCACTCAGCTTTGGATCTTCCATATCCTACACAACCATAGGCCATAACCAAAACAGTTGAAAAGATATAATTCCTGCCTGACATATCTAACCCGTGTCAGACCTAAAACAAGAAATCCAAGTGTTATTGGGAAAAACCTTTGTTCAGTTCTAACAGTGGTGTGTATCAGGCCAGGCACTCAAACACTGCAGTTTCTAGGGTCTAAGGGAACTGGTGGGGGTTACCTCTGAGCTAACAAACTCAGTCCTTGGCATCCACTGAGATTCTTACCTCATCAAAAAAACAACTGATAAACCAATCACCAAAAGCACTGAAATTGAAACAAACCTTAATAATGAATTTCTAGCTAGTAGGTCTCAAATCCAGCTTTGGCACTAACTAAGGTATGATGCTTTAAGGACAAAGTATAACAGAATGAAATTCAAAAACCTAAACAGCTCCAGAAAATGCCTTGGTATTTAATTCCAATTGCTAACAATCTGTGTCAACAGTCCATATTAGTTGGAGTAACTCAAACTGAAACTTCATCCTTTGAGTCCTAAGGTTAATCAGAACTGAAACAAGAATGCAAACCTAAACTGCTAAACGCGGGACTGATAATGCTAGGCTGCTGTTTTGAGGGTTAGAATAATGGTTTCTCTTTTGAATTTTGATCAACATTTGTGATGGCATAAATCCAAAACATTATGTCTACCACTGTTTGGCAAGAGTCTAGGCAACCAACTTTTCCTCTCCAAAACAACAAAACTGCTAGGAGCCCAATCTTGATAATTCCAAATGAGGGTTCAAATCAAGGAAGGAAGCTAAAAAGCACTAGGGTTTATCATGAAAATTTGAGTCAGTCACAACCAACAACATGATTTTTTAACAGCAACATTACAAACTTATCTTACCAAACATCATCTAATGATCTATTCAACAATGATGTCTATCTTATTGCTTCAAAACAAGGAAGGACACAGACCTACCAAACATTCATAACAGCATAATGATACAACTCTAGTCAAAATAACACACTATCATGATCATTCTCAAAATTAACTCCAACTCACATTCTGAACAGTTTTCTTTCTTTTTTTAATTGTGAAAACAAGAATTGTAGTAACATACATACATTGGACCAAAACAGATTTGAGAACACATATGCACATGAGCGTATCATCAAAGGATTTGGTTCTCAAATTGTTTTAACAGTGGCAGTAGGTTCATTCTCTCAACCATAAGAACAAATCCATCACATGCTCTAAGTTTCACTATAAGCCAGCAAATATCCAGTAAATCATCAATCAAACCACAAACTTAAGTTCCACACAAGTATGACAAAATATGATAATGGTGCAAAAAGTTAAAGGGAACTAATCATTTACCTCTTTGTGATCTTTTCAAACAAGCTGGAGCAGTTGAGAAAACCAGAGATTTACACTTCACCTCTTGCCTTGAGCTTTTTCTTCACCTTTAAGTAACAACTCACTTTTGATGCCAAATATCAAAATATGCTTTTCCAATGATTTCTAGGGGTTTGGACAGTTGAGAAATGATAAGATTGAGGTGTACGTATGATCAAAACCTTAAGGAAGTGTTTGGAACAAAGTTTAGTGGTTTTTGTAGCTTTTGGTCAAAGTTTGGTGAGGAGAAAGTTGACTTTTTGATTTTTTGAGTTTTTTGATGGTTTGACGAGTCATACACCTTCTATATGTCATTTAGAAGATGTGTGGATGGTTGTGAGAGTGTTGGTAATACTAGAAATGACAATGGCATGAAAGTTGTGAAATGCCCATTTTTTGGTGTTTTTAAGCTTTTCCTTACTTACAAGCAACAAGAGAATGAGAAGGAGAGCTGTAATATGTTGATGTTATGAGCAGCTCTGGTGTCATTTGAAGATGGTGAGAATGCCTCTATTTATAGGAGGAATGAGGGTGAGGGCAGCTTGGTAACTTCCATTTTTGGAGTGAGTTTTGAAAGGGAAATCTTTGTGAATCCAAGTGTGATTTTCTTTCTGCAAATGGTGCATGCTTTCAAGGGTCATTAGCCTCTAAAACCAGATCTTATTAAGCTATAAGAAGTGACTATAGAGGTAGAAAGGACAGCACCCTCATGCTGCAGCCACAAACCATCTCTCTCCTATTGTACCTTTGTACTTTCTTCTATTAAAGTAATGGATTTTGCTCAAGATCTTGTACTTGTTTGGATTCTCTTCTGAATTTGTCTATTCCAACCTCTAAATTCATCATATCAGATGTCCATCCATGGTTAGAGATGAAGTGTATGGTTGGGAACCAAGTTTATGTTGGGTTTAGGCAAGTTAACAAATTAGTGCACAGGCCCATCTTTCACACTTCATAACTCTCAGCTCATAACTCCTCTTGGGGAGTTCTTGTACTTTTTGGAAAGCCCTTATGTAGCTCTACAACATTCATGTTTGCCAAAAATTCCAAATCTATGTGCATCTTGGTTGAAAAGTCCCTTAAAGTCAGCAAAAAACAAGTTTTAGTGCAGCCAGATTTTCAGAATTTCACTAAGTGTTTTGTACTAAAAATCGATTTTGATGATAACTCCAATTCCATGCATTTTCTGAGAGTGGACTAGTATAGGACTTTTGTAGGACTTGTTAAGAGCTTTCCGACGAGCTTTGAACCACTTCAATCGGGTGTGCGGTTAGGGAATTAGGGTTTAGCCCCTTTCAAAACCCTAATTTCCCGTTTTTCCAATTACTCTCACGTCTTTGATCCGATGATCATGAAAATTGATATGTAGGTCCCTCATGACATAAGGAACAACTTTGCTTCACCACTTGAAGTCCAATTCCTAAAACTTGAGGGGGTTGACTTTTCGGTCAACCGTACGATCGATCGGCGATTACCGAACTGTCTGTTCATGCTTCGGAGCTTCCAAGACTTTGAAACTCTTTGGGGGACTTCACTAAACCATATGCACTTTTTTAAACCATACTTTTATCTTTGAATTATTCCCCGAGTCTAAAGTCAAACTACAGTTGACTTTTCCAACCCGTAAAACCCTAATTGGGTGCCTTGAATTGCCCTGCATCCCATCTGTGGGTGATTACTTCAAATTGAACTCACACATGGCCCAATATGGTACTCTTGATCTTATTTCATGAATAATTCATCCCAAAGCAATGGTTGCCCAATCTTCGAACCTTCGATTTTATCAGCGCGGAGCCCCGTTTCATCTGTGTCTTGACAAAATACACTTTGAAACTCGTTAAGGTTAGATATGAAGAGGATATAAGGGGTAGAAATTTGGGGTGCAACACATATAACACCAACCAACTCTCTTCATTCCATTGCTCCCGACGTTGGAATGACTAGAGCTTTGTTGATATCTTCAAGAATAACATGACCTCCAGAGTTCTTTCATCAGAAAAATATGCAGCGGAACCATTGAAAGAACGTCTTCAACATGCCCTAACCAAGATGTCAACACATCTTAAAGGGACATCACACAGAGGTAGCCATTCCTCCTTTGTAAAAACATTCACCAGGTTATAGAAGCTCCTATATCAGAGGGTAAAGCATCAGATATAAGCTTCTCTTTAGCTCCATGAGCAGTAGCTCAAACATTCAGCAAGATCAGCAACTCAGCTGTAGCTTCTCCTTGTTCAAACCACCAGAAAGTATCACCCAAGAACTCATCCAGAACAGACAGGATGTCTGCTCTGATACCAATTGAAATTCTGGTATGCAGATCTCATATGTCCCAAGAACATTGATCTCTGCTCAACAAGGACGAGGACAGACCATGACCAATTTAAATTTCTTTAAATTGTCCCAATGTCATGACCAATGTCATGACGTCTGTTGTGACATCTGCAGGCTGACAGTCCTATTTATCTAACCGTTTAAACTGTACAGGATAGTAAATGTAGAAAGATAAATAACACCAGTAGTTTTTTACCCAGTTCGGTGCAACATCAACTACATCTGGGGGCTACCAAGCCAGGGAGGAAATTCATTATTAGCAGAATCAATTCAAAGTCAAACAACCAGTTTGCACTTCTCACTTGATCTCTACCCAATGACACTTCAACCTAGAGACACTTTAGACCTGAGTATACCCACTCACTCCCCCTCAATCACCACAATGATATACAATTCACAAGTACATAATAAATATGAAGAGACACTTCATACACACCTTGATCTTGCTTCACAACTTTGATCAAAGAACTCACACACTCTTGCTTCACAGCTTTGAGTAAGACACAGCCTAGAATTTACCTATCTAATGCAATCATCCACCAGACAATTGCTTGGAGTACAAGTATTCCTAAACAGAATTCACATGTGAAGAGTAGCCTTCTTCACTCACAAATCTATGTCTACCACAATGTATCAAAAGATACAAAGGGTGATTTACACACAAGGGACTCTCAAACCCTAGACCTGTATTTTACACTCTGGTTTTTCTTGATGTGAGTGCTTGCTTTCCTCTGCTTCTGCTCCTCCTTTTATAGTAGTGCAGACTGGGCTTGGGCTGGTCACACGTAACAAACATTAGTTTTAACAAAGTAAAACTAATTTCCACAATTCAAGGTGCTGTCAAATTAGGGCATGGCTTTTCATGATATGGTTAGCACTGCCTATAATCTCTCCTGAGATATCTAAGAAGCCATAAAAGGTTTCCTGAAATTTAGCCTGAGATATATCAGGTATTATAACAGAAAAACAAACCCTGTCCGTCTGATGTCATACGATCAATGTCATAACATTGGTCATGACATTTAGCTTCACTTAACCTTGCTTTCCAGCTTGCCCTACTGAACACTTCTGCAGAATCTTCTTCATGACAGTAGAAACAAATGTTTTATAGTTCCCTAAACAGTATCAAAGATCCTTTTTATGAACACATTAAATCTGCACTTTGTTCCTAATGATTCTTTTTGGCCTGTACATACTGATGAGGAATGCCCAACAATACCAAAACACTTCTGTCAAGAGATATAGCATAGCAGCCCCTGCTGTACCAGACATTGATGTCATGACATTCAGTATGACATCCATGACAGGAGTTCCATCATCAGCTCCTGCTAGCTCCTTCTGCATCTATGACAGCAGTTCTTTCATCTGCTCTTGTTAGCTCCTACTCCACCAGATGTCATGATATTGGTAATGACATCGTATTTACAACAAATGACAGCAATTCTATTATCTACTCCTGCTGTATCTCACACATGATAGTAGTTCTGTCATGACAGCAGATGGATGTCATGATGGATGTCACGACATTCGGCATGACATTCTCATTAAAACACTCCACAACAGTTTTGTCACCACAACAGATGGAGATGTTATAAAATCCTGCTTAAAATCAATGCAGGATCATGTTTTACCAAAATTTAGTCAATCCTAGAACCATAGAACCATGGTACTAACACCTACCTTCTAGGAAAGAAAAAGACGAGGAACTGAAGCCTTTCAACAAATTGCCCGTGGGGAGAAAACCATTTGTTGCCTAGGGAAAGGAGGCTAAGGAGAAGCATGATCGAGAAATGGAAGAAGACAGAATTCTTACAGATAATTTTGACTCTGGGTCAGAATATCATAGTAAATATGGTATCAGTTCTACCTAGAGAATTTGACCAGATCAATGAGGTCGAAGATCTGGATATGTATACAGAAGCAGAAATGACGGTGTCGCTTCCGCGAAAAATAAGGTGCCGGCAAAACAGAAGAGTCGCCACCTTTCGTTATTTATCCCTCAGAACGGGAAAGGAAACGATCGGAAAAACCTAACGAAAAGGTATAAGACAATGTCATCGCAACCAATGTCTGGATTCAGGAGTCGGTTACGCAAGGGGAAGGTATTAGCACCCCTCACGTCCATCGTACTCGATGGGATCCATGCTTGTTGTGTTTATCTGACGGGTTGGTTTTACTATCTACCTATCAAGGCTGGTCTAAAAAAGAAAAGAAAATGACTCGGCAAAGCGTCGCACTTTATGCCTACGTATTCTCATCAGAGAATGAGAAATCAGAGTCAACGTAGTTCGACTGACTACGGGTTACGGGGAAGGTGGCTCGCCAAGACGTCGCGTCTTGTGCCTACGTATTCTCGTCAGAGAAATCAGAGCATGACGTAGTTCAGGCTAATACGGATTACGGGAATTCAGATTCATCTATTTTTTCGAGTAGGGTTAACAAACAGTTCCAGCAGTTTGGTGTACGCAGCTCGACCCTTGGAGACTTAGGCGTTACCGTTTGCGGTAGAACCGGGAGTTAACGACACTCTTTTCTTCAGAAAAGCTTCCTTTGCATTATGGGCCCACGGGGCAAAAAGGTTTGAAGTTTGTTTTCTTTCTTTTATGGAAGAACTGTTTTTTAGTTGTCTGTAGTTCGTACAGCACTAGAGACTATGACCTGGGAACGAATGCGTCGCATATCGTCTAAAGGACGTATACTAAACATTCTAGACGATTGAGAGGAGGCCGCTCAATTATCATTACCCAAGTAGCTTAAGGCTCGTATGGTGCTTATACTAACTTGCATTTATTACGTTTTTTTACTGTTGTTTCAAGATGAGAAGAGAGAGGGACAACTACGGGGAGACTATCAAGTCCTAACGTTGTCATGCCAAGGATTCATCCTATGGTTGAGGTTTGAAACAGGGAACTCCTAGAAGTTATCATGCATAGGTTTCAACCTAAAGTTATAATCATCACTTCCTTATCAAAGGAAGTGAGATTCCTAGGGGATCATGCCAGGGTAAACAGAACAGATAAAGCATCAGCTTAAATAGTAAACAGTAAACAGTAAAATGCATGCAATGCAAGTGAGGGAGGAAATGTGTGTGGGGCATCAGCCTCCACAAGCTCGTCTCGACCTCAAGCCAGATATGAATAACTGCAATCATGAAGGAAAAACAAAATGCCATCAAGCAAATCACAAACCACATAGGCAAGGGAGCGGAGCTCTACCGAATACCCGCAAGCAAAGCCATATAGTAAAAATACAAGCAGAGGGAGCAACTCAACCTCTAATGCAATCATGCTCCTAGCTTAAAACAATTTAAACATGAACTTATTCTAATGCATCAAGCAAATCAAACAAGTCACATAAATACAGTTGCACGGAAAGCAAACAGACAGGAAAGAAAGCAAATCAACAACTTCCACAGCTTCACAGCAAAGCAATCCTTCTGACAACAGTTCAGTCCTCAGTCTGTAACTGTCCTTCAAGTCTATCCTCTTCAGGGAATGAAAGTTACTCCATCTTCAAGCTTCAATCTTCATGGTAGACTCCACCTTCAGGCTTTCATCCTCAATAGCAAGTATCAACTTGCTTCTTCAAGCTTTCAATGCATCAAACACAAGTATCAACTTGTTCTTCACCTTCTTCAAGCTTCAGCTTCAAAGGCAGTCTTCAAACAAAGGGGAAATGCAACCTCTAGCATCTTCAATCTTCTAGCAAGGAACTCCATCCTCTAGCAAGGGAGAAAGATTCATCTAACAAGAGCAAGGTGGGACAGGGAGAAGCAAAGTGAAGACCAAAGGTCACCTCTAAGCACTCCACCATCAAAGAAAGGAACCCTCAAAGGTTCTACCAACTTGTGAAGAGCCACACATCCTACCAAAGGAGGGATGAGGCCTTCACAAGGGAACCTTATATCATAGGGAGGAATGGAAGTGATCAACACCTTCCATGTTTCATGAAGGAAGAAAATTTATTCTAAGAGATCTCCCTAAAAACCCTAATCCTTAACCCGAAACAAACTACACCAAAGGGAGAGCAATCTTCAAGTCCAAGCTCCACCATGCATTCCACAGCAGCCCACATAAGTCTTCATCATCACTCAAAAGCAAGAGAAGCAAAACCCTAGTCTAAGGGAACTAATGAAGTCATTCTAGTTGAGTTAGCAAGTTACGATCACCTAAAACCTAGTATTAAAGTTAATTCTAACTAAAATACTAAAATCAATTATAAAATCCTACAAAAATAACTATGGGAACCTATGTCAATCATGACTCTACCATGTTAATTCCAGAGATCAAATCCTCAAATAAGACCTAGAAATAAATTCTACACTACAAGGTACTAAACTTAAACCCTAAAAGGGAGCACCTAAGGTTTCAACCTAAAAACAACACCTAATTTCATCACAAAAATGTGAGAAAAATACTATGGGAGCATACATGTCTAAGTTAACCACAAACAAAATCTCAAACAAAAAATCATCACCAAATACTAAAACAAAATTCACCAAACAGAGGTATCAACCATGGTAATTTTATTATCAAATAAAATGTAAAAAATGCACATAAAATAAAAATGCATGGTTTTCCTAATATTTTTATTCTATAAAATTCTAGATTCAATCATGAATCAGGGGGGAAAACCTGGAATTAATTGACCTATTCTTCTATTTTTTATGAATTATTATCAAACTAATATGAAATGATGAAAATAAGAAAAAGAAATAGAAATTAAAAAGAGATGCGTTGCAAATAGCAATCCTGATCAGTTCATTGCGCTGGGTTGGGCCAACGTGGGGGTGTGAATATCAATCAGATCCTTAAGCCCATTGCTTCCAATTAATGAAACGGTGCGTATCAATGAAGGGGTCAAAGTCTGACTCTCAAAATCAATTGTGGCCGTGTGTTTGTCCTACTGAGTCAAGATCTCATATCAATCCAATGCTCCAGGTGCATCTTCTCCATTTAAATGTTCAGACTGGAGGGAAACCAGATGGTGGCCTGAGCAGTGGCGCCACCGTCTTCTCCGGTGAGTCATCTTCCACAGGTCATCAAAAATCACATAACTATACATCATCTTGTCAGTTTTTAATGCTGATCACGAATCTAACCTTAGAATCATCTAACTCTCTATGGATTTTCAAACCCGATAGCTCTTTCAAAATATACCTCAATCTTGAATCTCATCAGAACTTCAATTAAATGCACAGAAATAATCCTCATCTCATGGTGATCATCTTACACTGTACAATCTTGATTATCAGTCCAAGAATCTCTAGAATTCAGCCTCAACAGAAATTGGTCATCATCCTAACTTGTCTCTAATTCACCAATTCTTGTTCTAGAATCCAACTACACATTGCAAGGATCCTAACTGTAACACCCATTTTAAGTATTTAGCCATTTTATTATTATTTTAAATATTATGTGTTGGTGTGCCCTTTGGTGGGGGTGTATTTGGTGATGTTTGGTGGGTGTCCCTAATGTGGGAGGATTATTGGTGGTGTTTTGGTGAATATAATAATATAGTGTATAATATTAATATTGGTGGGAATATTATTATTATTATTATATTTATTATAGTTACTATTGTTATTAATATTATTATTATTTTGGTGAGATAATAATAGGATTATTATTACTATTATTATTATTATTATTATTATTATTATTATTTTATTAAGTTATTATTATTATTATTAAGTTATTATTATTATTGGGATTAGAGAATTAAAATAGAGAATGTGAGGGGTTAGTAGTTTTACGATACATTGTGAGAAGTCAGAGAAAGTGGAAAAAGAACGATAGATAGGAGAGAAGTGAGAAGAACGGAAAAGGGAGCGAAGAACGAAGGATACGGGGGAAAATCAGAATTGGCCAAACCTTGGAGGATTCTTTCATCGATCAACCGCTTAACAAGGTAAGGGGGGAGAAACTTGATTGGGAAAGGTTTATACATGTATAGGGTAGTTGGGGATTCCTTAACCCCGTAGGAAATTGATCGATATATGATATATATATATTGATATGTTATGATTGATGATGATTGTTGTTAATTGTATAGTAATCGTTAATGAATTGTTGTTTTTGGTTGATTTGGCATATAGGGCATATAGGGTGTTTTACGGTTTTTAGGGAAAGTTCTGTATGGCTTTTGAGGCATCGATAATGTGTAGGTGATGATTTTGGGAATAGGAATTAGAAACCGATTGTTTACGGTAATAGGCAAGATTGGTTCTAGAATAGGCTGGGAATCTGAGTTGAGATGATAGGCATAATTTTGGCCTAGAATAGCACTGCAGAATTGTGAGGAACTGATGAATCACAGCGTTTGCTGGGCTTCGCCTGGCGAGTGTTGGCGAAGTTTCGCCTGGCGAGTGGAGGCGAGTGTTCGCCTGGCGAGCTGAGGCGAGTGGCAGCGAATAATTCAGAATTAAGTCCCAGACCTAAAGTGTAGGAACTTCGCCTGGCGAGTGTGGCCAGCGAAGGTTCGCCTGGCGAATGATCCCTTCGCCTGGCGAATGCACGATAGTGGAAAGGGGGGCTTCGCCAGCAGGTTCGCCTGGCGAATGCTAGCGAAGGTTCGCTACGGGGCTTCGCCTGGAGAATGTCAGCGAACGTAGCAGAACCAGAATGTGAGTGTTGTGATATTTTGGCCTTGAGCTCTGGACTTGTGTGATTCCTTTGGCCTTGATGCCATGTATGAATGATGACTGTGGGAATTAACTGGTGTACTCGGTGATAGTACATGTTTCCCTTGATATTGTCGGTGGACAATTAGTTGAGGTATATGCATGTAGTGATCAGTAGGATCGTGTACCCCCGAGTGGTGGGATATGTATATATCTTAGTGGTAAAGTATGAACTTGTTTACTATCTGGTTGATTTATATGGTGTTGGTGTATGTTATATCTGTACATATATGCATTGATGTATGATGATATGATCAGGAGGATCGTGTGCACGTTGAGTGCCTAAATATATTAGTTATGCATTGGTGTGTGCATATCATGGTGTTTTGGTGGGATGAATCATGTCTCAGGAGGAGCGTAAGTGATTCATCCGTACTCCTTTGTGGAGAATGGCGGGGGATAGATCATGTCTCAGGAGGAGCGTAAGTGATCTATCCAGGTTCGATTGAATGAACCAACGAGTCGGTACCGCATGCATGGTGTTGTGTTGCATAATTTCATTATAACCTGTTGTATTGTAATTTGAACAGTAGGTTCGTTATATGGTGTTGTTAGGGGTGAATTTTGGTGTGTTGGTGTGTTGTACTACCTTATTTACATGTATTACATTACCATTATATTTTTGATCATGTTTTCTCACCCCTTTCTTGTTGTTGTGGTCTGTGCTTCTTCGGAAGTACAGATAATCCAGGTGCTTAGCTAGCTTGGATATTGGTGTGATTGTCAAGTCTAGGATGCTCTGATACGTAGCACGGGACTTGGGCGTTTTTATTTGTTTTATGTTGAACTTATATTTTAGTTCCCTGTCAACGTATCAAACTTTTAATGGATTTTAATATTTTTAACATTCCGCTGTATTTTGGAGGAAAACCTTTTATAAAGGAACTGTTGTTTTTATGTGATATCCCACTGGGGAGAAATACTCTGATGTTTATTTATGATGTTTATTAATTTAATTGATTTTGGGAAGTGGGGTGTTACAATTGGTATCAGAGCAGGTCGGTCCGTCCGGCCAGTGTTGTTGAGTCGAGTTGAGTCTGTCCTTATGGATGGAGTTGAATATCTTTTAAACCTGGTGTTGTTGTTTTGAGCAGTATGGCAGGAAGGAACGATGCTGCATTGGCTGCTGCTATGCAAGCAATGGCGCAGGCGGTTGCTAATCAGAATCAAACTGCAGATGCCCAACTCAGGAGTTTGGCGCAGTTTCGGAGCAACAAGCCGCCAACATTCGAAGGAGGAATTCTGGACCCTGAAGTTGCTCAGAAGTGGCTGAAGGCAATTGAGAAGATCTTCAGAACTATGGATTGTAGTGATGAGCAAAAGGTGAGGTTTGGTACTCACATGCTGGAGGGTGAGGCTGAAGCCTGGTGGGACAATAGTCGCCAAAGGTTGGAAGCTGCTGGAACTACCATTACTTGGGAGGTGGTTCAGAAAGGTTTTCTGGAGAAGTATTTCCCGGAAGATATCCGAAGCGCTAAGGAAATTGAATTCTTAGAGCTGAAACAGGGTAGCATGACTGTAGCAGAATATGCTGCCAAGTTTGAGGAGCTGGTGCAGTATTGTCCCCACTATAATGTGGAAGGGGCAATGACCTCTAAGTGCTTAAAGTTTGAGAATGGACTGCGTCCAGAGATTAAGTTAGGGATTGCTTGTCAGAAGATCAGGAGCTATCCTGAGCTAGTAAGCAGGAGCAGAATCTATGACAACGATAACCGGGCAAGGATTGCGCACTACAAAGTTGTTAATGACCGGAAGGGTAAGCAGAGGTTTAGTGGTACTCTTTATAGTGTTGCTGCTGATAAGGGAAAACGTAAAGTTGTTGTTGATAAGAAGCCTAGAGATGGGAGAGCATCTGCTGAAGGGAAATGTTTTCGGTGCGGTGGTATGGGACACCGTGCTAATGATTGTCCTAATGAGGCCAAGAAATGTTTTAAGTATGGGAAACCAGGTCATGTGATAGCTGATTGCAGAGCAACTATGCCGACCTGTTATAACTGTGGTGAGAAGGGTCATATCATTACACATTGTGAGAAGCCGAAGAAGCCTCAAACGTCTCCGGCTGCTGGAAAAGTGTTTGCCTTGGCAGGAACTCAAGCTGCCAGTGATGAGCGTGTGATCAGAGGTACTTGTATTATTAATAATATTCCTTTGATTGCTATTATTGATACGGGTGCAACACACTCGTTTATTTCTGTAGATTGTGTGGAGAGGATAGGCTTAGTGCCGTCCACTCTGGAGGTACAGATGACTATTGAGACACCCTCTATAGTTTCAGTGACTACTTCTTTGGTATGCCTGAAGTGTCCGCTGACTATTTTCGGTAGAGAATTTGGAGTGGATCTGATTTGTCTACCACTTGGTAAGTTGGATGTTATTCTGGGTATGAACTGGTTAGAGTTCAACCGAGTCTACATCGATTGTTTTCGGAAGCAATTGTTGTTCCTGACCCCTGAAGAGGAAGTTGTGGCAAGTTCTTTGTCTAATAAAGAATTGAGGGCCTTGTTGGAAGATGAGACTAGAGTGTTTGCTTTATTTGCAACTTTATCGATGGATAACAAAGTGCCAATGGAGGAATTAGCAGTGGTGAATGAATTTCCAGAAGTGTTTCCTGACGACATTACGGAATTGCCTCTGACGCGAGAAGTAGAATTTGGTATTGATCTTGTTCCTGGTACGAGACCTATTTCTATGGCGCCGTACAGGATGTCTGCAGTGGAATTGGCTGAGTTGAAGTCTCAGATTGGAGAATTGTTGGATAAAAAGTTTATTAGACCAAGTGTATCGCCGTGGGGAGCTCCAGTGTTGTTGGTGAAGAAGAAGGATGGTAGTATGCGTCTGTGCATCGATTACCGTCAATTGAATAAAGTGACTATTAAGAATAAGTATCCTTTACCTAGGATTGATGATTTGATGGACCAGCTGGTGGGAGCTCGTGTATTTAGTAAGATCGACTTAAGATCGGGTTATCATCAGATGAGAGTAAAAGAAGGTGATATTCAGAAGACTGCCTTTAGGACTCGATATGGACATTACGAATATGTTGTAATGCCGTTTGGAGTGACTAATGCACCGGGAGTATTTATGGAGTATATGAACAGAATTTTCCATTCTTACTTGGATCAGTTCATTGTAGTGTTTATTGATGATATATTAATCTATTCTAAATCTGATGAAGAGCATGCAGGACATCTGAGAATTGCCTTGCAAGTGTTGAAGGAAAATAAATTATTTGCTAAACTGTCAAAGTGTGACTTTTGGTTGAAGAAAGTAAGTTTCTTGGGGCATGTAATATCTGAAGATGGAATAGCGGTGGATCCGTTAAAAGTAAGTGCAGTATTGCAGTGGGAGCCGCCGAAGACAGCGACAGAGATTAGAAGCTTTTTGGGGTTAGCCGGTTATTACCGCAGGTTTATTGAAGGGTTCTCTAATTTGGCGTTGCCATTAACTCAGTTGACGAGAAAGAACCAAGTTTTTGTATGGGATGCTGCTTGTGAAGAAAGTTTTGAAGAGTTGAAAAAGAGATTGACTACGGCACCGGTGTTAGTGTTACCAACTCCGAGTGAACCGTTTGTGGTGTACTGTGATGCGTCTAAGATGGGATTAGGTGGGGTTCTGATGCAGAATGGTAAAGTAGTAGCATATGCATCGCGGCAATTGAGAGTGCATGAGCGAAATTATCCGACTCATGATCTTGAATTAGCTGCGGTTGTTTTTGTGTTGAAAATTTGGAGACACTATTTATATGGTTCAAGATTTGAAGTGTTTAGTGATCATAAGAGTCTGAGATACCTGTTTGATCAGAAAGAGCTGAATATGAGGCAGAGAAGATGGTTGGAATTTTTGAAGGATTATGACTTCAGTTTGAGTTATCATCCAGGAAAGGCCAATGTAGTGGTAGATGCTTTGAGTAGGAAAGTAATTCATATGGCAACTCTGATGGTGAAAGAAATTGAGTTAATTGAACAGTTTAGAGATTTGAGCATGGTTTGTGAGACTACTGCAGATAGTGTAATGTTGGGTATGTTGCAGGTAAATAATGACTTCTTGGATATGATTAGAGAAAATCAGAAGTTAGATGTGAAATTGGTAGATTTGATGCCTGGAGTAGGGAGTGACTCTGATAGTGACTTTAAATTGGATAGTACATGTGTGTTGAGATTTAGAGGCAGGATTTGTGTACCAGATGATGAAGAATTGAAAAAGTCAATTTTGAGCGAAGGACATCGTAGTAGCCTGAGTATTCATCCGGGAGCTACGAAAATGTATCATGATTTGAAGAAATTATTTTGGTGGTCTGGTATGAAAAGAGACATAGCTCAATTTGTGTATGCCTGTTTGACATGTCAGAAGTCGAAGGTGGAACACCAGAGACCTTCTAGATTTATGCAACCATTAGAGACTCCGGTTTGGAAATGGGATTGCATTACTATGGATTTTGTGACAGGTTTGCCGAATACGGCGAGAGGTTTTGATGCTATATGGGTGATTGTGGATCGATTGACGAAGTCTGCACACTTTGTGCCGATCAATATTAGTTTTCCGTTAACGAAGCTGGCGGAGGTTTATATTCGGGTGATTGTGAAGTTACATGGTGTTCCGTCCAGTATTGTGTCGGATAGAGATCCGCGGTTTACTTCGGAATTTTGGAAGAGCTTGCAGGAAGCTTTGGGAACTAAGTTGAAATTGAGTTCAGCTTATCATCCGCAAACTGATGGTCAGTCGGAGAGGACTATTCAGTCGCTTGAAGATTTGTTGAGAGCTTGTGTGTTAGAAAAGGGCGGTGTGTGGGATACTCAGTTACCATTGATTGAGTTCATGTACAATAACAGTTACCATTCTAGTATCGGAATGACACCGTTTGAAGCTTTGTATGGGAGGAGGTGTAGAACTCCTCTGTGTTGGTATGAAACTGGTGAGAATATGGTGCTTGGGCCAGAAATTGTACAGCAGACTACAGAGACAATTCAGATGATTCGTGAGAAAATGAAAGTGTCTCAGAGTAGGCAGAAAAGTTATCATGATAATCGGAGGAAAGAGTTGGAATTTTGTGTAGGTGATCACGTATTCCTAAGAGTTAATCCGATGACTGGTGTGGGTCGTGCATTGAAGTCCAAGAAGCTGGATCCTAAGTTCATTGGACCTTATGAAATTTTGCAAAGAGTTGGTGTTGTGGCCTATAGGGTGGCGTTGCCGCCTGAGTTGTCGAATCTACATGATGTATTTCATGTGTCGCAATTGCGAAAGTATGTTTCTGATCCATCTCATGTTATTCAGAGAGATGATGTTCAGATTCGGGAGAATCTTACTGTTGAGACGATGCCGTTGAGGATCGAGGACCGTAAGATGAAACAGCTCCGAGGGAAAGAGATACCTTTGGTGAAGGTAGCTTGGGGAGGTGCTGCAGGAGGCAGTGTGACCTGGGGGTTGGAAAGCAGGATGCGAGAAGCGTATCCGGAGCTATTTCCATCAGGTAATTTTAGAGGACGAAAATAATTAAAGTGGGGGAGAGTTGTAACACCCATTTTAAGTATTTAGTCATTTTATTATTATTTTAAATATTATGTGTTGGTGTGCCCTTTGGTGGAGGTGTATTTGGTGATGTTTGGTGGGTGTCCCTAATGTGGGAGGATTATTAGTGGTGTTTTGGTGAATATAATAATATAGTGTATAATATTAATATTGGTGGGAATATTATTATTATTATTATTATATTTATTATAGTTACTATTGTTATTAATATTATTATTATTTTGGTGAGATAATAATAGGATTATTATTACTATTATTATTATTATTATTATTATTATTATTATTATTATTATTATTATTATTTTATTAAGTTATTATTATTATTATTAAGTTATTATTATTATTGGGATTAGAGAATTAAAATAGAGAATGTGAGGGGTTCGTAGTTTTACGATACATTGTGAGAAGTTAGAGAAAGTGGAAAAAGAACGATAGATAGGAGAGAAGTGAGAAGAACGGAAAAGGGAGCGAAGAACGAAGGATACGGGGGAAAATCAGAATTGGCCAAACCTTGGAGGATTCTTTCATCGATCAACCGCTCAACAAGGTAAGGGGGGAGAAACTTGATTGGGAAAGGTTTATACATGTATAGGGTAGTTGGGGATTCCTTAACCCCGTAGGAAATTGATCGATATATGATATATATATTGATATGTTATGATTGATGATGATTGTTGTTAATTGTATAGTAATCGTTAATGAATTGTTGTTTTTGGTTGATTTGGCATATAGGGCATATAGGGTGTTTTACGGTTTTTAGGGAAAGTTCTGTATGGCTTTTGAGGCATCGATAATGTGTAGGTGATGATTTTGGGAATAGGAATTAGAAACCGATTGTTTACGGTAATAGGCAAGATTGGTACTAGAATAGGCTGGGAATCTGAGTTGAGATGATAGGCATAATTTTCGCCTAGAATAGCACTGCAGAATTGTGAGGAACTGATGAATCGCAGCGTTCGCTGGGCTTCGCCTGGCGAGTGGAGGCGAGTGTTTGCCTGGCGAGCTGAGGCGAGTGGCAGCGAATAATTCAGAATTAAGTCCCAGACCTAAAGGGTAGGAACTTCGCCTGGCGAGTGTGGCCAGCGAAGGTTCTCCTGGCGAATGATCCCTTCGCCTGGCGAATGCACGATAGTGGAAAGGGGGGCTTCGCCAGCAGGTTCGCCTGGCGAATGCTAGCGAAGGTTCGCTACGGGGCTTCGCCTGGAGAATGTCAGCGAACGTAGCAGAACCAGAATGTGAGTGTTGTGATATTTTGGCCTTGAGCTCTGGACTTGTGTGATTCCTTTGGCCTTGATGCCATGTATGAATGATGACTGTGGGAATTAACTGGTGTACTCGGTGATAGTACATGTTTCCCTTGATATTGTCGGTGGACAATTAGTTGAGGTATATGCATGTAGTGATCAGTAGGATCGTGTACCCCCGAGTGGTGGAATAAGTTTATATCTTAGTGGTAAAGTATGAACTTGTTTACTATCTGGTTGATTTATATGGTGTTGGTGTATGTTATATCTGTACATATATGCATTGATGTATGATGATATGATCAGGAGGATCGTGTGCACGTTGAGTGCCTAAATATATTAGTTATGCATTGGTGTGTGCATATCATGGTGTTTTGGTGGGATGAATCATGTCTCAGGAGGAGCGTAAGTGATTCATCCGTACTCCTTTGTGGAGAATGGTGGGGGATAGATCATGTCTTAGGAGGAGCGTAAGTGATCTATCCAGGTTCGATTGAATGAACCAACGAGTCGGTACCGCATGCATGGTGTTGTGTTGCATAATTGCATTATAACCTGTTGTATTGTAATTTGAACAGTAGGTTCGTTATATGGTGTTGTTAGGGGTGAATCTTGGTGTGTTGGTGTGTTGTACTACCTTATTTACATGTATTACATTACCATTATATTTTTGATCATGTTTTCTCACCCCTTTCTTGTTGTTGTGGTCTGTGCTTCTTCGGAAGTACAGATAATCCAGGTGCTTAGCTAGCTTGGATATTGGTGTGATTGTCGAGTCTAGGATGCTCTGATACGTAGCACGGGACTTGGGCGTTTTTATTTGTTTTATGTTGAACTTATATTTTAGTTCCCTATGAACGTATCAAACTTTTAATGGATTTTAATATTTTTAACATTCCTCTGTATTTTGGAGGAAAACCTTTTATAAAGGAATTGTTGTTTTTATGTGATATCCCACTGGGGAGAAATACTCTGATGTTTATTTATGATGTTTATTAATTTAATTGATTTTGGGAAGTGGGGTGTTACACTAACCACCTAGAGATTTCTATCTATCTCCTCCTAAATTATGCATAAGAGTGAAAGATACCAACCTGAGTTCAGGCGTGTAACAGATGCAGTTCTTGATTACTTCAACCTCCAAGATGATGCAGATACACTCCAAAACACCTTCTGAAGCCAATGCAACCTTCAATTTGCCTTGATTCTTCCTTGAACTCAGAAATCAATTTCCTCTTGCAACTCTGAAATTTCACATCCACTTTCTGCTTCCAGCTTCAAACTCTTCCAAAAAAAAGGCTGAACACACTCAACACCTTATATAGAACTCATTGGGATCATCCAGAACCTTCTCAAAGCTTCAGAATGAGAAATTGGATTTTCAAATTCTCACCAAAATCTCCTCCACACCAGTCCCGATATGCACTCTGTTTTGGCTTCAAAATGCTTACTTTGCACTCCTCATGAGATATTGAATCTGAATGGTGGTGTTTCACCCCTTGTTCCCATCCAATGGCTCATGTTTGATATGTTACTTCATCATGAAGAAACAAAGAAAAAGGGCATGATATTGGACTTAAATCAAAAATCTAACATTTCCAATGTTTCTAGAATGCATTTTCCATTCAAAAAATGCTATTATTTTGCTTCATTTGCACACATATAATTAATTTTGAATTTTTGACCTTTAATTCTCTTCAATTCTCCCTTTTTCACAATTTCTTGAACCAAGTCTCTCCTTGAGCCATTTCAATGCCTCCTTGATACATGGTCAAGGTTAAAACCCCATTTTGAGCAACTTTCAAGTTGAACAAAATTTCATTTGAGATGTCTAAGTTGGTGAAAATGACCTATAACCAAAAATGACCCATAATCATAACTTCCCAAAATGCCCTTGACTTGTCAAAGCCATAACTTGAGTTCTACAAATCCTATCAAGGACTTCTAGTACTCTCTAGAAAGCTAAGATAATAAGGAACAACATTCATGTTTACCAATAGTTCATAGGAATCATCCTTCTTGGGAAAAAGTATCATGCAAGTTGGGTAACTTTCAAGCTCCAAATTCACATGCCTCAGATGACTTGTAACTTGTCTGGCTCATAACTTGAGTTCTATAAACCCTATCAAGGACTTCTAGTACTCAAATTAAATCTAAGATCATGCCCTACAACAATCATGTTGGGGTAAAGATGATATGAAGATCCTATCTTGAGCTACATTGCCTTGAAGACATGGGTCAAACTAGGGGATTTTACACTGTCAAGTCTTAGAAACTCTAGCTTGAAACTCCTCAAACTCCTCACTCATGATGAGTTAACCTTGGAATCATCCTTATAACATCTTAATTCATCAATACATGATCACATGGCTCTTGAATTAAGTCTTAACCTTCTTCAAATCATCAGTTGACTTAGGGTTGACCTAGTCAAACCCTAGTTGCACCACTCATGGCTGAGCCTTCTTAATCTTGCACAATGACCTGTCTAGGCTTCAAAGTGATCTTCAACTCTTCTCATGAGCTCTATAAAGACCTCAAGTCCATCCTCATGGCCTCAGAATCATCTGATGACTTTCCACAACTCTCAAGTTAGGAGACCTACATGCTTGGCCTCAATCACTCTCTCTGAGGATCTTTTAACTTCTCTGACAAAGATATCAACCCTTGAACATCTGAATAACCTTCTTAGCTAGCCTCATGGTCTTGTGTATCTCTTAACTGGTAATCATACCTCTTGATCTCCTGCATACATGTCAATGAAATGCAAATGATAATGCTAATGTGACTGAAATGAAACATAAGCTAGGTAAAGAAATGATGGGAAAACTTTGGGGTGCAACAGGCGGCACATAAACCAGTGTGCTACTATGTCGAATAACGGTTGTGTCGAAGAACAAAATTCACTCTTCGAACGACCAGATGAGGCAATGAAGAGTCGTCTTAAGCATTTGTTTTGTCACTAGAAAGGTCGAAAATGTCGCAGTCACCAAAATTCTAGTAGACTGTGGTGCCACACTGAATTTAATGTCGCGCTTCATGCTGAGAGAATAAGCAAGTACCGCACAGATACCAAGCCTCATAACATGGTACTCTCCATTTATGAGGGAAAGGTGGGCACCACTCTGGGTGTTATACAAGTTGATTTGACGGTGGAGTTTGTTACAAGGCCTACTGTTTTTATGGTCGTAAAAATGAAGGCCAACTACAACTTACTGTTGGGTCGAGAATGGATACATGGAGTTAAGGTTGTGTCATCTTCCATGTACCAGAAAATCACGATATGGAGACCAGATGGTATAGTCGAAAATATTGAAGCAGATTAAGGCTACTTTAAAGCCCCAATTAACCATGTCGACAGGCGTAGTTTCGACAAACACTTGGCTAACATTACTCCATGCAATCCAATCAATTTTGCTTTCACCCTAGACGACGATGTTTATTGTTCGTTGTATTTGCAGTTGTTCATGGTTTTTGATGGGACAGAGAAGTGGTAGGAGATGACAACCTGCCATACCTTGATGTATCTAGGATAACCCCAACAAGTTGGGGAAGCGAATTCGGCGATCATGACTGAATTCGAGGTACTAAAAAAGATTTGGCTTACATAGCTGAAAATAAGTTACAAACAGCCTTAGAGGCTGAAATGGAAAATATGGCTGTAGAAGCCAACCAAGACTCATACCAAGAAGGTCCTGGTAAGAACTTTGATCCAGAACCTCCTGATAGGGTTTAGGAAGAACAGCAAGGCCAGAGGCTCGATGCAATCTATGATGCTAGCGCAAGACCCAGTTCAAGAAATTGACCTGGGAGAGGGGGAAACGAAGAGGCCTACATATATAAGTTCAAACATCAGCCCATAACTCAAGGTCAAAGTAATCTAATTACTGAAGGAGTTTAAAGACTATTTTGCATAGGATTACAACGAGAAGCCTATCAAGCAGAATCCAAGATGGTTTGCGCCAGCAGTTCTATCGAAGATCAAAGAGGAGGTCGAAAGGCTCCTCCAATGAAACTTCATTCACACAGCTAGGTATGTCGAATGGTTAGCAAATATTGTGACTGCTATTAAAAAGAATGGATCTTTGAGAGTATGCATAGATTTTAGAGATTTAAATGCTGCAATTCCAAAAGACAAATATTCAATGCCTGTGGCGGAAATGTTAGTCGATTCTGCCGCAGGTCACGAATACCTTAGCCTGCTTGATGGGTATTCTGGATATAATCAAATATTTATTGCTGAAGAGGATGTCTCAAAGACAACCTTTCGATGCCCTAGAGCCTTGGGCACTTACGAATGGGTAATGATGACTTTTGGTTTAAAGAATGTTGAGCCAACATATCAAAGGGTGATGAATTCGATCTTCCATGATTATATAGAAACTTTTATGAAAATATACATTGATGATATTGTTGTTAAGTCTGTTTCAGGGAAGAGTCATATTGACCATCTTCGACAATCTTTTGAAAGGATGAGAATACATGGTCTGAAAATGAATCCTCTCAAATGTGCTTTATGTGTGCAGGAGGGAGATTTCTTAGGCTTTGTGGTCCATATAAAAGGAGTCGAAATAAACCAGAATAAGACCAAGGCCATAATGGAAGTGAAAGCTCCATCGACAAAGAAATAATTACAATAAATGTTGGGGAAGATTAACTTCTTGAGGAGTTTTATATCGAATCTCAGTGGAAAGACTCAAGCTTTCTCACCTCTGCTTCGACTCAACAAGGAAAAGTTCGAATGGGGGAAGATCCAGCAAGAAGCCTTCGACAAAATCAAGGATTATTTGAGTCATCCTCCGATTCTATCACCACCTTGTAGAAATAAAAGTATGAGGTTGTATATATCTGCATCAGATAAAACCTTAGGGAGCATACTGGCTCAAGAGGATGAAAATGGTGTCGAAAGAGCCATTTACTACCTTAGTAGAGTTTTAAATGATGCAGAAACTAGGTATAACATAATTGAAAAATTGTGTTTATGCTTGTATTTCTCTTGTACAAAGTTAAAGCATTATATAAAACCAGTTTCTGTTTCCTCCCATTTCGATATCATTAAACATATGTTGTCCAAACCAATTTTGCATAGTCGCATTGGTAAATGGGCGTTAGCTCTGACTGAGTATTCCTTAACATATATGCTTTTAAAGGCTATTAAAGAACAAATGGTAGCATAATTTATAGTCGATCACTCAATAAATGATAATAATATAAACTATCTTGAACTCGACCCTTGGAAATTATATTTTGACGGCTCTAGTCATAGAGATGGAACCAGTGTAGGAGTGTTGATCATTTCTCCTGATAAAATTACAACAAAATTCAAGTATAAAGTCGAAGGTCTCTGTTTGAATAATGAGGCTGAATATGAGGCTTTAATATCCAGACTGAAATATTGTTGGAATTGGGGGCAACTCGAGTTGAAATAACAGGAGACTCGGAGTTAGTCATAAAGCAAATTACAAAAGAGTACAAATGCGTCAAAGAAAATCTAATTATGTACTTTGTAATAGCCAATCGATTACTGAAAAGATTCGAAATGGTTAGTATTTGACACATACCTCGATTGGAGAATCAAGTAGCTAATGATTTGGCCTAGATTGCTTCAGGGTATAAAATTTCGAAAAAAAAACTACAAGATGCAGTCGAAGCCAGAGGAAGAGTTGCGTCAGCTAGACTGTCCCCATCAGATTTGGAAATAATAAAGTTAGGATGCGTTGATAAAGAGATTTTTTAAATACTCAAAATAGATGGCTTGGTGGATGGAGATTGGAGAAAACCAATAATGGAGTATCTGTAAAATCCAAGAGTGCCAAGTACTTGCAGGCATACAACATGTTCCTGCAAGTGAATTGCATTCTACAGTTAAACCATGGCCCTTTAAGGGCTGGGCTTTGGATTTGGTTGGAGAAATTCGACCAGCATCATCCAAAAATCAAAGGTATATTTTGGTAGGTATTGACTATTTCACAAAAAGGATCGATGCTATACCTTTGCCAAGTGTTAACCAAGAAGATGTAATTGAATTCATTAAACAACACATTATCTATAGATTTGGAATCCCATAAACCATTACAAAAGATCAAGGATCAACTTTTACAGGTCGAAAGATGCAAGGTTTTGCTAAGGAAATGGGTTTCAAATTGTTGACTTCCGAGCCCTACTATCTTCAGGCTAATGGTCGGGTCGAAGCAGCAAACAAAATAGTGGTAGGTCTAATCAAGAAACATGTGGGAAAGAAGCCTAGAAATTGGCACAAGACTTTGGATCAAGTGTTTTTGGCATGTCGAACTTCTCCCAAATAATCAACCAACGCAACACCGTTTCGATTAACGTTTGGTCATGATACGGTATTGCCAGTGGAAATCTACTTACAGTAAACAAGGATCTAAAGGCACCACGAGATTGCATCAGCATCCTATTGGAACATGATGTTCGACGAATTGGCTGATTTGGATGAAGAAAGACTTAATGCCTTAGAATTGTTAAGAAGGCAGAAGAAAAGAGTAGAGAAATCATATAACAAAAAAGTTAAGTTCAAAATGTTTTCGCCAGAAGAATTGGTTTGGAACGTAATTTTGCCCTATGGATCAAAAAGATAGAGCCTTAGGTAAGTGGTCCCCTAAATGGGAAGGACCTTTTCAAGTTATACAAGTTTTTTCTAATGTTGCATATGACATCGAAGAATTAGATAAAGATAAAAGAATCTTGAAGATAAATGGGAAATATTTGAAAAAATATAAGCCTGCACTTCAAGAAAAAAAGATCACCAAAGAATTATTATGCGAGAAAAAACAAAGCTAAAATGGTAAATAAATATGCCAAAATGGCTTTATCCATTACAAAATAATGCCACAAAGGCCCAAAGTGATAATTTGTAAAGAAGGAAAATACTACAAAGCAAGTTTAGAAGGGAAGGGAGATTTTCATCTTTTCATACTTCGACTTTTGAAGGAGCAGGCGGTGTTCATAGAGAGTCTTGTTGGTTGAGAGAGTTTCGATATCTTTTCCAAGTTGTTGAGCTTTCTCAAGATGTTGAAGGCCAGTCTGTATCTCTTTCGTCACCTCATCTTTGACAGAGCTGAGCAAATTCGTCTTGCGTTGCTTAGCCTGAGAGATTTTATTTTGAAGAATGACAAATTGTCTCTCCCATTCTGCAATGCTCCTGTCACACTTTTCGACCTCCTTCTTATTCTGCTCAGAAGGTTTCTCAAGTGTCGAAACCTTTTCACTGAGAGACAGCCTCCCATGTAGCTTTTTCACTGCCAGTTTTTTTGGAAAGGATGTTTCAGAAGTCTCGAAGGCGGTTGAGATCAGCGACAACTAGGTCAATCATCTTGTTCAGCTCTATGATGACATCAGCCACTTCTGGGGAAGCTTCCAAGACATTGATTTGTTTCAGAAGCTTTTTAAGACTAAAACTGGCAGAAACATCTTGTTCCAGGATTTGAAACAAGTCTACTGCGAAGATTTTTTCTTTTATCTGCACCAGCAAGTCACTGTTAGTTTTCCCAGTTAGGGTGTTCCTAGAGGCAGTCTAAGTAGTAGTACTCTTGTTGCCAAAGTTGTATTGGGAGTTGAGTATAGCCTTTAAGTACTCCAGTGATCACTGAACTTTCAAAGATTCCAACTTTTCATGGGAAAGACTGGTCGATTGAGTGCCATTCGAAGTGGTGGTTGGAGGATCCTTGGATTGGTTTTCTTGGTTGACTTGGCCTTCCAGAACCTCCACTTCAATCTCTGCTTCATATGCAGTTTTCTCTCCTTCTTCTTCTTCTTCTTCTTCTTCTTCTTCTTCTTCTTCTTCTTCTTCTTCTTCTTCTTATTTTCCTTCTTCATCTTCTTCTTCTTTATCTTCTTCTTCTTCATCTTCTTCCTCTTTGTCTTCTTCCTCTTCGACAGGCTTGTCTTCCTTACTGGGTTGTTCCTTGAGATCACCCTTAGCAGGCTTCTCTATGTTAGGCGTCACAGTGTCCCCAGAAAGATCAACAATTTCTTTCTCGACCGGGTCCTCTTTTGGAATAGGCTCTTCGACATGAGGGAACTCCACCACTGGAATGATTGGCGTTTTCTTGAGAGCACTTGTAGATTGGATCCCCTCCTCAGAACCTTTTGTCGAGCCTTTCGCAGAGGCCCTAGAAGGAGTTGTTGGATGGTAACTGGGATCACTGCTTGTTGTCGGAATAAGCTGCTTCACCATGGGTTTACCCCTGGTGTCGGTGGTAACCTGTAAAGAGAAAAGACCAAATAACTAAAAGAATAAATGGTAAAGAAAATTTACAAGGTTGCAGGAGAAGTTTTTACCTTAGGCTCATCATCCCCAGGACTAGAATTGTCACTTTCAGTCTGTGCTGCGTGACTAGCAGGAGTTGCTGTTGTCGAGAGTTTACCAGCCTTTGGTTTTGGTTGGTTGAAGGCTTTAGTTATTTTTGTTTGCTTCCTCCTCATATTCAAAGTTTTTTCTTCAGGAAGAGATTGGTCTTCCGCATATAACTCAATGATGATTTGGTGGGAAGCTCCCCTCAATTTTGCTTCTTGGGAGTAAGGGGAGGCCTTCGAGAACTCTGAGAAAAATTGAAGTATCAGACAACGTGAAATTTTGCAGTAAAGAAGAATTAAGTAAGAGATTTACCTTAGCAGCTTGAGTGCTTTCTTCTGTTTGTTCTTCGATTTGCTTCTTCTTTTTTGGGACAACTTCAACAACTGAAATTTAAACAAAAATAATACAAGTAAGGGAATTTAGTTCAAAAACCTCCCATTCCACACCTTCATATATTTCAGATTCGATGCAAACATCTTCGATACCGATATGAAGAGGATCTTTGAAACTGTCTAGAGTATGCTTAGTCGTAACCACCCGCTGAGCCTTCGGTTTCGACTATTGACGAAGGATCTTTATGGAGTCCCCATAGATAAACCAGTCTGGAAATGGAGGGGCAAGGTGTTTTACCCCAAAATTTGACCAAACTTTTCTTGTATTTGGCTTATGTTTCATTTCATTTAGCATTTTCATCTATATATCATCCAGGTCGTTCATTTCTCGCATTCTGTTCATGTTATCAGCCAGATTGGATTTATCGGGATTACAGCCGCTTTGTTCGCGTTTCAGACGATTCAAACCAGTTCAAGTGATGAGGAGATTTAAGTCGAAATCGAGCGAGGTTGCTCTCTTTTTGGTGGTTCAGTCCACGTTGATAATTTCGGTTGCGTTTCGGTGTTCGACCCCTTTTTCATGGTTTCCATGATTTATCTCTTTTTATTTATTTAATTTTATTTATTTAATGTAGGCTTTGTTTTAGAAATAACTTTCAGTATTAGATTATTATTTTAATAGAAGTTTATTTAGAATTATTAAAATAGATTTTATAGATTTTCTTAATTAGATTTAGAATTTTAGATGGTTTAGAATATAGTTTTTATTTTAAAAATAGGTTTTATTCTAGATTTAAATAGTTTTTAGAAAATAGATTTTTATTTGTTTAGAGAATAGAATTTTTATTAGAATATAGCATTTTTAATAGACTTTTAGAATAGTTTTATTAGAAATAGAAATAGAATTTATTTAGTTTTTCATTAGAATTTTTAAATTAGTTTTTTTATGAGAATTAGAATTAGTCTTTAAAATAGGACTTAGATCTTTATTTGGTTTTAGATAGAATTAGAACTTTAAATAGATTTAAGAGATAGGGTTAGTCTTTTTTTAATTAAATTAGTTTAAGTTGTATTAGTTTAAATAGAATTAGGATTATAAGTTTTAGTTTTAGGATTAAGTCTCTAGTTTAGAATTATTTATTGTTTTTTAGATTAATTAATTGTGTTAGATTTTGTTAGAATTTACTTGGTACATCATTAGTCAGTTTTAATTTGAATTAATTAAGTTAACAAAATCATTAGCCATCGCCACATGTCATCTTCTGCATATATAACCCACTGTAGACTTTCTTTAACCTCTTGGACAGAAACCCTAATCCCAAGAAAAAACCCTACAAGAAACCGTTTACTGTTCACCTTCTTCCAACCTTGGATGACCTAGCCACCAGATTTTTTCTCCCCAATCACTATTCATCACCTTCTTCAGATACAAAAACCCCAAAGCGCAGCTTACACTGTTCATCATTCTCAGACAAAAAAGAAAAGCCCCATCCGCCGTTTCTTCAACCCGCGACACTCCCTCTCCCAACTTCAAACCCATTTCCAACATTTCCATCTTCCAACAAGACCAAAACCCTCACCTCGCTCATCTTCAACCCAGAACAGACATGAACAAGCCCCTTTCCGAATCTCAATCACGACCACCTTTCCATTTACCTTTTCGTACAACTCTGACCACCATTTACGGACCATTCATCAACAAACTCAAACCTTCACCAACATAAAACCCATTGCAAAACAACCTTTTTAACACCTTCAATCCAGAAAAAAACCTTCATCTAACAACCCATTCCAGAAACAAACCGCCTTTCAGAATTTCTTCAAACCCATTTCTTTAAAACTCAATCCAAACCATTTCATCTTCTCCATTTTCAACCAAAACTCCATCTAAAACCTCTGTTAACACAAAACAGAACCAACCCCAAACCCCCATCTTCATTTCAACTCAAGCTTCAAACTTCATCATCTTCCAGAACGTGAAAACCCAGACAAAACCCATTAAACCAAACCCATTCCGAATCTGCTTTAACCCATCCTCTGAACTATCAACCCACATTAGAACCAACATCAAATGGGTTTCAGAAAATCAAACACAAGCCAGAAACGAAAATGGACAGAGAGAGGTTGAGATGAGTTGATGAACCGAGAATGGAGAGGTTGAGTTTGATTTTGAACGAAGATCCTTTTTTTCCCGTTTCGAATGAAATCAGATGGAGGAGAGAGAGAGAGAGAGAGAGAGAGAGAGAGAGAGAGAGAGAGAGAGAGAGAGAGAGAGAGAGAGAGAGAGAGAGAGAGAGAGAGAGAGAGAGAGAGAGAGAGAGAGAGAGAGAGAGAGAGAGAGAGTGATGAACTGGTATTGGAGAGGGAGAGGATTTTTTTGTTTTGCCTTTTTTTTTAATTTTTGTTGCTATTGCTGTTTCGGGCCGAGCCCGTTTTGCAATACATTCTCACCCCGTTTCCCTTTTCTATACCCCTTGTTTTTTATTATTTTTCAAAGATTCATGACATTTTATTATGTATTATATATTAGTTTATTTAGTTAATATAATATATTTCTTAACAGTTTTAGATTATATTTATATTTTATATTTAGTTTTTGAAATTGTTAATATATTATTTTTCTTAGTTTTATATTAAAAAAAAACTCTTTAATATTTTCTTTAAGTTTTAGAATCTATATATTTTTTAGAGTTAGATTTTATTTTGTATTTATCATTGAGCATTTTATTCCATTTTCTTCGTTTTTTGGTCGATGAGAGACCTCTATTGTTTTTCTGTCAAATTATTGATGAGAAACGATAGATCCGAGACCATTTTCTCTCTTCTTTCTATTTTCGACTTTATTTCGATTCTTTGTTCACTTTTTTTGTTTTTTGGTCGATGACGAAAATTCTGTAATCCGTTACCAGTCAAATTATTGATGAATAATGTTGGATCCGAGACCACATCCTTTCTCTCCTCATTTCTTCTTCTTTCCAATTTTATTTTGACATTCTGTGATCGATGAAGTCTTGTATCCGCAAGCGTCTGATTTATCGGAGATGATAACCTTCCCGATTTCAAATCTATGGAAGATGACCATTTGGGTCATTTTCTTTACTTTGGGATCGCGATAGGCTACCTTTGATTAATCAACATTTTGTTTGCGATTAAGACGAGATCCCACTTCTTTTGGTCCGTGCGAAACGATTAAATTAGAGAATGATCCTCAATATCATTTATCTATCTTGTCCTTAGCACGGATATCAATCACGTGACCTCCTATAGTTTGACTTCCCTCATAAGTCGAGCTACGACGGTTTAGCGTCACATTGGACCCGATTCAATTCACTTTGACCCTTTCGAGCCGTATTTCAAAACATCATCACCGAGGATCAAAGAAGAGATTAGAAGCTTGGAAATGGATCTTGCACGCAATTTCAAGGGTCAACGGAACCACTCCGTTCGATAAATTTCCCTAATTCAATATTTTAATCAATCGTCGAGTGTTGTGAGCCGTTAGCGTTAGATACGTGGGAAATGATGAGTGGGGAGCCTCTTCTCACTTTGTCTAGAGTGTTTAGCGTATACCATTTGAGCAATATGCGATGCATTCGCTCCTACGTCTTAGGATTTAGCGTGTGCGTCCCGATCCGTCTCTTCCCGTTTAGGCGTTCCAGGCCTAAGACCCTTTTCTCTCGCGTCCTTGTGATTGAGACCCCTTTTCTCTCGCATCCTTACAATTGAGACCCCTTTTATCTCTCCCCCGTGCGATTGAGATCCCTTTTCTCTCGCACTCGTGCAATTGAGACCCCGTTTACCCGTAGTTAGCCGTTGAGAATACGTAGGCACAGGATTGCGATGATCCTGGCGAGCACTTTTCCTTTTTTCCACCTTTAGGATCCATACCTTTTAACCTAGGACATGCTACGTCCGTTCTACTGCAAACAGGTAACGCCTAAGTCTCGAATGGTCGAGCAGTAATACACCTAACTGCTAGAATGCGTACACTAGCATCATCTACTCAGACCTTTTCTCTCGCCCCCGTGCAATCGAGAATACCCCGTTTTCCCGTAGTTACCCTGAACTACATTTTGCTCTGATTTCTCATACCAGATGAGGATACGTAGACAGAAGATGCAATGTCTTGGCGAGCAACCTCCCCCATAGTTTTCTGAACTACGTTGACTCAGACTTTCCCATTGCACGAGGGAATACGTAGGCATAGAGCGGCGATGCTCTATCGAGTCTCTTTTCTTTTCTTTTGTCCTTGTGAGCCAGCCTTTTGATAGATTAACACCCCATAGATTAGAAAACAAGTGTGGGTTCTGTTGAGTACAACGGACGTGAGGGGTGCTCATACCTTCCCCTTGCGTAACCGACTCCCAAACCCGAGATTTGGTCACGATGACCTGTATTTTCCCTTTTTCGTAGGTTTTGTCCGATCATTTCCTTTCCCTCTCTTTGGGATAAATAACTAACGGTGGCGACTCTTATGTCTTTGTCGGACCCCTTTTCATAGCGATGCGACACAAGGGCCACTCCAAAGTCAGCATTTGGTAGTCGAGGAAATTTAATAGGAAATTTTTTGAAATCCAGTGCGTACCGTTCCTTGGGAAGAACGAACAAAGGAAGTTCCAAATTCTCCATTTTCTTTAAAAGCGTTTCCTTTAGAGTAACAGCTGCCTCGCAAATGGTTCGACTAATATCATCTGCCCGATAGACAGTTTCAAAGTACTTCTAGAATGCTTGGATTTCATTGATATGTGTCATAGTACCTTTCTTGATCTTCTCCTGCACAGAGAGGAAAGCTTGATTAATAAGTTGAGTAAAAGAATGTGCATCAAAGAACTCCTCTGCGTAGTACATTGACCATCAGTGGTTGAACTCTGGGTACAGTAAAAACATGGATCGAAGCCAATGGGGATGAGTTAAGCTTTGTTGGAATAGCAGAGAAGGTGTGTCGAAGCCATCTCTTCAGTTTCCTTCACATTATGAAGTAGAAGAACACCTTTCTTTTCAAAGAGGCATTTGGGAAGAGCTTGGATCAACACAAACTGACGAGCCACCAAGTTTGGTTGATAACAACCAAAGCAACCTGAGACTTTGACTAATTCAGTTGAAGCATTATCAACCTTGATATCAAGAAGGGTTCCCAGATCTGTGAAAATTCTACTTCTTGAGCTTTATTTGGAGTTGGGAAAGGTCTAGTGAACCACTCAGGACCATGTTTTCTTGCAGCAAATAGGGCCATGTTCGATGGGAACTCATGACGTTTGGCAAACATCATGACATAGCTTAGGAACATTGGCCTGAGGGTCTGTCCTTCTTCGTTGGGAGTAAGCTGAACCAAGTGTGTCCCTTCGATTCTCCTACTTCTGATGTCGTCAGCAGCTTCGTCAGTTGAATTTTTGTTAGGGAGGTTGGCTTCGAACGAGGCATTTAGCCAGAGTTGTAAAAGCCAGAAAGGACCAGATAGCAATAGGTTTCCCTTTTCCCCTAAGTCTTTGAGTTGCGCTACCCCTTCACTTAGAGACTCATAAAGGTTCCCCAGGATCATTTCACTTAGGCAGACGTTGTGGCCATTGTGAAGTTTAGTGGCCAAAGTCAAGTATCTCTTAGCTACTTGAAGAAACTTTGAGTAGAAAACACAGTGGGATAGCCACATAGTTAAAAAGGCTATATGTTCTCGATTAGAAACATCAGCAGTGGTTTTGTCAAAATAATGTGTTATGAAATGAGAATAGGTGATTTTGGCAGAGTTAAAACCTATGGAATTGTCGGACTCTAGGTCAGGATCATATTGGTTTATGGTAGGTTTAAGCCTTGTGATAGTGGCTACTTCGAAAAGCGTGGGGGGTCATCATCCCACAAGGGAGATGGAAAGTGTAATGGATGTTGTCCCAGAAGTACAAGGAAGAGACTAACATAGTTTGACAATAGTCGAGACTTGTTTTCGACAGCATGATTAAGTCATAAATTCCCAGTTTCTTCTAGGTTTGGGATTTTACTTTTTCTATCTTTGCTAGCTAGTTCATATAATCATCCGACTCTTTGAAAGAGGGTGTCACTCTAAAAACTCTAAAGTTGTTGTTCATGTACCTTAAATCTACATTGTTCAACACTGCCGCATTAGCAAAAGCTTTCTTAACCCTAGTTTTGTTGGCTTGTCCTATGGGTTTTGATTTATGGTAAGAGGGGAAGAAGTCCCTAGCTTTACTATGACCAAAACTAGAGGAAGGCAGAGGGCCACATAGGGCATGCATTTTACCAGAAACAATAAGAGGGATAAATACCTGGGATTCATATATTTTTCTCTTCTCTTTTGCAAGTTGCTCGGGGAGGAACTACTGGTTTCCCATCATCATCGATGCTGACAGCATGTCAAAAGAGGGAAGTTGAGAGATCTTCTTCATATCTTTGGACTTGTGACTTTTCTTGGAATCCTTGACATTGGTAGTTAAAGATGTCATTGTTGAGATTTTGGAAATTTGGGTCTGTGTTTAGAAATTTGGAAATGAAGAAGCAAGAAGGTTGTTTGAATATTTCTAGGAGCGCAAAATTTAAAAGAAGTAAGCTTGGAACAATTTATAGGCTCGTGGGAGCTCAAAGGACCTCAAATCAGCATTAAAGAGCTGATAGTTAGTGGGGCACGTGTCCCACAATGACTGTTTGACAAAATGTGGGCAGTTAATGCCTAATGCATGATTTCCTAGTATCTAAGGATTATGATGATGGCTAGGGATAATGGTGTGCTTTGAGGAGACGTGTTGCAGAAAATGCCATGATGGTTCTAACGTCATAAGTCTTTGGAATAGTAAGAGACATGCAAAAGTTGTTTGAGGCATTGAATGATACTATCAAAAAATGACCTTGTTCTTCATTGATGTCGAAAATGACATATTTAAGGGGCAATTTTTGGCTCCTAATTTCGATGCCTGAATGAAGTTAAAAGTAGCAAATAGAGTTTCGTGAAGAAATATAACTACTTCGACTAGAGCCATGTTTTGAAATGCGAGTCGAAGTCGTCCTTTCGCCAGGAGGGTCTATGTTATGGACTTAAAATATTCCTCAGCAGTTAGAAGACCTGATTCGACAGAAGCGTTGCTAGGGGTATTTCGATGAGTTCTTTTGAATTCAAATTAATAAGGGAAAGTCTATTTTTAAGAGAGACACGTGGAGCGCCCCTATGGTTCGAAGGCATGCACAGTGACACTTGTCTTGATTTCGTTTGTTAGTCGTTAATGGCAGTTATGTTCAATTGTTATAAATAGCAGGTCTTAGTGTTAAGATTTGTGTGTGTTCAATTGTGTACAAAATCTTCGTTTACTCCAAGTATCAGTGTGATTGAGAGAAACGAGTTGTAAGAGTGTACGTTGACTAAACACCGATTTTTTATTTCAATGCATTTTGACAAATTTCTTTATTTAAGAATTTATCTTTTCTTTATGCCAGTTCTTATCTTTGCCATTTACCAGTGTTTCGATTTCACTTACTGTCACTTAAATTCATTTATATTCAAAATAAGTTGCCTTATCATGGACTCTGTCGAAGTGTTCATAGTTTTCATAAACTTCATTTAAAAGCTCAATTAGCACATGTCCTAGGATTTGTATGGTCGATCCTGCAAGTAAAACAAATCTCTTTTAGATTTGCAAGACCAGCGGTTATTCACCAATTTTCATGGAGAACACATGGACACTGAAACTATAGCAGCACAACCATGGCATAACACCCACGGATGCGAAAAAACCAGAACATGCAATCTGGTAAATAGAAACCGCCCTAACGCACGAGCTTCAATTGAGCAATGATTCTTACCTTGTTGAAATGATCCCAACACAACAAAGATTCAAACATACATAAAGCCCAAACAAGCCTTAGGATTTAAACACCACAAGGAGAATTTGATACTTTATCTAGTTTGGTTTTATCTTTAGCCATTTCTAAGAGCAGATAGAATCAAATTTGGGATGCATTGGATGCTCTCCACAAGGGGAACCAAAGATGTGAAATAATCTAAAATAAATATGTTAACACAATAAGATGAACTTTTTCATATAAACCAATGAAAAATCAATGCTTGCATGCAATTTAGATTCACACACATTATTAACATATTGTAGTCTATAGGAAAAACAATCTCTAACCAAGATTATTTTAACAAATTATTAAGGTCCATGGGAATCAAATAGAAAACTAAAAAAATATTAAAGAATCCTAGAATATAAAGACTCTAAACATTGTAACACTGTTGAAGAGATTCAATTCCAGTGAATGGTGCTTAAAAAATAAAGAATAAAGAAATAAGTTTCTTCATCCTCAAGGAGTAACTTAGATGTCGATGGGATTGTTCATCTTTGTCTCATGTCCCGTCACAGGGAGAATGACTACAAACTAAGTTACTCTAAACCATATTATGATCCCTAGTATGATGAAGTTCAGGGCCGACCTTGTGTAAGTGCAGCCGCTACAACATAGGCCCCAAAGTTTGGAAGACCCTAAATTTTAAAATGTCTAATTTTTTTCTCATAAGTATTAATAAATCCCAATAAATAAATAAATAAATGCTATGCTAAAAATCCAATATATATAAAAATTGAGATTCATCAAAACTCAACATAATTATAATTAAATTTATTTTTTTTACTAATACATAATTGTATTTTTGATGTGTCTTTTTTAATTTATGTAATTGTAAATTTTTTTAAAAAAATTAGACCCATTTTTAAAATTAAAACAGGGCCTCTGAGATGATTGGGCCGACCCTGATGAAGTTCATAACACATTTCGGAAAATGCGTGTTAGACACCTTAAGAATTTAAGAAAGTATCCTCCAAAAGAAAAAGCCATTTTAAAAATGAAAGGAAAAATTAGTTTAAAGAGGTTTTAGAACCTCTTAAAGAGGATTATTCGTAATTTATAAGTACTTATTTAATTCTCCCATAGCTCTAAAAAATGTTTGGATAATAGGGTGTGTGAAACTTGTCCTATATAACAAATGAAATTGAAACTTTTAAAAGACAATTAACATAAATACCTAAATCTTAATTGTTTTTGCTATTAACCATAGTGATAAGAGACGATGTTTTAAGAGACCATACAACAAATAAATTTACATAAATATAAGTTATAGAAAACCCTATACTTCTAAGGTTAAGTTTCATTATTGTACTGAGGTGGGATACACACCTTATCGCTTAAGAGCATGATTATCAATTACTTTATTACGTTCCTACACAATATTCTAGACCATGCTGTCAAAGTGTTATTGATATTTACCTTTTACAACTATTCTCATATGAAAAACGTCAACAAACTAGCTAACATTCTTTAGGCTATATTAACCTCTTTTTCTTTCTTTTTTTAATAAAAAAATTGCTAATATAAAATTAAAATATAATATAAATGTGAAGTATATTGTGAGAGTTTGTGGGACTCATTTTATAGTTTGTGATGGTTGTATGGACATTTAAAAAATGTAGTTAAGTTGTTTAGAAAATATAAAGGTGTACTATATTATAAAAAATGGAGTGGGTCTCATTTAAAGAACCCAAGTGGAGATGATGGATGTGGATGCTCTAACTAGGAATGTCAAAGTTTCTAAAGAGCTTCTGATATGGTTAAAAAATATCTCATAACTAAACCCAAGGACGCAAATATAATTAGGTACCTAAATTACCCCTCTAAATTTTTTTTATATAGGAGTCTGTGACAACAAACAATAGGATTTAGTCCCTAAAGAGTGAATGCTTAAGGCACATGGCAGAAGACGAGTCAATGTTCATTGACTTCACAAAGAACATGCATGACTATGTCACATATAGAGATACCAATAGAGTTAAGAATCTAGGAGAAGGAGCCATAGGAAATACTCTACAAAGAATATAGATGTCGTTTATTAGTGAAAAGGCTTAAGCATAATCTCCTAAATATAAGCCAAATATGTGATAACAGTTACCTGATTACGTTTGATACCCTTGGATGCGTAAAAAAACATAAATATGGCAAGAGTTTATATTTAAGGGTTATACAATTGGAAAATTTATATGTTAGATTTATATGATGTTTAAAATGATGGAATCATTTATCTTGTCACCCCTGTGGTTCTATGTGCTTAACATCTATAATAGGTTTTATTGATGAAAAAAGGAATCCTAGAAAAACTATCATGAGCATCATCAAATAATAAAAATATTGAAGTAAATAAAAAAAAGTGAGAAGATTCTGATGTTTGGCGCAAGAAAATCATTTTCTAAGATCAACATCAAAAGGAACTGAAAATGTAAAAGCTCATATGATATTGCGATTAAATGTTTTAGTCTTTCTAATCAATTATATGCAAATAATAAAGAGTAACTCTTTAGATACCTGTTGCACCCCAAAATTTGCCCAACCTTTATTCTCACTTGATTTATGTTTCATTGCATTAGCATAGCATAGTTCTAGCATTTGCATAGCATAACATCCTTCATTTAGCAGGGGATCAAGTGTGATACATGTCAAGAGAAGCCTAGCCAGAGTTTTTATTCAAGCTTAAGAAGTCACCAAGGGCATCAGTCAGTGGGTTGTGTCCTTGAGAAGTTCAGCTGCTTGTATGAGGTTTATCTCCTAACCTGAAGAGCCATTTGAAGATCATTAGAGATTTGTGAAACCTTGACGTGGGTATAATATGTGGATAGAGCTCATGGAGTGCCTAGAGGGTCATGGTAGAGCTCAGACAAGTCATTGTAGCAAGTACAAGAGTCACAGTGGAGGTGGATGTCACTGGGGTTTCATCTGGTTAATCCTATGTCAAGATGAGTAATTGAAAAGAGCCAAAGCCTACTTCTAGTTCATTGAGATCATGAAATGATATGCTAAAGCATTTGAGATATTGTTTCAAGATCAAGTTGAGAAGAGTAAAAAATGGTTGGAGTTGCTAAGTCAGGGTTCCTAGGGTAAAATCCCATGTTTAGTGCCCAAACTTCCAAGCCATGTAAGTCAAGATACAAGTCTCACATGACTTTGGCCCCCATATGAATGTTGTAAAGGATGTTCATAGCTTTAATTTGAGTACTAGAAGTCATCCATTGGATTTATAGAACTCAAGTTACAAGCCAGACAAGTTACAGGTCCTCAAGTGCCTCTGAAATTTGTCTGTGAAAATCATCTGACTTCCAAGCCATTTTCAACCTAGAAGGAGGTTTCATATGACTTCTTGATGTCGCTACTGCGAGTACCAGCGCCAGTTATGACAGAAGAGTCACCACCGTGCGTTATTTATCCCACAAGAGGGAAAGGAAACGCTCAGAGTAAACCTAACACAAAGAGGGAAAGGAATGGTCATCACAACCAAATCCTGGATTCGGGAGTCAGTTACGCAAGGGGAAGGTATTAGCACCCCTCACGTTCGTCGTACTCGACAGGATCTACGCTTGTTTTCTATATAAAGGTGTGTTTATCTATCTACTCTACAGGTCTGGGCTAAAAAGAAAATAAAATGACTCGGCAAAGTATGGCACTTTATGCCTACGTATTCCCGTCTGAAACGAGAAATCAGAGTCAACATAGTTCGCCTAACTACGGGTTAAGGGGGAAGGTTACTCGCCGAGATATCGCATCTCGTGCCTACGTACTTTCATACGGCATGAAAGATCATAGCAAATGTAGTTCGGGCTACGGAAGACACAAGCTTGTCTGACAGTTTTTTATCTCCTTCAGAAAGGGTTTTCCTGATTAAAGGTCCAAGAGGACAAAAACAGATTTTGAATGTTTGTTTGAGTTTTTTACGAAAGAACTATTTTTTAGGATGTTTGCAATCTCAGTCGCACTAGAGACTATGACCCGGGAGTGAACGCTTCGTATATCACCCAAAGGGTACCACACTAACATCCAGATTACTGGAGAGAGACCCTCCACTAACCTTTTCCCAAATAGCTTAAGGCTCGTAACGCACGACTTCAATTAACCTTATTACTGTGTTTTTGCATTGATTTGAGATGAGAAGAGAGAGACACCCTAAAACTATGGTTGAAAGGGGAATCTACCTACAGTTATCATGCATGGGTCAAAAACCTAATGTCTGTCATCAAGTACCAACATTGAAATGAAAAGGTATCCTCAAAGTTCTACTCAACTATGGGCATACCAAACATCCCTCCAAAGGAGAGATGGAGTTTCCCTAGGAGTACTTCATGTCATTGGATGGAATAGAAGCACACAATGCATTCTATGTTTGATGAAGAAATCAAAACTAGCTCTAATGGCTCTTCTTAAAACCCTAATTTCCTAAGCTCCTAAAACAACTCCTAAAAGAAAAGGAAACTTCAACTCCAAGCTCCAATCTTCAAGCCATAGCATCTACACCAAGTCTAGAAAACCTCCCAAAAAGTATTCCAAGCCAAGCAAGCTCCAAACTCACCAACCAAACCAAACAAGCAAAGGCACTCAAGAGAGAACAACACAAACACAAGCAACTTGCAAAATTCAAAAAAATATCAAACAAAGTTATAAAATTCTAATTAAATTCCTAGGGGAACATGCATGTTTGAACAACCTAGGGTTAAAATATTAAAACCTAATTCAACTTCCAAGTCACCTAAATAATTTCTAGATTGAAAGGTATCAAGGTAATCCACAAGTTTGAGAAGGCTCTAATATCAACACCTAAAACAGAACCTAAATTTATTATAAAAATCCACAAAAAATTATAAGGGAACATACATGTCTACCCTAACACATACTAAAAACTCAAAGCCAAACTTATCACCAATTTGAAGAAAACAATTCCACAAAACAGATGGTCAAATATGCAAAATTAAAAGAATTAACAAAAATAAGAAAAATCAAATTAAATTGAAAAATGCATGAAAATGCATTTTATTGATTTTGGAAAATCACAAATTCTCTCAAGATCATGGAGGTATTTTTAAAATAATTTTCTGATCAAGAATGAATTTAATATGATTTTTGGAATCAATAAAATATTTAAAATAAAAACAAAAATGAATAAAAGAAAGAAAATGCTGAAATAAAACATGAGCCAATGGATCTGGAGACCAGTCAACTAATCCAAGCGCTGAGGGCATGCCACCTCAATTAATGAAATGCCTGCGTTTCATCCTCAGAAAGTCAAATAAAATCTTAAGTCGTGGCCATTGGATCTGTGGTCTAGTCAAGGTCAAAAGGAAGATCTGATGGCTCAGACTTCATCTTCCTCATTTCTCAGGCTGGCCAGGTGGAGATTCAGGGCGGTGGCTGGAGAAGACTTCGGTCATCTTCTCCGGTGAGCAGGTGTTCACAGGTAGCCAAAACTAAACAAAATTATCATCATCTCACTCAGAATTCCACGAGGATCTCAAATCTCCCATTCATACACTCTAATTCTCCATGGATTTTAAAACACGAATCAAAGTTCAGAAAACACATCCAATCTGATCAGCACAATTTGCAAAACTAAAAGTATAGAAATCATCCTCATGCTTCCTAGTTCATCCAGATCTATCCAAATCATGTTATGTCCTTAAGATCAGATCAACTCGTGTCCAAACAGAAATGGTACCTCATGATCAAACATCACCAATTGATTCCAAATTGATCCTAAAACGATCTACACCTTGTCTAGATCCTAACCACAAGTTCAACTTTAACTACATCATGCTAAATCATGTGGAAATTTGAAGTTTACTAACCTGATGTAGATCCACTAACAGAGATGCTTAGAGCTTGATTCAACCTCCAAAACTCTCCAGAATCTTTCAAGGATGCAAGAGGATGATGTTTCAACCTTCAATTTGGCTTGAATTGGTCTGAATCTCAAAACACGATTTGAAGTTGCAGCTCTGAAAATTTGATTGCTATCTCTGCTTCAGCCACGAAACTTGCACCAAAATGATTATGAAATCATTCAAGAACTTATATAGAACATGTCTATGGGCTTTAGAAGCTCAATTGAGGCCCAATCCAGCCAATCCAAATTTTTGTTTTTCTCTTCACATGTGCATTGTACCAGTCACGATTTGGCCATGAAAATTGCTCTAGAAGCTTCCCTTTCACTTGCAAATTCCCTTGTGAATGTGTTCAGACCAAAAGGAGTGTTTGAATTGCATTGGTAAGGATTTTGGATATGTGACTTGCAAATGAAGAAATCAAATGGAAACTCACAAATCTTGACCTAAACTCAAAATTTTGGTAATGCCAAAGTGTCTAAAATGTGATTTCCAATCAGAAAATGTACTCACTTGCTTGGTTTTGGTCATCTAACACAAAATTGCATTTTCCCTCCTTTACACATTTGAATTTTCCCCCTTTTGAAACCAATTCAAACCAACTCTTTCTATGAGCTCAATCAATCCCTCCCGACCTCTTGGCTAGCCTAAAAACCCCATTTTTAACAACTTTCATGTTGAAAAAAATTGCATTTGACAAGTGCAAGTTGGAGATTTTGGCCTATGATTGAAAATGACCTATAATCTCACTTTCCCAAAATACCCCTGACTTGTAAACCTCATAACTTGAGTTCTACAAATCTGATGGAAGACTTCTAGTACAATTTAGAAATCTTAGATCATGAGGAACAACTTTCATGTTGGCCAAAACTTCAAGTGAAACATCCTTCTAGGTCAAAAATAGCTTTGAATTCATATGATTTTCACAGACAAATTTCAGTGGCATCTGAGGACTTGTAACTTGTCTGGGTCATAACTTGAGTTCTATAAATCCCCTTGAGGACTTCTAGTACTCAAATTAAAGGTATTGAGATTCTCTACAAGTTTCATGTTGGCCAAAGATCCATTTGAAACTTGTATCTTGACTTATGTGGTCATAAAGTTAGGCACTAAAAAGGGGATTTTGCACTGAAACCCTAATTTAGCAACTTCCCACACTCTTGATTCTCCTTGATTTAATCTTGGCACAACACCACAAATGTCTTATCATATCATTTCATTAACTCCATAACCCTAAAAGTAGGCTTTGATACCCTTCAATTGCACAATTGACCTAGAGTTGACCCAGATGAAACCCTAATTGCTTGCACCTTAATTGTGGCTCTTGCACTTGACACAATGGGTTGATTAAACTCTCCCATGGCCCTCTAGGAATTCTATGGGATCCATACACATCCTCTTCTCACATTCAACACTTCACAACCCTCTGATGGTCTTCAGTTGATCCTCAAGTTAGGAGAAGATTCATACTCAAACATCTAAGCCCTTAGGCACTCAAAACACCTTCTGATGACTTTGACCACTCCTCAATCTTGAATGAGACCTCTTGTTAGGATTCTCTTGAGAAGAATCACACTTGATCCCCTAATATATGAATGATAACATGATATGAAAATGATACAACTATGCAAATGCTAATGCAATGAAACATAAACCAGGTAAGAAAAAGTTGAGCAAATTTTGGGGTGCAACAGCTGCCCCTATTCAAACGGCTTGGACCCGACTGGGTGAAGAGCGAACGGCCTTCAAACAATCGAGGTAGAAGACGGTTGAATACCAAGAAACCCGGAAATTTGCCAACCGCAAAAATACACAGCAAAAACTGCCTGGGGAACAATATCCGTTGCGTTGAACCCAGTTGTTACAGCAACAACTGATCAATCATCTGATAACTTGGGATTTCAACATTACCCCCTGTGTGACGCCACAAGTATCGAATTAACTTTGCAAGAAACAACTTCGTGCACAACTGGACTAAACTTCGTCAACACGAGAAAAGACTCCATCAACACGGGTACAATTTCGTCCATAATTGGAATAGCGATCTCTCTCAATCACAGGTAATGTCTCCGTCAACACGGATAACAATCATTGTCAACTTTACTGGGGACAACTCCGTCGATCACAGGTAACGACTCCGTCCATATGGGTAACAATCACTATAAACACAGGTAACACTTCCATTAACACGGGCAACAATTACTGTCAACACAGGTAACAAATCCGTCAACACGGGCAACAATCACTATCAACACAGGTAACAAATCTGTCAACACGGGCAACAATCACTGTCAACATAGGTAACAAATCCGTCAACACGGGCAACAATCACTGTCAACACAGGTAACAAATCCGTCAACACGGATAATAATCTACGGCAATTTCACTGGGACAACTCTGTCAATCACGGGTAACAACTCCGTCAACACGGATAACAATCACTGTCAACACAGGTACGGTCTCTGTCAGCCACAGGTAACCAATCTCTGTCAACCGCAGGTACGATCTCTGTCCATCACAGGTAACAATCATCTGTCAACGCAGGCGCGACAATCACTATCAACACAGGGCAGAATTCCGTCAGCATGGACTACAATCACTGTTAACACATGTACGATTCTGTCAACACGGATAACAATCACCGTCAGCACGGGTAGCAATCACTGTCAATACAGGCACAATCACTGTCAACACAGGTATGATCCGTCAATACGGACAATAATCACCTTCAGCACGTGTAGCAAACACCACTGTCAACACAGGTACAATTCCGTCAATACGGAGAACAAACTCTGTCCATCACAGGTAACAATTCGAAGAATACTTTGCTGAAGACTACGAGAAACTTAACCAAACAACTCTGTGGGGAAATCACGAGTAACAACTCCGGAAACTTAAAACATGCAATCTTCTACTGCTGATGTAACAACAACCTGATAATAATCCCGCTGAGGATGAAAAGTTACTTAACCAAGCAACTCTATTAGGGGACGAACGTTATCATCACCTATCTCCCGCCGAGAATTGGAATATCTAGAGATCCTTCTGAACAAGAATCTCACTCCTCTGCAAGGGATAACACCTGAAACCAAAAAGGTAACCAACCTGGCTTATGTTTCAAAATGCATAGGTTTGACAATGGCGTAATGCTCCATACGGCATGGAAATGCTACGCGTTTGGGTAGATGCAAATATGATGATATATGCAAAATGCAAAGATGCCAAGAGGCGCTTCAACAAAATAAATGCTGAAGACAAGACCCAATCCGCTGGGGATGAACTGGATATCACAAAGCATTCCAACAAAATAAATGCTGGAATGGTGCAACCAACTCCGCTGGGGATAACCCTCCTGTCGGGGAATAGCTCACAAGCTTGAAATTACGAGCCCGATTAATGATGTTCATCCTGTCGGAGGAAAAAAACTGCTGGGGAGAAGGAGCAACAATCCTGCGCGGGGATAATCCTTCTGCCAAAGACGACTTGGTTATACTGTGGAAGTTACTCATGTTGGGAATGGAGTGTGCACATACTCATTGCTGGGAATGCACATTCTGTTGGGGACATCAAGATCCACTGAGGATACTCTTTTGGAAACTTCCCTGGGGAAACTTTTCTGGGGAGAACCACCCACATCCAATAGGGGTAAGTGCCATCTCAAATCTTCTGAGATAAGATGTGACTTCCGCCTGCTGAGGAATGATACAATCAATATGTCACAGGACTCCGGCTGGGGAACACAACTTTCCTGCCTATTTGCTCCAAAGGTGAGAACCCTGCAAAACAAAAACGAGGAAAAACAAATCTATACAACAAGATCTATCCCGGTTAGCATTCGTGACATTCGTTCAGTCAATTCGAAGTTTTAGCGGTTATTGGCAAGGGCCAGCAAGTTTATGCACATGCAAGTTTATCAAAAACATTGGCGTTTTTCACAAACAAAATAGTAAAGAACAAGCATCAAGTACTGACTAACATGCTTTATTGATAACGGGCCTGTAAATAGGCAGAATTTTGTACACTGGATGCAACTCCTGAAAAGAGGAAGTTACGCACAAACAAAATACAAGTATTACAGAAGTACAAAGAAAACTTGTGTACATGTCGGCAACGTGGTACAGACGAACACCATGAGCTGATCCTCCTATGACTCGCCTGACTCTGACGCTTTCCCGATACTCGATCTTCAGAAGAGATTGTTTCGGATATACGACCCTCAGGTACTCCCAAACCACTAAGCAATGCAGCATCAAACTCGGACCGCAGTCATTTGCTTTTTCAAATCCCTAACTTTTGCTTGAACCGCCCTTTGCGGGTTTTCAATTCACCGGGATACCCTTTTTTGCCGAAGTTGCCCTTTTCAGGTTTTCAACTTCGCGGGTGTACATTTTTTCAATTATATCCCTAACTTTTGCCTGAACCTTTTATTCCTTTTATATGGTTCGCCGGGATGCCCCATTTTTGCCTGGATATTCTTTTTCTTTCCAGCGGGTCTCTTTAAGCAAAGTATTTTTTAACTGCGTCCGAGTTCACAGGGGATGTAAAATCCTCATCATCCATGGTGGATAACAATAAGGCTCCTCCAGACAAAACCTTTCTAACGACATATGGACCTTCATAGTTGGGAATCCACTTGCCCCTATGATCTGATTATGGTGGGAGAATCTTTTTCAGCACAAGAACGCCCGTCTGAAAGCTTCGAGGGCACACCTTCTTATCATAAGCTTTCTTCATCCGACTCTGATACAGCCGACCATATGCTAGAGAAGCCAGTCTCTTCTCATCCATTAAACTGAGCTAATTCAATCTATCTTTCACCCATTCTGCCTCATCAAGTTGGACATCACGCAAAACCCTCAGAGAAGGAATCTCAACCTCCAATGGTAGGACAGCCTTCATACCATACACAAGTGAAAAAGGAGTTTCCCCGGTTGATGTGCATACCGTCGTACGATAACTGTGCAAAGCAAAAGGCAACATCTCATGCCAGTCCTTGTAGGTCACAACCATTTTCTGAACAATCTTCTTTATGTTTTTATTGGCCGCTTCAACAGCGCCATTCATCTTGGGCCGATAAGGAGAAGAGTTGTGATGTTCAATTTTGAAATTCTGGCATAATTCCTTCATCGTCTTGTTATTCAAATTTGAACCGTTGTCAGTGATAATCCGCTTCGGGATTCCATATCTGCAGATAATATCTTTCTTGATAAATCTGGCTACCACCTGCTTGGTAACATTAGCATACGATGCCGCTTTAACCCATTTGGTGAAGTAATCAATAGCTACCAAGATAAAACGATGTCCGTTGGATGTCGTGGGCTCAATCTTTCCAATAACATCAATTCCCCACATGGAAAAAGGCCAAGGCGACGACATAACGTTCAGAGGGCTCGGAGGCACATGAATTTTGTTCGCATAAATCTGGCATTTATGACACTTCTTTGCAAATTTGAAACAATCCGTTTCCATTGTCAGCCAGTAATACCCTGCTCTTAATAGCTTTCTCGTCATTGCATGTCCGCCGGCATGCGTGCCAAATGTACCCTCGTGGATTTCTTCCATGAGCAACTTAGCCTCTTTCTCGTCCACACACCTCAACAACACCAAGTCGTGGTTTCTCTTATACAAAACCCCATCCAGATTCAGATAGAAATTACCAGCCAATCTCCTAAGAGTCTTCTGATCACGACTGGATTCCCCAGCCGGATACTCTTGGTTCTTCAGGAAATTCTGGATATCAAAATACCACGGTTTGCCATCGGAAGCTTCCTCAATAGCGAATATGAAGGCGGGCCTATCAAGGCGAGAGATAACTATCCTGGGAGCCTCATTCCAGAAGTTAACCTTATACATTGAAGACAAAGTCACGAGAGCGTCTGCCATCTGATTTTCTGCTCGTGGTACATGGTGCAATTCCACCTTGTCAAAGAAAGGTAACAACCTTCTTGCATAATTCATATAAGGTATCAGATTAGGCTGACGAGTCTCCCACTCTCCCTTGATCTGGTTCACAACTAGAGCAGAGTCTCCGTACACATCAAGATTTTTTATTCTCAGATCGATAGCTTCTTCGAGCCCCATAATGCACGCTTCATATTCGGCCTCATTGTTGGTAACTGGAAAGGTCAATCTAGCAGTGAATGGGATGTGCGACCCATGGGGAGTAATAATGATTGCCCCTATTTCACTTCCGTATGAATTGATGGCACCATCAAATATCAATTGCCATTTGGAACCCAACTCTGGACCTTCATCCGGCAACGGCTCCTCACAGTCCTTCATTTTTAAGTACATGATATCCTCGTCAAGAAAATCAAAACTCATCGACTGGTAATCATCAATCGGCTGCTCAACTAGGTATTCTGACAGAACACTACCTTTAATAGCCTTTTGAGAAACGTACTGGATATCGTATTCCGTCAATACCATCTGCCATCGGGCAATCCTTCCGGAAAGTGCTTGCTTTTCAAATACGTATTTGATCGGATCCATCTTTGAAATTAGCATGGTTGTATGGTTTAACATGTATTGCCTCAAACGTTTGGCAGCCCAGGCTAGCGCACAAATCGTTTTTTCGAGCATTGAGTAACGGGACTCACAATCTGTGAACTTTTTACTCAAGTAGTAAATCACATGCTCTTTACGTCCGGTCTCGTCATGTTGACCGAGGACACAACCCATACTTTTCTCAAGAACCGTCAAGTACATAATCAGTGGTCTCCCAGCTACTGGGGGTATCAATACTGGAGGTTCCCGCAAATATTCTTTTATTTTCTCAAACGCCCTTTGACAATCTTCATTCCAGGTCACAGCCTGATCTTTTTTCAATAACTTGAATAATGGCTCGCACGTGGCCGTTAGATGAGATATGAACCGGCCAATGTAGTTCAATCTCCCTAAAAAGCCACGAACTTCTTTTTCTATTTTTCGACGTTGGCATTTCTTGTATTACTTTTATCTTAGCAGGATCAACCTCAATTCCTTTTTTGCTCACAATAAACCCCAATAGCTTACCAGATCTCACCCCGAAGGTGCACTTGTTAGGATTCAGTCTCAGCCTGAATTTCCTAAGCCTCTTGAACAATTTCAGAAGATTGACCAGATGCTCTTCCTCCGTCTGGGATTTGGAAATCATATCGTCAACATAGACTTCGATCTCTTTATGCATCATGTCATGAAAGAGTGTCGTCATAGCTTGCTGATATGTTTCCCCGGTGTTCTTCAAACCAAAGGGCATCACTTTGTAGCAGAACGTTCCCCACGGGGTAATAAAAGTTGTTTTCTCCATATCATCCGGCGCCATCTTTATCTGATTATAGCCCGAAAAGCCGTCCATGAAGGAAAACACGGAGAATTGAGCGGTGTTGTCGACCAGCACATCAATATGAGGAAGCGGAAAGTCATCTTTTGTGCTCGCCTTATTCAAATCTCGATAGTCCACGCACATCCTCACCTTACCATCTTTCTTTGGTACAGGTACTATATTGGCGACCCATGAGGGATAAGTTGTGACAGCTAGGAAACCGGCGTCCCACTGTTTCTGAACTTCCTCTTTAATTTTCACAGCCATATCTGGTCGAGTTCTTCTGAGTTTTTACTAAACCGGAGGACATTCCTCACGCAATGGCAGACGGTGAACCACCATATCAGTATCCAATCCAGGCATGTCTTTGTAAGACCAAGCAAAGATATCACTGTACTCCCGCAGCATCTCGATAAGCCTTTGCTTGATATCACTTTGCAGTGCAGCCCCTATCCGGATATTCCTGACAACCTCTTCGGACCCTACGTTGATAATTTCAATTTCCTCTTGATGAGGCAGAATGATTCTCTCTTCTTGTTTCAAAAGTCGAGTCGTCTCTTTTGATAAGTCACTATCCTCAACAATCTCTTCTTCTGCTTGAAATATCGGGTGCTCGAAGTCGAAGCGAGTCATAGGAAGTTCGTGATCGGTGTCGTGATCGGTGTCGTCTGAAATATGAATCATGCAAGGAGAGTGGTTAAATGTTTCAAATAATGTAAATAAAGCACATAACCACGTTGCCATTTTATTGTTAAACAAAAACAGGAAAAACAAGGATTACAAAATTTGTATGCGAAAAACGCCTTTATTAATTATTAAACAAAGTACACACATAAGTAGGTAGCCCTAAAAACAAAATCACTATGCCCCGGGTAGGACACAGGATTATACAATAATTGAGAAAACAAATCATTACTGTTTTGTAGTCACTGGGACAAATTCCTTGATAGACCAGTTGCACAGATTCTGTCCTGGCACGCCGGGCTTGATCCACGAGTCCATATCACAGTCACTATCTCCATCTTCAGCATCGGAAACATCATTGATTGTTTCATAGCAGACCCCACCTGGAGTGATCACCACTGGTCCTTTGAACTTTGGCACGCCTGATGCGGAGGACGACGATGTCGGGCGATACCCCAACCTAAACTTGTCCATCTTGACAGGAATTTCCAAGACTTGGCCCCATCCTTTAGTTGCTCCAGCCTGAACCACTGCCTGAGCGTCTTTGTACGAGGACATGGCCACCTCTGGCCCTTTGCTAGGAACATGAGACTTGTCTTTGATCTGCAACCCCTCGAAGGCTTGGCATGGCGTCTCATGGATCTCCCCATCCACTTCGACGTACTTGAATGACGAGAGATGACTAACCAGAATGTCCTCCTCTCCACAAATAGTAACAACACTGTCACCAACCATGTACTTAAGCTTCTGATGTAGCGTGGCCGTCACAGCCCCTGCAGAATGTATCCATGGTCGCCCAAGTAAACAGCTGTAAGCGGGATGTATGTCCATGATATAGAACACAGTGTCAAACACTTCCGGCCCGACTTGGAGCGGCAATGTTATGGATCCAAACACCGACCTCCTGGTCCCATCAAAAGCCCTCACGATCAAATCACTTGGCGTGCATATGATTCCTCGAACATCTAGCTTCATCATAGCCTTCTTTTGCAACACATTCAAGGATGATCCGGTGTCTACAAGAACATGCGACATAACAGTGCCCCGACACTCCACTAAATGTGCAAGGCCATATTATGGTCGCGACCTCTAGGCGTTAAATCAAAGTCAGTAAATCCTAAGCTGTGGCCAGCATTCACGTGCGCCAGTACCCCCTCAAGCTGATTAACAGTTACTTCATGAGGTACAAAAGACGTGTCCAAGATTTTCAAGAAGGCATTTCGATGGGCTTCGGAACAAAGTAACAAAGATAGTATTGAAATTTTGGAGGGTGTCTGCTGCAAATGCTCCACAATCTTATAGTCACTTTTACGAATCAACCTCATAAACTCTTCTACATCCTTGAACGATGTTTCTTTCTCTTTCGACTGGGAGGGTCCTCCTTCATTCACTTTAGCTTTGCCTCTAGCAATCCTCTCAGACTCGATTTCAGGTGAAGTGAAGATTCTACCACTTCGGGTCATACCTCCCGCTTCAACAAGACTACCCACTGCCCCTGCTGGCTGGATATCCACATTAATCTTCTCCCCGTTGCAAAAAGCTTCCAACCCATAATTCCATGGAATGGCTTTCGTACTCTCATAAGGAACGGGTCCTGCTTTCGTTATTGTGATAGTTGGTCGCTTGGCGGGCGTTGATATCGTAATAGTCTTTCATGGTATCATAATTGTTGCGACCTCACCCTGCTTTTCACACGTTACCTCATCAGGTTTCTCAACAGCAGTGCGGTCAAACTGTAAAGTTCCCTTATCAATCATGGCCTGAATACCTCTCTTCATATCAATACAGCCCTCTGGTCGGGTCCAACAATCCAGAAAATACTCATCACATTCGGGGAAGACCCCTCCTTTCAACAATTTGCTTTTAACATAGCTCAAAGGCGTCTTCAGATCATTTACGTCCATAACCAAATCCAAATCCTCCTCTGTCAAAACAACATTTGCTCCATGATTCGGCATTGGTTTCTGAACAATATTGGGACCATCATTACTGAAGTTGATGACTTTACTATCAATCAAATCTTGGACTTTGTGCTTAAAAGCATGGCAACTCTCGATATCATGTCCGGGTGCCCCGGAATGAAATTCACACTACTTACTAGTATCATACCCGTAAGGAAGCGCTCCTGTGGGTGGGTCCAACATTCTCTTCTCAACCAGATTCAAACTTAACAGTGTCTGAAGCAGTTCTGCATACGTTGACGAAGGTGTATCAAATACCCTCTTAAAACTGAGGCTCGTAAAACTGCATCAAGGTATACAATCCAGTCATCTCAAACACAGAAGGTTTGCACAACAAACTGAGCAGCTTCCCATAAGACTCTCTAAACTCAGCCCTCACTCTCTGATCTGCTAGAGCAACCAACTGCAATAGGGAACTTATGTCTGGAGAAGGCAACCTGTAAGCAACTGTCTTCTTCATGGACTTTATGTCTGGCAAGAAGAACACTAGAATCTGAGGGGAAAAATCACACCTGCAATATAAATACACGTTAATGAAATGCAAACATGAAAATGCAGATGCATATGCAACAGGGGATCAAGTGCAATGATGAAGAACTGTGTTGTGTTGTACTGCAGCTTGAGGACCATCAGATCTTCTCCTCAAACCAAACCAACCACAAAAGAACCCTCACAACCAATTCTCACTGACAGAGACAAACCAGGTATTCTGAGGTCAGAGTTTTCCTGCAAAAAGACCCACCTACCCTCTCACAGGTATGTACCTAACTCGCAGACGAGGTACGACATCCTATGCGGTCATCAGCATCACAGACTTTCAAGAGCGATGATACGATACCCAGAAGGTGTGGCATCATCAACCCTTGAAGAGGCCTCACTTAGCCGAATCCCAAATGATAGGTTCCCAGAGTCGACAACCCTCAAATCCAACAACCTGTCGAGCCCAAAGGGCCAGGCAAGATGCCATCAAAGAGAATCTCGTCCGAGTGTAAATTTCGTAGCTAGCTGGTGCAAGCAAAGCAAGCAGGCTAACCACTACTCTCTACTTCTAATTCTATGTGCACTCAAGCCCAGGTCCGGCTTATCTCTCAAACTAACCCTCTACCCACAGCACAATAACAATAATATACAGTACTGAAAGTAAAGACAGAAAAATAAATACACACAAAACCCCAGACGGGAAAACAAGCGCTAGGATTGACTCGCATAGGGAACCAAAATGTCCCCAGCAGAGTCGCCAGCTGTCGCTACTACGAAAATCGACGCCGGCTATGACAGAAGAGTCGCCACCATGCGTTATTTATCCCACAAGAGGGAAAGGAAACGCTCAGAGTAAACCTAACGCAAAGAGGGAAAGGAATGGTCATCACAACCAAATCCTGGATTCGGGAGTCGGTTACGCAAGGGGAAGGTATTAGCACCCCTCACGTCCGTCGTACTCGACGGCATCCACGCTTGTTTTCTATCTAAAGGTGTGTTTATCTATCTACTCTACAGGTCTGGGTTAAAAAGAAAATAAAATGACTTGGAAAAGTATCGCACTTTATGCCTACGTATTCCCGTCTGAAACGAGAAATCAGAGTCAACGTAGTTCGCCTAACTACGGGTTAAGGGCGGAAGGTTACTCGCCGAGATATCGCATTTCGTGCCTACGTACTTTCATACGGCATGAAAGATCAGAGCAAACGTAGGTCGGGCTACGGAAGACACAAGCTTGTCTGACAGTTTTTTTATCTCCTTTAGAAAGGGTTTTCCTGATTAAAGGTCCAAGAGGACAAAAACAGAGTTTGAATGTTTGTCTGAGTTTTTTACGAAAGAACTGTTTTTTAGGATGTTTGGAATCTCAGTCGCACTAGAGACTATGACCCGGGAGTGAACGCTTCGTATGTCACCCAAAGGGTACCACACTAACATCCAGATTACTGGAGAGAGACCCTCCACTAACCTTTTCCCAGATAGCTTAAGGCTCGTAACGCACGACTTCAATTAACCTTATTACTGTGTTTTTGCATTGATTTGAGATGAGAAGAGAGAGACACCCTAAAACTATGGTTGAAAGGGGAATCTACCTACAGTTATCATGCATGAGTCAAAAACCTAATGTCTGTCATAATTCCCTCTTGCACGGAGGAAATCAGAGATCCTAGGGGAAACAGCAAAAGAAAGCAAGCAATAAACAGTAAACAGTAAAATGCATGCTATGCAACAGTACCAGTGAGGCAAGGGAGAAAACAATAAGCAAGAGGAGACAGGCTCCACCTCAAACCTAGAGATAATCAACACAAGCAAAAAGACAATACAGAGAAAGAACCAGAGATACAGAGGAGGCAACCCAAGCAACAACAACAAACTCCTACAGCAGACAACAACAGCAAGCTCTAAACAGCACAGTTGAAATAACAGCAAAGTTGACAGCAAGACTTCATCTTCAAGCTAGCTTCTATCTTCAAGCTCTATCAAACTTCATCTTCAAGCTCTAGCAAGCACACTCCAAGCAGAGGAACAATCACCAAGATCAAGGTTGAAATGTTGAAAACTTAATGAACACCAAAGGAAATCATCAAGTACCAACATTGAAATGGAAAGGTATCCTCAAAGTTCTACTCAACTATGGGCATACCACACATCCCTCCAAAGTAGAGATGGAGTTTCCCTAGGAGGAATTCATGTCATTGGATGGAATAGAAGTACACAATGCATTCTATGTTTGATGAAGAAATCAAAACTAGCTCTAATGGCTCTTCTTAAAACCCTAATTTCCTAAGCTCCTAAAACAACTCCTAAAAGAAAAGGAAACTTCAACTCCAAGCTCCAATCTTAAAGCCATAGCATCTACACCAAGTCTATAAAACCTCCCAAAAAGGATTCCAAGCCAATCAAGCTCCAAACTCACCAACCAAACCAAACAAGCAAAGGCACTCAAGAGAGAACAACACAAACACAAGCAACTTGCAAAATTAAAAAAAAATATCAAAAAAAGTTATAAAATTCTAATTAAATTCCTAGGGGAACATGAATGTTTGAAAAACCTAGAGTTAAAATATTAAAACCTAATTCAACCTCCAAGTCACCTAAATAATTTTTAGATTGAAAGGTATCAAGGTAATCCACAAGTTTGGGAAGGCTCTAATCTCAACACCTAAAAGAGAACCTAAATTTATTATAAAAATCCACCAAAAATTATAAGGGAACATACATGTCTACCCTAACACATATTAAAAAATCAAAGCCAAACTCATCACTAATTGGAAGAACAAAATTCCACAAAACAGATGGTCAAGTAAAATCTTAAGTCGTGGCCATTGGATATGTGGTCTAGTCAAGGTCAAAAGCAAGATCTGATGGCTCAGACTGCATCTTCCTCATTTCTCAGGCTGGCCAGATGGAGATTCAGGGCGGTGGCCGGAGAAGACTCCGGTCGTCTTCTCCAGTGAGCAGGTGTTCACAGGTAGCCAAAACTCAACAAAATTATCATCATCTCACTCAGAATTCCACGAGGATCTCAAATCTCCCATTCGTACACTCTAATTCTCCATGGATTTTAAAACACGAATCAAAGTTCAGAAAACACATCCAATCTGATCAGCACAATTTACAAAACTAAAAGTATAGAAATCATCCTCATGCTTCCTAGTTCATCCAGATCTATCCAAATCATGTTATATCCTTAAGATCAGATCAACTCGTGTCCAAACAGAAATGGTACCTCATGATCAAACATCACCAATTGATTCCAAATTGATCCAAAAACGATCTACACCTTGTCTAGATCCTAACCACAAGTTCAATTCTAACTACATCATGCTAATTCATGTGGAAATTTGAAGTTTACTAGCCTGATGTAGATCCACTAACAGAGATGCTTAGAGCTTGATTCAACCTCCAAAACTCTCCAGAATCTTTCAAGGATACAAGAGGATGATGTTTCAACCTTCAATTTGGCTTGAATTGGTCTGAATCTCAAAACACGATTTGAAGTTGCAGCTCTGAAAATTTGATTGCTATCTCTGCTTCAGCCACGAAACTTGCACCAAAATGATTCTGAAATAATTCAAGAACTTAAATAGAACATGTCTATGGGCTTTAGAAGCTCAATTGAGGCCCAATCCAGCCAATCCAAATTTCTGTTTTTCTCTTCACATGTGCATTGTACGAGTCACGATTTGGCCATGAAAATTGCTCTAGAAGCTTCCCTTTCACTTGCAAATTCCCTTGTGAATGTGTTCAGACCAAACGGAGTGTTTGAATTGCATTGGTAAGGATTTTGGATATGTGACTTGCAAATGAAGAAATCAAATGGCAACTCACAAATCTTGACCTAAACTCAAAATTTTGGTAATGCCAAAGTGTTTAAAATGTGATTTCCAATCAGAAAATGTACTCACTTGCTTGGTTTTGGTCATCTAACACAAAATTGCATTTTTCCCTCCTTTACACATTTGAATTTTCCCCTTTTTGAAACCAATTCAAACCAACTCTTGCTATGAGCTCAATAAATCCCTCCTGACCTCTTGGGTAGCATAAAATCATGATGAAAATTGCATTTGACAAGTGCAAGTTGGAGATTTTGGCCTATGATTGAAAATGACCTATAATCTCACTTTCCCAAAATACCCCTGACTTGTAAATCTCATAACTTGAGTTCTACAAATCAGATGGAAGACTTCTAGTACAATTTAGAAAGCTAAGATCATGAGGAACAACTTTCATGTTGGCCAAAAGTTCAAGTGAAACATCCTTCTAGGTCAAAAATAGCTTTGAAGTTATATGATTTTCACAGACAAATTTCAGCGGCATCTGAGGACTTGTAACTTGTCTGGGTCATAACTTGAGTTCTCTAAATCCCTTTGAGGACTTCTAGTACTCAAATTAAAGGTATTGAGATTCTATACAAGTTTCATGTTGGCCAAATATTCATTTGAAACTTGTATCTTGACTTATGTGGTCTTGACGTTAAGCACTAAATAGGGGATTTTGCACTGAAACCCTAATTTAGCAACTTCCCACACTCTTGATTCTCATTGATTTAATCTTGGCACAACACCAAAAATGTCTTATCATATCATTTCATGAACTCCATAACCCTAAAAGTAGGCTTTGATACCCTTCAATTGCACAGTTGACCTAGAGTTGACCCAAATGAAACCCTAATTGCTTGCACCTTAACTGTGGCTCTTGCACTTGACACAATGGCTTGATTAAACTCTCCCATGGCCCTCTAGGAATTCTATGAGATCCATACACATCCTCTTCTCGCATTCAACACTTCACAACCCTCTGATGGTCTTCAGTTGATCCTCAAGTTAGGAGAAGATTCATACTCAAACATCTAAGCCCTTAGGCACTCAAACCACCTTCTGATGACTTTGACCACTCCTCGATCTTGAATGAGACCTCTTGTTAGGATTCTCTTGAGAAGAATCACACTTGATCCCCTAATATATGAATGATAACATGATATGCAAATGATACAACTATGCAAATGCTAATGCAATGAAACATAAACCAGGTAAGAAAAAGTTGAGCAAATTTTGGGGTGCAACACTTGACAAACATGAAAGATGTTCCTCATGATCTTAGATTTCCAAAAAGTTATAGAAGTCCTCATTCTGATTTGTGGAGCTCAAGTTATAAGCTTTACAAGCCAGGGGTATTTTGGGAAAGTGAGATTATAGGCCATTTTCAATCGTAGGTCAAAATCTCCAACTTGCACATGTCAAATGGATTTTTGTTCAACATGGAACTTGTTTAAAATGTGGTTTTTAGGTTAACTAGGGGCTCGTGATGAGTTGGTTTGGCTCATATTAAAGATTGGTGTGAAGTGGTTTGGAGAAAAAAGAAATTCAAAGGCATTTTTGGTGGGAAATTCAAATAATTGATTATGGGTCCAAAACAAGTCAAATGAGGGCTCATTTTAATCAGAAATGACATTTTGAGAGGATTGGCATTTTCATATTTTTCAATTGACCTATGTTTCATGGTGTTTCAATACTTGTCTTCACATGTAAGTAACATTCCACCAATCATTCCTAAGGCCAAATTCAGGGCCCTAACCAAGCTGGATCCATTCAAGGAGTTTAGTGTATGATACTAGAAGCTTCAGAAGCAAGCTATTGAAGGAAAATCGTGCATTGCCATATTGAAATTTTTGGAGAAAAGTTGGAATTGGATTTTTGATTTTGGGCCTGGGCTGAACCTCTAGAAGGTTCCAAATCACTCTATAAATGTTTAGGAACTCATCATAAGCAAGGTTGGTGATTGATTCGTGCTGAGCAGAGAGAGAGCCATTGGAGTTTTCAAGCTTCCACTCAAAATCGTTTTTTGGATTCAAGCAAGTTTCTGATCAAATTGAAGGTGCTAAAGGCTTCTATCATCATCATTGAGTGATTCTAGAAGATTTGGGAGCAAGATTCAAGCCAGAAACACCTCAATTCAAAGCTTGAAACCAGGTTGTTAGAATTCAATTTTCCTCTTAGTATAGCATGATGTAGCTAGAAACGATCATGTGGTCAGGATCTAGGTGAATTGTAGAACGTTTTAGGATTGATTTGGTAGCAATTGGTGATGGTTGATCATGAGATGCAATTTCTGTTTTGATTCGAGTAGAGCTGATCTTGAGGTTTTGACACAATTGAGACAGTTTAGAGTGATCAGTGATAGATGAGGAACATTCTTGCACCATTAATTTGAGCTTTGGTGAGAATCAAGAACTTGACACATTTTGTAATTGGCTTCAAGTTTGGAAATCTAGAGGGATTCAGTCAATTCTAGGCTCATATTCGGATTCAGGAGGAAATTTGGAGTGGAATTATGTTAAGTTTGTTGAGGTTTAGTTGCCTGTAACTACCCCTTCGCCGGAGAAGATGGTGGCGCCACCGTCTGGTAATGTTCAGGTCACCTGAGTTCCAAGGAAGAAGAACATGTCACAGCCGTTGGATGACTTTGGATAGTAGACTTTGTATACAAGATCAATGCACGAGATTCAAACCTGATATTTGCCTCCAAGGGATGAAACGATGCGTTTCATTAATCCCAGTCAGCCGGTGACTGGGATGCCTGCGTGGACGCGCTGAAGGCCTTAGGATTAGCTTACCTTGTCAACTGATCCTACGTACCACATATTTTCCAGCCTTTCATTTTATGTTAATTCCTTTTTGATTTCTTTAATTGCATTTTCTTTCTAAAATCATTTTTAATTTCATCTTTGATCAGAAAAATACACAAAAAATATCCCCATGATCCTCTCTGAATTTGTGATTTTTCTAAGGTGTTAGATTTAATTTTTGATGAGTTTTCAATTTAATTCATATTTTTCTCATTTTTAGGTATTTCTTTAATTTTGCATAATTGTCACCTCTGTTTGTTGATTTTTGTTTGATTAATTGGTAAGGAATTTTGTTGTGAGCTTTTGGAATATGTTAGGTTAGATGTGTATGCTCCCATAGGATTTTTCTCATATTTTTTTAGAAAATTTTAGCTTCTGATTTAGAGATAGGTTTAGAGCCTTTCCCCATTAACGGTTCCCCTTGATACCTTTCAACTTAGGATTTTATTAGAGGACTTAGAAATTGAATTAGGTCCTGATTTTTGAACTATAGATCATTAACAAATGCATGTTCCCATAGAAAAATAATTAGATTTTTAGGATGTTTTTTGATATTTTAGATGGAATATTCAAGTTGATTGTTCATTTGGTGTTTCAACTTTGGTAATGGTTTTGGAATGGACTCAAAGTGGGCTTTTCTTGCATGTTGGACTTCTGGTTCTTATAGGAGGATGTCATGGGCATGATGAAGCTTTTGTGGAGTGGCTGGTGGAGCTTGGCTTTGAGCTTTTCTTTCCTTTTTGTTAGCTTTTTGTAGTTTATAAGATTAGGGATTTTAGGAGAGAGCTTTAGAAGTAGTTTCTTCCTTCAAATAAACTTGGTTGGCTTCATCCACCTTCCATCCTATCCTATGATCCAAAGTCCTCATGTGAAATTCTCATCTCTCCTTTGGAGGGATGTGTGACATTTTTACAATGAGTAGAACTTTTGAAGATGCCTTTCTCTGATGACTGGTTGAGTGTTAGATGGGATTCCTTTGGTTTCCTGTCTGCTTCCCATTATCAAATACTCATCTTGTTGATTCTCTTCATTCTTGGTGGAGTGCATTGTTAAAGTTTGAATATGGAGTATCCCTTTCCTTCTCTTGAAGATGGTGGACTTGAAGAGCAGTTACAGACTTTGGATTGGATTGTTGTCAGAAGATTGCTCTGCTGTGGAGTTTGCTGGCTTGTTTTCCCTGTTTGTCTGTTTTCTTCCTGTTCAACTGTATTGATATGACTTGCTTGGAGTGTTGCATTAGATTTAGGCTTCATGTAGATGATCGTAGGCCTAAGAGCATCTTAAGGGTTGAGCTTCTCCCCTTGCTTGTATTGCATTAGAAGTTGAGTGGGACTCCTTCTGCTTGTATTTTTACTGTGTGGCTTTGCTTGCTGGTATTTGGTAGAGCTCAGCTCCCTTGCTTGTGTGGTGTGTGGCCTTTGTGCCTTGCTTGTTTAGAAGTTGAGCTTGGCTCCTTCTGCTTGTGATGCATTGCATGCATTTTATTTACAGCAATTTGTTTACAGTAATCTTTCTTGTACAATTTTTCTGTTTACTGTTGTTTCCATTGCCATGTTCCCCTAGGAACTCTGACTTCTCTTATTCAAGAGAAGTTATGACAGACTTTAGAATTCTAACCATGCATGATAACATTAGTTAGTTTCCCTTTTAACCACAACCGTAGGACGAATATTGCATGATAACTGTAAGATCGAGTCAGTTTCCCTGTAGAGAGTCTGTTTCTCTTCTCATCTTCAAATACAGTTAAAACACTTAATAAAGGTTAACACATGCTGTGCGTTACGAGCCTTAAGCTACTTGAGAAAGAGTTGTGGGAGGGTTTCCCTCACATAACTCGAGTGTTTAGTGTGGTACCCTTTGGGTGACATGCGACGCATTCACTCTCAAGTCCAAGTCTTTAGTGCAACACGAGTTACAAACAGAACTCAATTCACTTCTTCCGTAAAAGACTTAAAAACAAACATTCAAATCCTTTTTGTCCTCTTGGACCCTTAATCAGGAAAACCATTTCCTTAAAGGAGAGTTCTGTTAACTTTCAGTTCTACCGCAAACGGTAACGCCTAAGTCTCCAAGGATCGAGCTGCAAACACCAACTGCTGGAACTGATTGTTAACTTTATTTGGATAAAAACAGCTGAACAAACCTGTGTTCTTCGTAGCCCGAACTATGTTTGCTCTGATCATTCATGCCGTATGAAAGTACGTAGGCATAAGATGTGATATCTTGGCGAGCAACCTTCCCCCGCTTCTTACCCGTAGTTAGGCGAACTACGTTGACTATGATTTCTCGTTCCAGACGGGAATACGTAGGCATAAAGTGCGATACTTTGCCGAGTCATTTTCTTTTCTTTTCAGACCAGACCTCTAGTTAGATAGTTTAAACACACCCTTTTCCGATAAACAACGAGCTTGAAGCCCATCGAGTACGATGGACGTGAGGGGTGCTAATACCTTCCCCTTGCATAACCGAATCCCGAATCCAGACAATGGTTGCGATGGCCTTGTCTTATACCTTTTCGTCAGGTTTTTCTTGATCGCTTCCTTTCCCGTTCTGAGGGATAAATAACGAGAGGTGGCGACTCTTCTGTCTTGCCGGCACCTTATTTTCGCAGTAGCGACCAGCCGGCGACTCTGTTGGGGACTCCAACAGTTCCCTGTGCGAGTCATTCCTAGCGCTTGTGTGTTTACCTGTTGGGTTTTATTTATCGCATTTACTTTCCGCATTTTATTTTCAGTATGATTATTATTGTGCTGTTGTGGGAAGGGGATCTAATGAGAGAGAAGTCAGACCCAGGCTTGAGTGTACTTAGCATTAGTTGTGGAAATTAGTGGGTGCGTGCTGGCTTTGCAGGCACTAGTGTCTCATGAAATCCACGCTCAGACGAGGTTCTCCCGGTTGACTTCTTTTCCAACCCTTTGGGTCTGAGGGGTTGTTGGTTTGGAGGATTGTCGACTCTGAGGGACTGATCATTTGTGACTCAGCAGAGTGAGGCCACTTTAAGAGATGATGATGCCACACCTTCTGGGTATCGTATCATCGCTCTTGAAAGTCTGTGACGCTGGGAAACACATAGGATGCCATACCTTGTCTGTGATTAGGTCCATACCTGTGAGCGGGGTTGGGTTATTGCAAGAAACCTTAACCTTCAGACTACCTGGTTTTCTTGTCAATGAATCAGTGTTGTTGGGTTCAGAGGTTCTTCTCGTCAGAGATGTGGTTGTTCTCGACAGTGTGTAACTATTGGTCCTTTTTAGGGTTGTGCTATTAGAGCAGTGTTGTGATTGTGTTGGATTAGAGCTTTGATCTTCTCAGCAGCTATCTCGATCCCCTGTTGCATGTTCGTATGTTGCATTTTGCATACTCATTTGCATATCATTAACGTGTGTCTGTGTTGCAGGTACATTATTCCCCGGTTCCGGTATTTTTTTGCCTGCTGTTGTGCTATTATGGGTTCTCTGAGGAAGACTGTGGCCTATAAGCTCCCCACTCCAGAGGTTGCTCAGTTGTCCAGTTTGATTGCTTTAGCAGATGATGCTGTGAGAGGTGAGTTCAGAAAGTCTTATGGGAAGCTGCTCAGTTTGGTCCGTAAACCTTCTGGGTTTGAGTTGAATGGGTTGTACGCCTTGCTGCAGTTCTATGATCCTCCTCTGAGGTGCTTTACTTTCCCTGACTTCATTTTGGCACCTACATTAGAGGAGTATGTTGTATTGTTAGGTGTGCCTATCAAGAGTCAGATGCCATTTGTTCATATGGATGCCGAGCCTAACCTGGCTAATCTAGCTCTTTCTCTTCATCTGGATGCCTCTGAGTTGATCTTGTCCAGTTGGAATGGGGTTCCTGGTTTCTCCTTGCAGTTCTTAGTTGGGAAAGCCCAACAATATGCCAAAGACGGTTGTTGGATTGTGTTCAACTCCATTCTTTCTCTCTGCATATATGGGATCATTCTATTTCCTAATATGCCTGATTTTGTGGACTTAGATGCCTTTCATATCTTTGCATCAGGGAATCTGGTCCCTACCTTGATTGGCGATGTGTATCATTCTATCCATTACAAGAACGAGAACCAAAGGGGTAAGAATGTATCATGTTGTGTGCCTTTGTTCTATAGATGGTTTGATAGTCACCTACCCAAGAAGGGTCTCTTTGCTTCATCTGCAGCCACAGATGAGTGGTCCGAGCCATTGATGAGTTAATCAGCAGAGAGTATCGTGTGGTTTTGATAGAGATATGTTGGGTACTGAGGTAATATTCAGCTGCCGTGGGTTTCCGAATGTGCCTTTGATTGGAAGAAAGGGTTGTATCAACTATAATCCATCTCTACTTGTCAGACAGTTTGCTTATGCTTTGAGAGCTCCACCAAAGGAGGAAAATGTGCAGGAATCTCTGTACCTCACCGGTATTCTAGAGGGGGACATGTTATCTAAGCTTCAGCATGCCTGGAATGATATCAGTAGATGAGGGAAACCATTGTTGGGGAAAAGTAATAGCCAAGCCTACACTCCGTATGTGACCTGGGTCAAGAGCCGAGCAGAGACCATAGGGATGCCATTTCCACCTGCTAAGCAGGAATGCCCTCCAGTGGTAGAAAAGCCTACTACCGTGCCTATTCAGCAGTACAATCAGGTGTTAGCTGAGAGAGAAGAGCTGAAAAAAGCCAATGAAGAATTGGAGAAAGAGTTGGCACAGGTTAGAAGCGAGAGAAATGAAGATGTCCGTTCCTTCAAGAGGCAGACAAAGTTGGTGAACAGGTTGGGCACGGATTTGACTAAGCAGATGGCTGATCGTGAGCATTTGGGTCTAGACTTCAAATCTGTCAGCGATGTACTGGCTACCAAGAAGCAGCACTTGGATGAAGCGTACCGGATAATATCCAAGTTCAATCAGCAGTGGGATGCCACTATAGCCAACAACAAAGAGAGGGAGGATAAACTGAAATAGCAGATCTCCAAACTGAAGGCTCAGGTGAAGGCTAGTGAGGAAAGGTTCGATGAGGAAACTGCTCGCTGATATGCCACCGAAGACAGGATCAACAAAGCCCTTGCCAACCTGAAGAATCACAGGCAGGTGTTCGAGTCCAAGAAGCGGAAGTTAGAGGAGTGCTTTGGCCAGGGAGCGGGGGAAGATATGGTTGAAGGTCTCTAGTGTACTATCACGCAGAGAGAGTTGCTCGTCGAAGGGTTACTCACTCGTCCTAACCACCCAAAGACAAAAGAGTTTCTGAAGGAGTTTCGTGTCCGCTGTCGCACTTGATTATCTTTGTAACCTTTTGTATTCTTTCTGATTTCTGCTGTAGGCTGACCATCACCAGGCTTGTTGGTTGAGGTCATGCTAATGATATCCCATGTATTCATTGACTTTGTACTGCTGCCTTGTTGGCCCATATATATATGGGATGTTATTTCAGTGACTAGATCCAGACTTCTTGCTATCGGCACTGACACTATGGCACTCGAACCAGGGAAAAATCTCCCTAACGCACAAACACACATTTGCATTTGCATAGCTGGTGCCTTGTATTGTGTTTCCTAACCCTCTGTTGATGCAGGTTCCAGGATTGCTGAACACCAAACTCACCGTTACTCAACCAGAAGCAACTGTAAGAAAGTCATGGACCAGATGCAGGAGATGCGTGACCGCATGACTCAGTTTATGCAGGTGATGGAGACCGTGGCTAAAGTCCAAGAACAGCTCCAGACTCTCGTGCAGCCTCTGATTGCACGAGTTGATAGCAACGGTGTGCTACATGGGGGTACAAATGCTAATCGTCCTCATGGTGAAACTCCTCAGGCTGGTGATGCTATACCAGTGATCGGTTTTGGCGCTAGTGAGAACATCCTCGTGGCTGGTAATGGGAATACTGGTAATGGGAACGGTAACTTGGAAACCAATGGGAACGTTGTTGGCAATGGCAATACGAGCTATACTAGTGTGAACATGGTCAACGGCAATACAGGCTTTGCTGGTGTGAATATGGGCTTTGGTAACGCCGGTGGTGCCGATGCTGGATTTGGTAATCAGGGTTTTGGAACTGTGAGTAACAATGGTTACGGAATGGGTGCCTACAATACTGGCTTTAGGACAGCGGCTGCTAATCAAGAGCTCGGTAATCTGAGGTATGACCCCAGGTTTTTCCAGAATGGTCATGGTCGCAACACTGCGTACGTTGGGTACGACAATGAGGGTCCTTATTAGGGTGAATACCGCCAAGAAGATGCTTTTTCTGGCCAAGGCATGGGTTATGAGAGGCCTACTGAAAATGATCGCAGGATCAAGATGCTAGAAGAGCAGATAAAAGGGATAGCCAACCAGAATTCTATGGGATTGGATATGGCGAACATGGGATTGGTTCCGGGGCTGAGGGTGCCACTCAAGTTTAAGGCTCCTGCGTTTGACAAATACAAGGGAGACACATGTCCCAGAGTTCACGTGCGATCTTATTATAGAAGAATGTCTGCTTACTCCAACGATGAAAAGATGTTAATGCACTTCTTCCAGGATAGTCTGTCTGGGCCGCCATTGGAATGGTACATGGGACTGGAACCTACTCAAGTTGGAAGCTGGAAAGAGCTGGCAGAAGCTTTCGTAAGACACTACCAATATAACAGTGATCTTGCTCCGAATCGGGTTCAATTGTAGAATCTCTCTCAGAAGACTGGTGAAAGTTTTAAAGAATACGCCCAGAGATTGCGCGAGTTTGCTGCAAGGGTACAACCACCCATGGTAGAGAAAGAGTTGATAGATATCTTCGTGGGTACGTTTTCCGGGCTGTATTACGATAAATTTCTCAACTGTTCAATGAGCAATTTCTCTGACTTGATTCTGATGGGTGAGCAAATTGAAAATGGAATTAAGATTGGTAAGATTCAGACTGGTGAATCAACCTCAGTTGGAGGTAGTAAGAAGGCTTTTGGAGGGAAAAAGCAAGGAGACACTAACTCAGTGTATAGTGCTCGGAAGAAGTATAGGAGTCAAAGTTGGCGTATGCAGCAACAAGTTGCTAGTGTGACAATCCCTGCACCGCAACAATAGCAGCAACAACCTCAGCAGCAGTCGAGGCAGCATAATACTAATAAGTGAAGAGTTCAGAATCAAAGGCCGAAAAGGATATTTGATGTACCTCCAGTATCGTATGCTGAACTTCTTCAGACTTTGTTGAGATTACAATTGGTTGAGAAAAGGACCTTGGCCCCGTCGACGGGCACACCTCCGTATGGGTATGACGCCAATGAGCATTGTGAATTTCATTTCGGGGCGCCCGGCCATAATATTGAAAATTGTTAGGCTTTCAAGCATAAGGTGCAAGATTTGCTTGATAGCACTGTGTTGCACCCTAAAATTTGACCAACCGGTCCCCATATCTGGTTTATGCTTCGACGCATTTTGCATTCGCATTCGCATACGGCATGCATTGCATTTTTATCATTCAGATTGGTTTTTATCGGGGTTATAGCCCCTGGCGTTTCAGGCAGTTCAGGCCGGTTGGAATAAAAGTCCGTTGAGAATTGGTGCTCGTTCCTGGGATTTTCAGGCCATCTCGGTGCCAGGGTTTCGCTACGGTCGCGCAATTGGGTTTTATTCTGTTTAATCGGCCTCCTAACATTTTTAGGATTTTTCTGTTATTTTTCTGGATTTTTAGTGCACTTAATTGGATTTTTCTGGATTTATTAGATTTTTTTAAATATTTTTAGAGTTTAAATAAATTTTCTTTTCATTTTTAGAAATTAATAGATTTTTAAGAACTTTAGATATTATAGTTTTTTGATTTTTCTTTTATTAGTTTTAATAGATAAATAGTTTTTTTTTTAAAAAGAGTAGATAATAATAAAATAGATAGTATTGTTCTTAGAGTTTATTAGAGTTTTTTTTAAAGAAAAATAATATATATATATATATATATATATATATATATATATATATATATATATATATATATATATATATATATATATATATATATATATATATATATATATATATATATATATATATATATATATATATATATATATATATATATATATATATATATATATATATATATATATATATATATATATATATATATATATATATATATATATATATATATATATATATATATATATATATATATATATATATATATATATATATATATATATATATATATATATATATATATATATATATATATATATATATATATATATATATATATATATATATATATATATATTAGTTTTTTAGATTTTATTAGAATTTTATTGTTTTAAAAAAAATATAAAATAGATTTAAAAAAAAAATAAAGATCAATTGTTTTTAGATTTTATTGTTTAGATTTTAAAAGAAAATGAGGTTAATTGTTTTTTTTTTAGATTTCTATTTTTGTTTTTCAGAATTAATTAGGTTTTTAAAAAAGGTTTTTTTAATATCAAATAATAGTTTTTAAATTTTTTTAGATTAATTAGGTAGGATAGTTAGGATTAATTTGGTTTTTAGAGTTAATTAGGATTTATTTTTAATTTTGTTTTAGGATTAATTAGGTTTTATTAGATTTTAATTAGGAGTTTAGGTTTAATTTTCGTTTTTAGTTAATTAGGGTAATTAGCTGTTAATCAAGATTTATTTTTAATTTTAGTTTTAGGATTTAATCAGGTTTTTTAGTTTTAATCAGTCTCTAATCATCATTAAGCCAAAAATTAATCCAAATGGGCCTATTATCCATTAAAGCCCAGAGTTCAGGTCCAGTTCGAAGTGCCACGCGTCCTATAAAGCGTGTGCCACGCGTACAGCCAAGCCTCCTCCACCTCATTTTCTCTCTCTCTCTCTCTCTCTCTCTCTCTCTCTCTCTCTCTCTCTCTCTCTCTCTCTCTCTCTCTCTCTCTCTCTCTCTCTCTCTCTCTCTCTCTCTCTCTCTCTCCCCAGAACCCTCCACGCGTCTCCCTCTCAGCTCCCACTTCCCCCCACGTGTCTCGCCATGCAACCCAAGCTCTCTGCATTCTGGCCATGTAGCAGTTGACCGTCCCCTCGTCGGAATCCCACCGCCGGCCATTCAAAGACCGGCGGCCACCACCCCAACTGACTCCGACCGCCACAACTAACCTCCGACCATCGCTAATTTCACCGGAGACACCAAAAAACCCAGGAAATCCATCCAGTTTCATCTTCTCCGATCCCAATTCATCGCCTTCATCGTTTTTTTCTAGAAATCCCCTTTCCATTATCTTCACTAACTCCACCAGAATTCATCCACCTTCAAGGCATTCATCGAATTCCCAGGTTCTTTTCAAGATCCCTCAACGAAATCTTCAAATCACGTCAAGATCTCCAACGGGTTCTCCAGCAAGATCATCACGATAATCTCCAGATTCGTTGCCGGAATCTTCATCAACAGCGATCAAGGATCATCAAGCTTCGGCCGTTGTTCTTCTTTTGTTTCCAGAAATCACCAAGTTTCTTCGTGGATCTTCATCAAGTTCGTGAAAACTTTTCCAAAAATCTTCAAACGTTGCCTCAAGATCTTCAAGGGGATCTTCACCAGAAATCGCTCCAAGATCAAGAATCATCACCGTGTGAGTCGTCCATCCAGGTTAGTGCATCGAATCTTTCGCGTTTCGTTGTTTCTCGCGTTGATTAGCTAGAGATTGAGGATGTTTGGTGTTCTGGACTGAGAGATTGAAGGAGGTTTTTTGTGGATAACCGAGTTTGATGAGTGTGGATGAAGAAAGTTAGAGCGAGGTTTGTTTGAGATTCATCGTTTGATTTGGTTTCATAGAGTTTCAGATAGAGAGAATTTCAGAGAGGACGGTTGGGGAGAGGCGCCGTTAGGGTTTAGTTTGGGGACGATGAACAGTGTAGAGAAGGGAAAAGGAAGAGAAGTTTTGGTTAGGGTTGTTAGGCTGGGTTGATTGGTTCCCGGGCTTTAGGCCCAATTACATGGATTGCTGAGTGTAACCCCTTGATTCCATTCACACCCCCTCCCCCTGTTTTGAGTTGGTGTGGGCCTTAGGCCAATTGATATCCACGCCCCCCTGTTTGGAGGCCCAAACCTGTAACAAGCAAAGCATGGCTATTCGCCCCCCCTGGGTTTATTTTTTTTTTTATTTTTTGTTGTTTTCTAAATAAGACCTGGGCCCAGCGTTTCGCTAGCTGCACCCCCCCCCCCCCCCATCCTGGGCCCAATGTTTTCTGAATGTAATAAACTGCTTTCGCCACCCCCCTGCCATGTCAATTTTAATTGAATTGTTTAATTTTCTTCATTTGTATATAACTCACCAAATAAATCATAAAAAAATACAAAAATGGTTATTTTAACATGGGACTTTTTCCCACATTTCAATAATGATGTCAAGAAAATTGTGAGAAAATAAAAATGGTATTTTAGGCTTTTTTTTTCCATTTATGGTGTTTTTTTACATTTTAATTGCTTTTATGTTCATTATGTTCATACATACATTTTGTTGAATTTTGTTTAGGCATTTCTTTCCATATTTTGAGTCCATTATTTTTGTGGTAGATAGATTAGAGCATTAAGTTCCCTTATATATTTATTTCATATTTTTGTGATTAAATCTTGATTAGTTTTGATTAGAGAATATTAGGGTGATAGTTTTAGGGTTCAAACCCGCATAGGTGCATTCTAACATTTTATTTTGGGCTTTTTAGCATGAATTAGGGTATGGGACATATAGGGTATGTATGGTAGATATAGGACTCCCCTTAGAATAAATCTTAGAATTTTAAATACTATTTTACTATTTTTAGTATATTTTGCAAACTGTGTAATTGTTTGGTGTTCCCACTTGGGGGTTTTATCTGTCTGCTTGGGCTTTTGGGTTCTTATTTGGGGTATGGGGCTTGGTTTGGGCTTGTGGAAGCATGAAGACATCAAAGGCGAAGATTGAAGATCATAGAAGAAGCTTGAATGATGAAGATTTGCTTGGGCTTGGAGCTGATTGAAGACTTAGGAGAAATAGGAGAAAATAGGCAGAGCCTTAGAATAGAATGAATTTGTTCACAAACATGGATAGCTTCCTGTGCTTCCATTCCTCTCTATGACATAAAGTCCCTCTATGGTATTCACCTCCCTCCTTAGGAGGGATAAGTGGTTTTATCTAAGAGGTAGAACTTTGAGGGAAACAGTCTGTTACAATGTCAACTGTTTATAGGCTTCCTTTGGTTGTCAATGAACTGTTTGACATTCAATTTCTTCTGATAAAATCAATTCTTTGCTGGGAGAGCTTGCCTTGAAGAAAGAAGCCATTGAAGATAGAGATGAAGATCAAAGATTGACAAAGATGAAGATTGTTCAGGTCAAAGCTGTGCAACTGTTAAAGCTAGGGTTTACTGCTGTCTGATGCTGTCAACTGGTTAAGATTTTGTGCTTGCTTAAGCTTGGGGATTTCTTGGAGATGGAAGCTTGTTGTAGCTTGGGTATCATTGGAGTTGGATCTTTGGGGTTCATTGGAAGATGTTGCTGTTTATCAACTGTCAGAGTTTGAGGTTTGTTCAGAGTTGCTGCTGCAGGAGCTGGTGGGCTGTCAGGGCTGGTTTGGGGTTTTATTTTCTCTACTGTATTGTTTGTTAATTTTCCCATAAGGTTGAAGTGAAGTTGTTTCACTTTGCCCATTGTTTTCTAGGTTCGAGGTCGAGTGGGACTCCCTTGCCTCGCTTGTACTGCTGCATTCATGCATTTTACTGCTTTTATGTTATTGCTTTCCCGTTCATCCCCTTAGGATCTCTGTTTCTCTCTGCGCAAGAGAGAAATATGACAGACATTAGGCTTTCACCCATGCATGACAACATTAGGGTAGATTTTGATTCCCTTTTCAACCATAGGTTTTAGAGTTCTGTCTCTTCTTTCTCAAAACAATAAAAAATACAATAAAAGGATAAAACATCAATAAAAGACAGTTCTTGCGTAAAAGACTGTAAACCAATCAAAGAGTCATTTTTGTCCGCTTGGACGCGTAATCAGGAGAGAAACCTTTTTCAGAAGGATAAAAAAAAACAGTCAAACAAAATTGTGTCTTCCGTAGCCCAAAATACGTTTGCTCTGATCTTTCATGTTGTATGAAAGTACGTAGGCATAGGATGCGATATCCTAGCGAGCAACCTTCCCCTCCTTTCCAGTAGGTAGGCGAACTACGTTGACTCTGATTTCTCGTTCCAGACGGGAATACGTAGGCATAAAGTGCGATACTTTGCCGAGTCATTTTCTTTTCTTTTAACCTCAGACTTGTAGAATAGATAGAATAACAATCCGTACTAGAAAACAAGTGTGGATCCCGTCGATTACGACGGACGTGAGGGGTGCTAATACCTTCCCCTTACGTAACCGACTCCCAAATCCAAGATTTGGTTGCGACGACCATTCCTTTCCCGTCTTTGCGGTAGGTTTACTTCGAGCGTTTCCTTTCCCTTTGTTGGGATAAATAACGCACGGTGGCGACTCTTCTGTTAAGCCGGCGCCGATTTTCGCAGTAGCGACAGCTGGCGACTCTGCTGGGGACCGCGATGGTTCCCTATGCATTTGGGATCCAACGTCCCTTAAGAAAGTCAATCCTAACGCTTATTTTTCCGTCGAGGATTTTGTATGGATTTACGTTTTCTATATTTTACGTTCAGTATTATATTTCTGTTATTTTTGATGTGGGTATGAGGGGGTTCTATGATTGAGAGATAAGCCGGACCTGGGCTTGAGTGCACCTAGAATTAGAGTGGAAATTAGTGGGCGCGTGCATGCTTTACAGGCACTAGTGTCTCATGAAATCCACGCTCGGACGAGGTTCTTCTGGTTGACTTCTTTTTCAACCCTTTGGGTTGAGGGGGTTGTTGGTTAGTTGGATTGTCGACTCCGGGGACCGATCATTTGGAAGTTGGCTAAGTGAGGCCTCTTCAGGACATGATGATGCCACACCTTCTGGGTATCGTATCATCCGTCTTGAAAGTCTGTGACGCCGACGACCGCATAGGATGCCATACTTTGTGTCAGTTATTAAGACACCTACCTGTGAGAGGGGTTGGGGCATGCAGGTAACTTGACCTCCAGATTACCGGTTTTCTTGATTGAGATTCAGTGGCGTTGATATTTGAGGACAGATTTATAGGGTCTGTTGGAGACCAGGTTGGAGTACAGTTTTGGTTTGCTGAGACCAGGTTCAAGCAGTGTTATGGGTCTGATTAAGACCAGTATGATGGATTCTTCCCAGCCAGGGGCACTTGGTCCCTTATGTCTGCATTTTGCATTTTGCATGACTGTCTGCATTTTCATTTCATTTTGCATATTCATCCTCAGCCGGAACAGGTAGCTTACCCGTTTTTGTCAGCTTCATCAGTTGATTCCCCGACATTCGTATTGGACTTGAGTTAGCATCTGGAAAGATCATGGCTTCAGGAGAGCAGAACTTGGTTGTTACTCGGGCGGAGTTTGAATTGTTGAAGTACCAGGTGAGTCAGATCATGGAAGCCATAACAGCTATAAATGGAGAAGGAAACAATGGTCAAAGAGCTCAGATGAACAATGTTGCCCAGCCAGTGCAAACCCCTGTCAGAGGTCCATATACCTTCGATGACGCAGAGTGTCACAATTCCACTTTCTCTACGCCAGATTCTCCAAGGATTGTTCCATTTCCAAGAGTTGTTCCGCAAGTTAATATTCAGGACCCACTGACTGCTGAGTATAGGAGAAGACTTCAGACGTTGGAAGATCAGATTGCTGCCCTGGTGAATAAGAATACTCTTGATCTGAATGCTGCGAGCATGTGTTTGGTGCCAGGTCTTGTATTGCCTCCAAAGTTCAAAATGCCCAATTTCGAGAAGTACAAAGGGGATAGTTGCCCGAAGCTACATTTGGTTATGTTCTGCAGAAGAATGACTCCGCATATCGCCAATGACAAGCTCATGATTCACTATTTCCAGGATAGTTTGATCGGAGCATCTTTGGACTGGTACATGCACTTGAAGAGTGATAGTATTAAATCATGGTCGGACTTAGCCAACGCCTTCGTGAAGCAGTACGACTACAACCTGGAAATGGCTCCTTTTCGTGTGCAGTTCAAGAATTATCTCGTACGGAGAATGAATCTTTTAGGGGGTATGTGCAGAGATGGAGAGAATTGGCTGCTCGTGTTCAGCCACCGATTCAGGAGAGAGAAATGGTTAGCCTCTTTTTGGATACTCTGAAGGGCCGTTATTATGACATGATGTTCACTTGTACAAGCTTTGAAGGCCTGATGAGAATGGGAGAGCTTGTTGAGAGAGGACTCAAGAATGGAAAGCTTCGAGATGCTCCTTATATCCCGGTTGATAAGAATGAATCAGTTATCAGTTCTCAAGAGGAGTGGGAAGAAGGAAGCGATGTTGTCTCAGAACCTCTAGCGCCTTAGGCTCAGTTTTCAGACACTTCAAACCAGCAGTCATATTATCGTCAGCCGCGTCGTCACGCCCGACAAAGACCAAGGAAACCTGAAAGGCAGTTTACTCAGCTACCGGTGTCATACAGTCAGTTGTTGCCAGATTTTGTCGAAAGTGGATTAATAGTGCCGAAAGAGACTAATTCAACGATCCCGCCTTATCCTTCAGGTTCTGAAGTCAGCGCCCGCTGTGAGTACCATGTTGGGGTACAGGGGCATTCGACAGAGGATTGTAAGGTGCTTAGAAGCCAGGTTCAGAATCTGCTAGACTCTAACAAGATCTTCATCACGCCTCAGGGATTTGTTCGGATTATTGATTATCCTTCATCCAGTTGTGAGGGTTCGTCAGTCAATGTTTTGGGATACTCCACTGAGAGTGTATGTTTGGAAGAATGTCCAACTGAGAGCTCAATTGAATAGGGAGGATGTTGCTGGAGGTTTCTGCGCCGGGTGTCGCCTCTGTTTTCTCTGCTGATTGTTTAGCTTTCGTGCATTGTTGGTTGCTGACCACCACCAGGCTTGTTGGCTGGGGTCATTGTATTTTGTTCTTGGTTGTGATTATTTGCTGCTCTTATTGGCTTTGCATAGTGTTGTGAGGTGTTTATCTCTGTGCTTATAGCTTGGGGTGTATTTGTCTTGTCTTGAATATGTGTTGATTTCTGCATTGCATTATCACATAACAGGTACATCAAAACCGTGGGTCTTATTTCCTATCTCCAGTTTGTTGCAGGAATTCCCTCAGAGATATGGAACAGAATCAGGCTGAACTGATTGAAGTTCGAAGCCAGCTAAGGCAGATGATGAAAGACATGCAAGAGTTGCGTCTGGATCAGAAGATGCTCAAAGAGGAAAATAATCAGCAGAAGACAGTCGCTACTGCGAAAATCGGCGTCGGCTGAACAGAAGAGTCGCCACCGTGCGTTATTTATCCCACAGGAGGGAAAGGAAACGCTCAGAGTAAACCTACCGCAAAGACGGGAAAGGAATGGTCATCGCAACCAAAACCTGGGTTCGGGAGTCGGTTACACAAGGGGAAGGTATTAGAACCCCTCACGTCCGTCGTACTCGACGGGATCCATGCTTGTTTTCGGGTATGGATTGTTATTCTATCTACTCTACAGGTCTGGGGTTAAAAGAAAAGAAAATGAAAAGAAACTGACTCGGCAAAGTATCGCACTTTATGCCTACGTATTCCCGTCTGGAACGAGAAATCAGAGTCAACGTAGTTCGCCTACCTACGGGAAAGGAGGGGAAGGTTGCTCGCTAGGATATCGCATCCTATGCCTACGTACTTTCATACGACATGAAAGATCAAAGCAAACGTAGTTCGGGCCACGTACGACACCAGTCTGTTTTGATTGTTTTTATTCCTTCTGAAAAAGGTTTTTCTTTGATTAACAGTCCAAGCAGACAAAAATGACGTTTTGATGAGTTCACATTCTTTTACGGAAGAAGTGTCTTTTATTGTTTTTGAAATATTTATGGTGTTTTTCTGTTCGTTTTGAGAAAGAAGAGACAGAACTCTAACCTACGGTTGAAAAGGGAATCAAACTAACCTAATGTTATCATGCATGGGTTAAGACCTAGTGTCTATCATGCTCCTCTCTTGCGCAGAGAGAAACAGAGATCCTAAGGGAATAGACGGAAACAGAAACAATAACATATATACCGTAAGGCAGTAAAATGCATGGATGCAGCAGTACAAGCGAGGCAAGGGAGTCCCACTCAACCTCGAACCTAGAAAACAATAGGCAAAAGTGAACAGGATTCACCTTCAACCTAACAGGTTAAACAGCAAACAATACAGTCAGGGAAAACAAATCAATACATCAGAAATTAAACAGCTAAAAAAACAGCCACAGCAGCTCTGCATCAACATCTGTCTTCAAGCAAGGTCTTTAAACAGCTACAGGCTCCAATCAAGCCTCAGTCTTCATCTTCACAGCCTTCAAGCAAGGTCTTTGTCATCAATCTCCCATCTGCAATGGCTTTTCTTCAAGTCTCAATCTCCAAGCTGAGGAATCAATCATAAGAGTGAATTGGGTGTTAAGCAATTAGTTGACCACCAAAGGTGGCAAACAGACTGCTAACAACACATAGAATATTTCTCTCAAGAGTTCTATCTCTTAGACACTATCACCAAGCCTTCCAAAGGAAGGGGGTGAATGTCTTAGAGAGACTCTGCATCACAGAGAGGAATGGAGGCAATCAAGACCTTCCATGTTTGAGAATCAAGTCTGCTACTCTAGAGCTCTGCCTAACTCCTAGATCCTACACTCCTCAACAGCTGCCAGCAAAGGATGCTCCTCATCAACTCTGGAGGTTGGACTTCAGGCTCTTGATCTCCAATGGACTTCATCATCACAAGCTTCAGCTCTCCCAATCCCCAAGCAAACACAATACCCCACACAGACAAATGAAATAACCCTAGAGAGGGCACACCACACAGTCAATCAAATATAAGCAGTACTAATAGCAGTAGGGGAACCCTAGTAATTTCTAAGGGATATATTAACTACCCATAATCCCTATAGTCCCATACCCCAAAGATTCAATCTCTAACTCCTAAGGGAAATGAACTAATTCGCCTATGTTATCTCCTAAAACCTAGTTTTGATCATGCTATTCACACCTAAACAAATCACCTAAAAATAAGTTCTAAAATTGAGAATTAAATTTTATATACAAGATAACATTCTATACTAATCAACTTAAAAAGAATGGATCAAAAATATAAAAGCATTTACTCAAACTAAAATCACCAAATTCATGCACTAAACTAAACATTGTTTACACCTATTTAAAATAAAAATATGCCAAAAATATTAAAATAAAAATAAATGCCAAATTTTTTACGTGATATTTTTCTTAACAAAATTATGAATAATATGCAAAAACAACCATTAAAAAACATGCATTTTTCTATTTGTTATGAATTTTCAAAGAATTAAAATTTTTAAAAGAAATTAAATGGAATTAGATGGACTAAGGGTGCAATAAGCAATAAAATCAGTTAAAATGCAAAGATGGGCCCAGACTGGGGGGCGCGCATAGCAAGCGCGTCTGGGCCCAATGACTCAGAAAGCTTAACAAAAATTTAAAAAACAAGACACGGTGCAGAAAGCAAGGTTTTTAGTTCATTTTAGGTTTGGGCCTGAGGATAGGGGTGGTATTAGCAACTGATTAATGAGCCCAGCCTGAAAACATTAATGAAACGGTGCGTATAGTCTTTTGAATCTCCCTCCGTTTTTCATTTTAAATCGTGGCCGTTGGATCCTGGGTTCAGTCAAAGTCTTGGCCTGCATCTAACGGTCCTCCTTTATCTTCCCTAATTGATTAGGGTTTCAGCCATTAGAGCCCCCATGCACGAGCTTAAAGACCAGATCTTCCATCCTCTCATACGCCCTCAATTCTCCATGAAAACAAAATCTGCAAAGAGCAAAGTTGCTCTATTTCTTCCCCTCTACACAACCATAACAATAGCATCCTCTAAAACTCAACCAAGAAACGAACCCGATAGGTGCAAAGCACTAATTCCACCATTTTCACCTGTGATCAAATATTCCAATCCTTGCCAATCTTTACCCTAGCCTAATCTACATTTCATGCTGAACAAATTAAGCTACAAACCTAAGATTATAGTGCTATATCCTTGATGTTATAAGCTCTAACAGTTTTGGTACACCATTGATAACCTCCATGAAACTTCTCCAAACTTTGTGAAATCAATCCTCTAACCTATCCTAACAGTTCTATGCTAACAATTCTCTATGATCCTAACTAAATCATGCAATTCGAAGAGGAAACTAACCTGGTGCAAATGATGAAAACAGGTGCTAAAATCCTTGGATCTGATGCTTGTAATGAGTGGAAATTGATCAGTGAACTTGATTATGAGTTCTGTATGCAATGGATCTTGCTCCTAGTTCTTGAATCTTGCAATCACCAAAATCTTGCTCCTTGGATGATGGAATTGTATGGCACGAGTTCTCCTCAATTCTAACCAATCTTGATGTGAATTCTGATCTATGGAAGATGTTGATGATGATCAAATCAAGAAAAATGGAAATTGGTGAAGATTTGATGGAGTTTGAATTGATTTTGCAAAAATGGAAGAATTGTGTATAACTTGTGTTTTGAACAAAGTGATTCACCAACCATGGCATGGAGTTACTTCATTCAATATATAGATGAGAATAAAAAGCCCTAGAAGTTTGTAGAACCTTCCCATGCACACTTTCCCTTGGATTTGGATTATGTAACTTCTTTTGTAAGTAACCATGCATAACTTCTAAACCTTGAACCAAAATCAAAATTCTACTTTTTCCAATGTTCTTAAAACATTTTTTCCAATCAAAATGACCTATAATTTCATCCCATTTGGCCAAATTATGAAAAATCTCAAATTTAGGTCATTTTTTATTCATTAAATTCACCAATTTTGAAACCTTGAGCTATGAGCCTTTCCAATATTTCATGGTCACTTTTCTAGACTCAAAATGTCATTTGGAGCAAGTTTGATGTTGTGAAGTTTTCCATTTGAAGCTTCCTTGTATGAGTTTTGGGCATAGGCTTGAAATGACCTGTAATTCTCAGATGACCAAAATACCCTTTGCTTGCCAAGACCATAAGTAGAGTTCCACAAATCATATGAATGCATACCATACCATTATAGAAATATAAGACAATGAGGAACAACTCTTATGTTGACCATAAATTCATTTGAAATCTCCTTGAGGGGTAAAAATTGCTTGGAAGACAAGTAACTTTCACAAACAAAATTTCAGATACCTCAGATGACCTGTAACTTGTAAGGATCATAACTTGAGTTCTATAAATCTCCTTGATGTCTTCCACCACTCAAATTAAAGGTCTTGAGATCCTCTACAAGTTTCATGTTGACCAAGGATACATTTGAAGCTTGCATTTTGACGTATCTTGCTTGGAAATTTGACCTAAATCAGGGGATTTTACACAGAAACCCTAATTTAGAAACTCCTCTTCTCCTTGATTTCTCTTGATTTCTTCTTAGAATAACATAATATCCTTCTCTACATGCCAAATGATGAACCCCACATCTCTCAAATAGCCCTCAATGCCTTTTAATCAGTCATTTGACCTAGAGTTGACCCAGAGTTGACCCAGATGAAACCCTAGTTGACTGTCTTCAACTGCAACTCTTGTGATCATATCAATGACTTGTCTCCTTCTCCAAATGACTTTCTAAGTCTTCCATGATGCCTACATACTCTCCATGCTCAGCTCACAACTCACAACTTCTTTGATGATGTTCAGCTACCCTCAGATAGGAGATAGATGCACTGCTTGATCCAACTGACTTCTTAGCTTTTTCATTCTTTCTGATGACTTGGATAAGCTTGAATTTGAATAATAACCTCTTGATAGGCTCATAGAGATAAGAATAGGGCTTGATCCCTGTTGGATGATTTGCTATGCTATGCTATGCAGATGGTTAGGCTATGTACATGACTCTATATGCAAATGCTAATGCAATTGAAACATAAACCAAGTGGAATAGGTTGAGCAAATTTTAGGGTGCAACAGCTGCCCCTATTCAAGCGACTTGGATCCGATTGGGTGAAGAGCGAACGACCTTCAAACATTCGAGGTACAAGATGGTTGAATACTAAGAATCCGGAAATTTGCCAACCGCAGAAATAAACTGCGCAACTGCTTGGGGAACGACATTCATCAACTGAATCTAACTGTTACGGCAACCTACTGATCCCTTAGCGACGTGCTGGGGATTATTTTTGTCAGCCCGAAAAAGATTCTGTCATAGCAGAGATAGAACTTTGCCCACGTTAGGACTCCTGTGTTGTCAACACGGAAAAATCTCAACTAAACTTGTCCACGTTAGGACTCCACCTGCCGTCAACTCGGAAAAATCTCGGCGACTTCACTGGGGATAATTCGTCTGCATTTCATCAGGAATAAATCGTCCACATTAGGAATAAACTCTTCCATGTTAGGAATAACACCGTCCACGTAAGGAATCATTTCTTCTGTATCTGTCCACGTCAGGACTGAACTTTTCCACGTCATGAATAAACTTCGTCTGGATCTGTCCACGTCAGGACTAAACTCTCTAGGTTATGAATATATCGTCCACGTTAGGACTCACCCTTCCATGTTAGGAATAAAATTCTTTCCATCTTATGAATAACGTCTTTCCACGTAAGGAATGCCTCTTCTTTCCACGTAAGGAATAAATCTTCTTTCCACGTCAGGAAACCATCTTGATCGGTCCATGTAAGGACTCCCATCTTTCCACGTAAGGAATACAACCTTTCCACGTAAGGAAATCCAACTTTTCCACGTAAGGAATAAGAATTTTCTTGATCCGTCCACGTAAGGACTAAACTTTCCACGTAAGGAATACAATCTTTCCACGTAAGGAATCAATATTTCCACGTAAGGAATAACTCTCTCTTTCCACGTAAGGAATAACTTCTTCTTTTGATTTGTCCACGTAAGGACTCCAATCTTTCCACGTAAGGAATACAATCTTTCCACGTAAGGAATGTCATCTTTCCACGTAAGGAATCCGACTTTCCACGTAAGGAATACGTCTTCTTGATTGGTCCACGTTAGGACTCCCATCTCGTCTTGATTTGTCCGCGTCAGGACTCCATCTTCTCTGCTGAGGAAAAAACTTGTCCACATCAGGACTTGCGCGTCTTTTGACTTGCTGGGGAGATAAAGCTCGTCCCCGTCAGGACACACACTTTGCCAACAACACGAAGAAGGATAAATTTGTCCCCGTCAGGACTCTCGTATCTTGTCATCACGCAGAACTATAAACTTGTCCACGTCAGGACGCACATTTCGCTATTACGAATAAAGATATCTGCTGGAAGTAAATGGTCCATGTTAGGACACCAATGCGAAGAGTAATCAATTTTGTCCACGTCAGGACTTCACATTCAATCAATACCAAGAAATCAAATCCGTCCACGTTAGGACTCGCACCTATCGTCAACTTGAGGAAATCAATCTGCCCACGTCAGGACTTCCACTTCTCTAGCACGAAGAAAACCCGTCAATAAAATTGTCCACGTCAGGACTCATCCCTCCATTGGATCCAAACCACAAACTTCTTAGCACTAACGTGACAGCGACTTTGGGGCGGACTCTACTGAGGATATCCGAAAACCAAACTACCGAACGCCTATTCTGATAACCGGCGGCAGCCTCTGAAATTCTGATTCAGGAAACCCTTTGATGACAAATAACTCTGCTTGGGGACAAGGAGATATTTTGCCTACTAACTCTGGCAGGGAAAATAAGAGAAATTTACACAAATAGCTCTGTTTGGAGACAAAGAGAACTTCATCATGATAACTCTGTGGGGAATAATGCCAAAGCTGACACTTTCGTTGAATGTCTCCCGCCGAGACCTCGAATGTTTGGTAATTCATTTGAGCAAGAGCTCCTTCAACTTGCAAGAGAACAATACTTGAACACAAACGGTTAGCCAACCTGGTTCATGTTTCAAAATGCATATGTTTGACAATGACGCAATGCTCCATTCGACATGGAAATGCTACGCGTTTTTATTTGGTGGATGCAAGCATGGCACTACATGACAGTGCAAATGCAGACTCGAACTGATGGGATACAGAAATTGCTTCCACAAAGTAAATGCTGAAGACAATGCCGACTCCGCTGGGGATAGCCAGGTGCTACAGAATATTCCAGCAAAATAAATGCTGGAAGAGTGAAGTCGACTCAGCTGGGAAATTGGGAACTTAAACCAAGCACCTCCTTGAAGTGACACCCTGCTTGGGAATATAACTCTGCTGGAGAATAGCAGATGCGCTTGGTATGATTGGACTTTTGCTGGAGAGTGAACCGGGTGTCACACGGTATTCCGACAAGATAAATGTCGGGACCCACAACCAACTCTGCCGGGGAGAGTCTTAATCTTCGAGTTCCACTGAGAGGAATGAAAATACTTGCTGAAAAGAGAACTCCACTGGGGATGGGACGATTCTCTTGGGGAAAATCAACTGACTCCGCTAGGGGAGAGTAAATGACCCTGCGGGGAAAGGTAAACTGCCTGAATACAGCTCACCAATTGGAAATATTAATCTTCTGAGGCTAAACCACTCTGCTTGAGGTGCACTGTCTGAATACAGCCTTCAATCTTGGAATCTCCAAACTCTGCTAAGGATAAACGACTTTGCTGGAGAATGTCCCTTTTGGATAAGCTACGACTAGCTGGAGAAATCGATCCTTCTTCAGGAAAAACATTGCTATCTTGGGAACGCGACCTGCGTGGGGGTCGAGTCTTGTGCTATGAGCTTCTGATCCACACTACAACCTTTTTGATCATCCACTTCGTACGGCTACGAGCCCTGCAACAAGACAAACAAGACAAGACAAGTCTATACAACCAAATCTATTCAGGTTAGCGTTAGTGACACTATTCTCAGTTAATTCAAAGTTTTAGCAATTATTGGCAAGGGCCAGTGACGTTATGCACATGCTAGTTCCATCAAACCTAGGCGTTTATCATGCACAAAACAGTAAAGAGCCAGCATCAAATACTGAATAACATATTTTATTGATTGGGCCCCTGAATGGGCGGAGTTTTTGTACACGGGATGTAACTCCTGAAAAGAGGAAGCTACGCACAACAAATATACAAGTATGCACAAGAAGCATAAATATAATGATAAATCAAATTTGTACACATGTCGGCAACGAGATGCAGATGAACATCACGAACTGATCCTCTTATGACTCGCCCGACTCTAATGCTTTCCCAGTATCCACACTTCCGAAGAGATTGTATCTGATAATCGACCCCTCAGGCATATTCTCCCGCACCAATGCTCAATGTAGTATCAAATTCGGACCGCAGTCATTTGCTTTTCAAATCCCTAACTTTTGCGTGAACCGCCCTTTACGGGTTTTCAGTTCACCGGGATACCCTTTTTTGTCGAAGCCGCCCAGTGCAGGTTTTCAATTTCGCAGGTGTACATTTTTTTCAATTTTATCCCTAACTTTTGCCCGAACCTTTCATTCTGTTTTTGGTTCGCCAGGATGCCCCATTTTTGCCTGGACTCTCTTTTTCTGTCCAGCGGGTCAATTTTAAGCAAAGTATTTTTTAACTGCGTCCGAATTCACAGGCGACGTAAAGTCTTCATCGTCCATGGTGGACAACAATAAGGCTCCTCCTGAAAAGACTTTTCTGACAACGTATGGCCCTTCGTAGTTAGGGGTCCACTTACCCCTGTGATCTACCTGCGGCGGGAGAATCCTTTTCAGCACAAGGTCGCCCGTCTGAAAGCTCCGCGGATGTATCTTCTTATCATATGCTTTCTTCATTCGGCTCTGGTACAAACGACCGTATGCTAGAGAAGCTAGCCTCTTCTCATCCATTAAACTCAGTTGGTTCAACCTGTCTTTCACCCATTCTGCCTCATCTAGTTGGACGTCTCGTAGCACTCTCAAAGAAGGGATCTCAACTTCCAATGGTAGCACAGCTTCCATTCCATATACTAACGATAACCGTGCAAAGAAAAAGGTAGCATCTCATGCCAATCCTTATAGGTCACCACCATCATTTGAACGATCTTCTTGATATTCTTATTGGCCGCTTCAACAGCGCCATTCATCTTGGGTCGGTAAGGGGAGGAGTTGTGATGTTCGATCTTGAAATTCTGACAGAGCTCCTTCATCATTTTATTATTCAGGTTTGAACCGTTGTCAGTGATTATCCGTTCGGGGATCCCATATCTGCAAATGATATCTCTCTTGATGAACCTGGTCACCACCTGCTTAGTCACATTTGCATAAGACGCCGCTTCCACCCACTTGGTGAAATAATCGATTGCTACTAGAATGAACCGGTGCCCGTTAGAAGCCGTCGGCTCGATCCTTCCAATCATATCGATTCCCCACATCGAGAATGGCCATGGTGACGACATCACATTCAGAGGACTCGGAGGCACATGGATCTTATCAGCATAGATTTGGCACTTGTGGCACTTCCTCGCAAACTTGAAACAATCAGTTTCCATAGTCAGCCAAAAATAACCTGCCCGCAGCAGCTTTCTTGTCATAGCATGCCCACAAGCATGCGTACCAAATGTACCTTCATGTATTTCCTCCATGAGCAACTTTGCCTCTTTTTCATCTACGCAACGTAACAGCACCAAGTCATGATTTCTTCTGTATAAGACCCCGTCCGGATTCAAATAAAAATTACCCGCCAATCTCCTGAGAGTCTTCTGATCTTGACTGGATGCCCCAGCCGGATACTCTTTGTTCTTCAGGAAATTAAGGATATAAAAATACCACGGTTTATCGTCGGATGCTTCATCAATAGCAAACACGAAGGCAGGTCTGTTAAGTCGAGAGATAACGATGCTGGGAGCCTCGTTCCAGAAGTTGACCTTGTACATGGAAGACAAAGTGGCCAGGGCGTCAGCCATCTGATTCTCCGCTCGCGGTACATGATGCAATTCAACCTTGTCGAAGAAAGGCAACAATCTCCTTGCATAATTCATATATGGTATTAAATTGGGCTGACGTGTCTCCCATTCCCCTTTGATTTGATTCACCACCAGAGCTGAGTCTCCGTATACATCCAGATTTTTGATCCGCAAATCAATGGCTTCTTCAAGCCCCATGATACAAGCTTCGTATTCGGCCTCATTATTGGTAACTGGAAAGGTCAATCGAGCGGTGAACGGGATGTGCGACCCGTGTGGGGTAGTGATGATTGCCCCTATTCCGCTACCGTAAGCATTCACAGCTCCGTCAAAGATCATCTTCCATTTGGAACCCAATTCCGGTCCTTCGTCTGGCAACGGCTCTTCGCAATCCTTCATCTTTAGGTACATGATATCCTCGTCAGGAAAATCAAACCTCATCGATTGGTAATCCTCAATAGGCTGCTCCGCCAAGTACTCAGACAGTACACTCCCCTTTATAGCCTTTTGCGAGACATATTGGATGTCGTATTCAGTCAAGACCATCTGCCAACGGGAAATTCTCCCTGATAATGCTTGCTTTTCGAATACATATTTGATAGGATCCATCTTCGAGATGAGCATGGTTGTATGATTCAGCATGTATTGCCTCAAACGCTTGGCGGCCCAGGCTAGTGCGCAACAAGTTTTTTCAAGCATTGAATATCGAGATTCACATTCTGTAAATTTCTTACTCAAGTAATAGATCGCATGCTCTTTTCTTCCCGTCTCGTCATGTTGACCGAGAACACAACCCATGCTTCCCTCAAGAACTGTCAAATACATAATCAAGGGTCTCCCTGCCACTGGAGGTATCAAAATAGGAGGCTCCTGCAAATAGTGCTTTATCTTATCGAACGCCTTTTGACAATTTTCGTTCCACGTTACAGCTTGATCTTTCTTCAACAGCTTGAATAATGGTTCACACGTAGCAGTTAGGTGAGATATGAACCGGGCGATGTAGTTCAATCTCCCTAAAAACCCGCGCACTTCTTTCTCTGTTTTAGGCGTCGACATCTCTTGTATTGCTTTTATTTTAGCAGGATCAACCTCTATTCCTTTTTCGCTTACAATAAACCCCAGCAGTTTACCCGATCTCACCCCGAAGGTGCACTTGTTAGGGTTCAGTCTCAGCCTGAACTTCCTAAGCCTTTTGAATAACTTCAGCAGATTCACTAAATGCTCTTCCTCCGTCTAGGATTTGGCAATCATATCGTCAACATAAACTTCGATCTCCTTATGCATCATATCATGGAAAAGAGTCGTCATTGCACGCTGATATGTTGCCCCAGCATTCTTCAATCCGAAGGGCATCACTTTATAACAAAATGTTCCCCAAGGCGTTATGAAAGTAGTCTTCTCCATGTCCTCTGGCGCCATTTTGATCTGATTATAGCCTGAGAAGCCATCCATGAAGGAGAATACGGAGTATTGAGCAGTGTTGTCAACTAGCACATCGATATGAGGAAGTGGGAAATCGTCTTTCGGGCTCGCTTTATTTAAATCACGGTAATCGACGCACATTCTCACTTTACCGTCTTTCTTTGGTACTGGTACAATGTTAGCGACCCATGAGGGATATTTTGTCACAGCCAGGAACCCAGCATCCCACTGTTTTTGAACCTCTTCTTTAATCTTCACTGCCATATCGGGTCTAGTTCTGCGAAGCTTTTGCTTGACCGACGGGCATTCTTCTTTCAACGGCAGACGGTGCACAACCATATCTGTATCGAGCCCTGGCATGTCTTCATACGACCAAGCGAACACATCACTATACTCTCTGAGCATTTCAACCGGTCTTCGCTTGATGTCGCTCTGCAGCGCGGCTCCTATACGAATATTCTTCTCAACCCCTTCCGACCCCAGGTTAATGATTTCGATGACCTCTTCGTGAGGCAAAATGACTCTTTCCTCTTGTTTCACCAACCAAGACAATTCTTCGGGAACGTTACCATCTTCGACAATCTCTTCTTCAGCCTGAAATACCGGATGTTCCAAGTCGGGACGAGTCATAGGTGGTTCAAGGATGTCATCTAAAAATGTGATCCTGCAAAAGGAATGGTTAAATGCTTCAAAATGCGTATAAAGCGAATAACCTCGTTGCCATTTTATTGAAAAATACAAAACAAGAAAAACAGATATCGCAATATTTGCACATGAAAAAACGCCTTTTATTTAATGATAAACACGCAATGTTCATAACAGCACAGCCCTAAGCAAATCATGATGCCCCGGGCAAGACATCAGATTGTTCAACAATAAAAAAACAAAGCATTACTGTTTAAGAGTCACAGGAACAATCTCCTGAATAGACCAGTTGCACAATCCCTGTCCTGGCATGCTTGGCTGAATCCAGGCATCCATATTGCAATCGTTGTCTCCTTCGTCAGACTCTGAGGCAGCGTTGATGGTCTCATGACGTACTCCACTAGCAGTGATAGTTATTGGTCCTCTGAAACGGGGTGCCCCCACAGCAGGTGTTGATGACGACGATTGATATCCCAACCCGAATCGGTCCATCTTCACAGGAATATCCAGCACTTTGCCCCAGCCCTTTGTCTCACCTGTCTCTACTAGAGCTTGAGCTTCTTTATATGACGAGACGGCTATCTCCGACGCTTTGCTCGGCCCGGGACCTTTGTCCTTGATGCGCAATCCTTCAAATGCCTGGCAGGGTGTTTCGTGAATCTCTCCATCGACCTCCACATATTTAAATGATGACAGATGGCTGACCAGGATGTCTTCTTCTCCACATACAGTAACCACGTTGTCTCCTACCATATATTTCAACTTTTGATGCAAAGTAGACGTGACTGCCCCAACACCATGAATCCAGGGTCTTCCGAGAAGGCAGCTATATGCGGGCTGGATATCCATGATATAAAATTCAGTCGCGAAAACCTCCGGCCCCACCTGTAAAGGCAATGTTATCGATCCAAAGACTGTTCTCCGCGTCCCATCAAATGCCCTGACTACCAAGTCACTGGGCGTGCATAGGATTCCTCTGACATCCAGCTTCATCATAGCTTTCTTGGGCAGCACATTCAACGACGATCCGGTGTCGACCAATACATGTGACATGACTGATCCTCTACATTCCACAGAAACGTGCAGCGCCATATTATGATCTCTCCCCTTAGGGGTCAAGTCGAAGTCTGTAAAGCCCAAGCTATGGCCTGCATTCACATGTGCCAACACTCCCTCCAGCTGATTCACGGAGACATCTTGGGGTACGAAGGAAGTATCCAGGACCTTCAGCAATGCATTTCTGTGAGCTTCAGAACACAATAGCAACGACAGTATAGATATCTTAGACGGCGTCTGTTGCAGATGCTCCACAATCTTATAATCTCTTTTTCGAATCAAGCGCATGAACTCCTCCACATCTTTCGATGCCGCTTCTTTGCCATTCCCGTGTATTGGGACATTCTCAACCATCTTTCCCTTTCCCTTCGCCAGTCTTTCGGCTTCTACCTCAGGCGATATGAAGATCCTACCACTCCTTGTCATACCCCCTGAACCAACAACGTTGTCTACAGTCTCAGCTGGCTGCTTATTAACATCAATCTTTATCCCATCACAATACACTTCCAACCCATAGGACCATGGGACTGCCTTTGTGCTCTCGACGGGATTGGTCCGGCCTTAGTGATAGTGATCGGCGGTCGCTGGGCCGGTGCCGTTATAGTGATTGTCTTACGAGGAATTGTTACAGTGGCCACATCATTTTGTTTATCTGCTAATGCCCCTGCAGGCTCTTCAACTGCTGCTCGGTCAAATTGCAATGTGTCGCCATCTATTAAAGCCTGAATGCCCTTCTTTAGGTCATCACACCCCCCAGCTAGGGTCCAGCATTCTAAGCAATACTCGTCACACCCTGGATAGACACCCCCTTTCAGTAATCTGCTCTTTATCTCTCTCAGCGGCGTCTTTAAATCATCGACATTCATAATCGAATTCAAACCCTCCTCAGTCAAGATGGCGTTTGCCCCATGGTTGGGCATGGGCTTTTGCACTATATTCGGCCCCGCCGTTCCAAAATTGATAGCTTTACTATCCAATAAATCCTGCACAACATGCTTAAACGCATGGCAACCTTCTACATTGTGGCCCGAAGCCCCAGAGTGGAATTCACAGTGCCTGCTTGCATCATAACCATACGGAGGAGTGCCTGTAATTGGCGCCAGAGTTCTCTTCTCTACCAAGTTCAACCCTAACAACGTCTGTAACAAATCTGCGTACGTTGAAGGAGGCTTCTCAAACACTCTCCTGGGTTTACCCCCTGGAATCTGCGCTGAGCCGGCTGTGCCCCCTGCTGTGGCTGCTGCTGCTGCTGTTGCTGTTGTTGTTGTTGCTGAAATGGTTGTTGCTGAAACGGTATAGTAACACTCGCCACCTGCTGCGGCTGATGATACTGGTTTCGACCTCTGCCCCGGCCTCGTCCTCGGCCTCTAAACACTGCGCTTGCATCACCCTGACGGCGCCCACCAAAAGCCTTTCTGTTACTGCCAGATGCAGTAGATTCCTCAGCTTGGAATCTTCCCTGTTTAATGTTGCTTTCAATCTTTTCTCCCATCAGAATTAAGTCTGAGAAACTAGCCAAAGATGTGTGAAACAACTTGTCATAAAACGTACCGGTGAATGTTCCTATGAACATGTCATTCATTTCTTTGTCTTCTAAAGGAGGACGGACCCTAGCAGCCATGTCGCGCCATCTTTGCGGATACTCTTTAAAGCTCTCGCCCTTTTTCTGAGACAATCCTTGCAATTGGACCCGGTTGGGTGCCAAGTCGCTGTTATACTTGTAGTGAGCTACAAATGCTTCTACCAGCTGCTTCCATGTCTTTATATGAGTTGGCTCCAACCCCATATACCACTCGAGGGAAGGACCTGACAAGCTATCTTGAAAGAAATGCATTAGCATTCTCTCATCAGTTGAATACGCAGACATCCTTCGGTAATATGACCTCACGTGCACTTTTGGACAAGTGTCCCCTTTATACTTATCAAATGTAGGAGCTTTGAATTTGATTGGCACCCTCAAGCCAGGCACCAGACCCATTGTTGACATGTCTAAGCCCACAGCACTTTGGTTCACGACCCCCCTCATCTGCTCTTCTAGCATTCTGATCCTCTGGGAATCATCCATAGGTCCTTCGAAACCTCCACCGGAGAAAGCGTCCTCTTGCTGATCTTCCTGCCAGTTACCATTCCCAGCTCCATACCCATCGTATCCATTGTTACGGCCAGCCCTAATCTGATTCATCACCGGGCCTCGCCCCCTGTTGCCGTATCCCGGAGCAACTCCAGCAGGTCCAAAAGCCATTAACCCAACGCCATTTCCATTTCCGAATCCTCCGTAACTCTGATTAGTCACACCAAAACCGTCCTGCCCGAAGCCTTGAGCATTGAAACCATATTTCCCAGCATTATCGAATCCCTGGTCATTGAAACCGAATCCAGCATTACCAAAGCCATTGCCTCCCATATTATCACCCAAGTTAACATCACCAAGCCCAACGTTATGGACAACAGTCTCGTTCCCAATTCCAACATTACCGTTCCCAGCAGCAGTACCGTTGTTGACATTAGCAGCAGGTATATTGACTACAGGTGGAGCCACTGGTGTGGGAGTACCATCCCCATGAACAGTGTCGACTCGCACAAACTGATGATCCTCATTTCCATGCCCGACATTCCTTGCCAACAGAGGCTGCACCATAGCTTGCAAATTCTCCTGACCTTTTGCAATAGTCTCCATGGTCTGCATGAAGAGCGCTAGCTTCTCGCGCATATCTTGCATCTCGTTCTGCATTTGATCCATGATTCTTCGACAGTTGGTGCGAGTGGAAGAATGCAATGATTACCTGTAAAAGACCTTGTACAGCGCAGGAAATAAGATACCATCCAATGATTACCTGTAATGCAATATGAATATGAATGCAATGCAATATGTGTCTGTGCATTAGGGAAATTCATTCCTCGATTCTAGTGCAAAGGTGCCAGTGCAGTGACAGTGCTAGCAATATGAAGATCGGAGCTGAATCATAGAAAGCCTCATATATTGCAGAGAAATCCAATAAGCCAAGAATACAATATCACTGAGTACAAAGAGAAGGCATGACCTCAACCAACAATCCTGGTGATGGTCAACACTATGCAAATAAAGCATCAAAGTTAATACATGAAATGATCAGGTACTCCCATAAGCCCGGTACTCTTCTATTAACTTCTTGGTCTCTAGATGACCTGGTCGGGTAAGCAGACCCTCGACAAGCTGGTTTCTTCTCTTGAGAACACGCCACACATCACCAGCGGTTTCTTCCCATGCCCCTTCTCCGAAGCAATCCTCTAACTTCCGCTTCTGAGACACGGCTTCGTTCCTGCCTTCGATGGCCTTGTTCAACGCATTCTGGAGACTATACCGGGTCATCACTTCTTCTTCATACCTCTTAATGCTAGCCTTCAACTGCTCTTCGAGGTCAGAAATTTGCTGCTTCAATTTATCTTCCCTCTTTTTATTGTTGGTTAGCGTAGCATTCCAAGTCTAGTTACAAGAAGAGATCTCTCGGTGTGCTGCGTCGAGTGCTTTCTTTTTGGACTCCAGCATGTCATGGGAGCTTCTGAACTCTTGACCCAGACGTTCGCGCTTCTTTTTCTCCTCAGTCAACTCAGCCCCTAGTCTGTTTACTAGTTCGATCTGCTGTTGGAAAGCATGCACGGCCTTGTTTTTCTCACTGCGTATCTGAGCTAGTTCTTTTTCTAACCCTTCATTGATCTTCATCAAGGCTTCTTTTTCTTTCACAACTTGCTCGTAGGCCTCCCTAGAAACAGTGGTTGGCTCTTCCACCGGAATATGAACAGGGACTGGTGCTGCTGGAAATGGCATCAGCAGTTGGCTTGCTCTCTCCTGGATCCAAACTCTGTAGGGTGCATAAGCCTGACAATCATTCTTCCCTAACAGCGGCTTCCCTCTTCTGTTGATATGCGTCCAGGCATGCTGCAGCTTGGCTAGTAACTCTCCCTTCAAATCACCTGTGAAGTACAGAGATTCCTGTACTTCTTCCTCCTTTGGTGGGTTCTTCAACGCATATCCGAACTGGCGAACGAACAGAGAAGGGTTGTAATTGATACACCCTTTTATTCCTATCAACGGAACATTAGGGTACCCAGAACAACTGAAAATAAGCTCAGACCCCAACAAGTCTTGGTCGAACCACTCAACGTCTTCAGAAGATAGCCTCATCATACGCTCTGGCCAGTCAGATGTAGTTGCACTATCCACGAAAGGTCCCTTCTGGGGAAGATGGCTCTTGAACCACATGTACAGCAAAGGCACACAACAAGAGACGTTCTTGCCTCTCTTGTTCTCATTTCTGTAGTGCATCGAATGATAGAAGTCCCCGATCAGTGTAGGCACCGGGTTGCCAGCAGCAAACAGATGAAATGCATCCATGTCCATGAAGTTTGGGAAATTGGGAAACAACACTATCCCATAAATGCATAGAGCCAAAATAGCGTTAAAGACCACCCAACACCCATTCTTGGCGTACTCTTGAGCCTTACCAACCAGAAACTGGAGAGAGAAACCCGGAACCCCTCGCCAAGAGGTCATCAGCAGCTCAGAAGCATTCATGTGCAAGGCCTTAGCTAAATCCTCCAACTTGGGCTCAGCGGCAGAGTGAATAAAAGGAATTGCATTCTGTACCGGCAGCTCAGTAAACTCCACATACTCCTCCATGGTAGGCCCCAAGATAAAATCAGCAAACGTGAAACATCTCAAAGCCGGGTCATAGAATTGCATCAGCGTGTACAGCCCATTCAATTCATCCTCAGTAGATTTGCGAACCAAATTCAATAGCCGTCCGTAACTCTGCCTGAAGCTTCTACGGACATCCTCATCTGCAAGAGAAATCAGACCCAGGAGTGGAGCAATATCAGGAATAGGTAGCTTGTACGCAACTGTCATCCTCAAACCAGCCATGATCAATACCCAGAAGTCCAGACACTAGAACCGGGGGATATGCAAATGCACCTGCAGCACAGACACACGTTAATGGGATGCAATGATAATGGGTATGCAAACAATGCAATGCAAGTAACATGCAACAGGGACCAAAGGCCGTAGCGGAGAAGCCTGAACCATATCAAGAAGTCTCAGATAGACTCTCCAGAAGTCCTCAAACCCTGGTCTCAGATTGACCTAAAACAAAGCTCCAACACCGGTCTCTGATAGACCTCATAACATAACTTTGACCGGTCTCTGATAGACCTCATATCATATCTCCGACTGGTCTCTGACAGACCTCAGAACTCTCCAACTGGTCTCTGACAGACCTCGGAACTCTCCATAAATACCCAGGATCTCGGATCAAGAAATAACTGGTATCTGAAGGTCTAGTTACCTGCATAACCCCAAACCCTCTCACAGGTGGATGTCCTAGTAACTGACAAAGGTATGGCATCCTATGCGTTCGTCGGTGTCATAGACTTTCAGGGTTGATGATACGATTCCCAGAAGGAGTGGCATCATCATATCCTGAAGAGGCCTCACTTAGCCAACTTCCAAATGATCGGTTCCCAGAGTCAACAATCCAACTAACCAGCAACCCGAGCCACCCAAAGGGCAGGACAGGAGGCCAACCAGAAGAACCTCGTCTGAGTGTAGATTTTGCGGGACACTAGGACATGCAAAGCACGTGCGCGCCCACTAATCTCTACTCTAAGTCTAGGTGCACTCAATCCCAGGTCCGGCTTATCTCTCAATCATGGAACAACCGTCACACCCCACAATACAGCAATAATAATAATAATAATGCTGAAATGTAAATACAGAAATGTAAATCCATACAAAATCCTCGACGGGAAAACAAGCGCTAGGATTGACTCGCTTAAGGGACGTTGGATCCAAAATGCATAAGGAACTATCGCAGTCCTTAGCAGCCAGGGGACGTTGGATCCCCAGCAGAGTCGCCAGCTGTCGCTACTGCGAAAATCGGCGCCGGCTGAACAGAAGAGTCGCCACCGTGCGTTATTTATCCCACAGGAGGGAAAGGAAACGCTCAGAGTAAACCTACCGCAAAGACGGGAAAGGAATGGTCATCGCAACCAAAACCTGGGTTCGTGAGTCGGTTACGCAAGGGGAAGGTATTAGCACCCCTAACGTCCGTCGTAGTCGACGGGATCCATGCTTGTTTTCGGGTATGGATTGTTATTCTATCTACTCTACAGGTCTGAGGTTAAAAGAAAAGAAAATGAAAAGAAACTGACTCGGCAAAGTATCGCACTTTATGCCTACGTATTCCCGTCTGGAACGAGAAATCAGAGTCAACGTAGTTCGCCTACCTACGGGAAAGGAGGGGAAGGTTGTTCGCTAGGATATCGCATCCTATGCCTACGTACTTTCATACGGCATGAAAGATCAGAGCAAACGTAGTTCGGGCCACGTATGACACCAGTCTGTTTTGATTGTTTTTATTCCTTCTGAAAAAGGTTTTTCTTTGATTAACAGTCCAAGCGGACAAAAATGACGTTTTGATGAGTTCACATTCTTTTACGGAAGAAGTGTCTTTTATTGTGTTTGAAATATTTATGGTGTTTTTCTGTTCGTTTTGAGAAAGAAGAGACAGAACTCTAACCTACGGTTGAAAAGGGAATCAAACTAACCTAATGTTATCATGCATGGGTTAAGACCTAGTGTCTATCATGCTCCTCTCTTGCGCAGAGAGAAACAGAGATCCTAAGGGAATAGACGGAAACAAAAACAATAGCATATATACCGTAAGGCAGTAAAATGCATGGATGCAGCAATACAAGCGAGGCAAGGGAGTCCCACTCAACCTCGAACCTAGAAAACAATAGGCAAAAGTGAACAGGATTCACCTTCAACCTAACAGGTTAAACAGCAAACAATACAGTCAGGGAAAACCAATCAATACATCAGAAATTAAACAGCTAAAAAAAACAGCCACAGCAGCTCTGCATCAACATCTGTCTTCAAGCAAGGTCTTCAAACAGCTACAGGCTCCAATCAAGCCTCAGTCTTCATCTTCACAGCCTTCAAGCAAGGTCTTTGTCATCAATCTCCCATCTGCAATGGCTTTTCTTCAAGTCTCAATCTCCAAGCTGAGGAATCAATCACAAGAGTGAATTAGGTGTTAAGCAATTAGTTGACCACCAAAGGTGGCAAACAGACTGCTAACAACACATAGAATATTTCTCTCAAGAGTTCTATCTCTTAGACACTATCACCAAGCCTTCCAAAGGAAGGGGGTGAATGTCTTAGAGAGACTCTGCATCACAGAGAGGAATGGAGGCAATCAAGACCTTCCATGTTTGAGAATCAAGTCTGCTACTCTAGAGCTCTGCCTAACTCCTAGATCCTACACTCCTCAACAGCTGCCAGCAAAGGATGCTGCTCATCAACTCTGGAGGTTGGACTTCAGGCTCTTGATCTCCAATGGACTTCATCATCACAAGCTTCAGCTCTCCCAATCCCCAAGCAAACCCAATACCCCACACAGACAAATGAAATAACCCTAGAGAGGGCACACCACACAGTCAATCAAATATAAGTAGTACTAATAGCAGTAGGGGAACCCTAGTAATTTCTAAGGGATATATTAACTACCCATAAATCCTATAGTCCCATACCCCAAAGATTCAATCTCTAACTCCTAAGGGAAATGAACTAATTCACCTATGTTATCTCCTAAAACCTAGTTTTGATCATGCTATTCACACCTAAACAAATCACCTAAAAATAAGTTCTAAAATTGAGAATTAAATTTTATATACAAGATAACATTCTATACTAATCAACCTAAAAAGAATGGATCAAAAATATAAAAGCATTTAATCAAACTAAAATCACCAAATTCATGCACTAAACTAAACATTGTTTACACCTATTTAAAATAAAAATATGCCAAAAATATTAAAATAAAACGAAATGCCAAATTTTTTACGTGATATTTTTCTTAACAAAATTATGAATAATATGCAAAAACAACCATTAAAAAACATGCATTTTTCTATTTGTTATGAATTTTCAAAGAATTAAAATTTTTAAAAGAAATTAAATGGAATTAGATGGACTAAGGGTGCAATAAGCAATAAAATCAGTTAAAATGCAAAGATGGGCCCAGACTGGGGGGCGCGCATAGCAAGCGCGTCTGGGCCCAATGACTCAGAAAGCTTAACAAAAATTAAAAAAACAAGACACGGTGCAGAAAGCAAGGTTTTTAGTTCATTTTAGGTTTGGGCCTGAGGATAGGGGTGGTATTAGTAACTGATTAATGAGCCCAACCTGAAAACATTAATGAAACGGTGCGTATAGTCTTTTGAATCTCCCTCCGTTTTTCATTTTAAATCGTGGTCGTTGGATCCTGGGTTCAGTCAAAGTCTTGGCCTGCATCTAACGATCCTCCTTTATCTTCCCTAATTGATTAGGGTTTCAGCCATTAGAGCCCCCATGCACGAGCTTAAAGACCAGATCTTCCATCCTCTCATACGCCCTCAATTCTCCATGAAAACAAAATCTGCAAAGAGCAAAGTTGCTCTATTTCTTCCCCTCTACACAACCATAACAATAGCATCCTCTAAAACTCAACCAAGAAACGAACCCGATAGGTGCAAAGCACTAATTCCACCATTTTCACCTGTGATCAAATCTTCCAATCCTTGCCAATCTTTACCCTAGCCTAATCTACATTTCATGCTGAACAAATTAAGCTACAAACCTAAGATTATAGTGCCATATCCTTGATGTTATAAGCTCTAACAGTTTTGGTACACCATTGATAACCTCCATGAAACTACTCCAAACTTTGTGAAATCAATCCTCTAACCTATCCTAACAGTTCTATGCTAACAATTCTCTATGATCCTAACTAAATCATGCAATTCGAAGAGGAAACTAACCTGGTGCAAATGATGAAAACATGTGCTAAAATCCTTGGATCTGATGCTTGTAATGAGTGGAAATTGATCAGTGAACTTGATTATGAGTTTTGTATGCAATGGATCTTGCTCCTAGTTCTTGAATCTTGCAATCACCAAAATCTTGCTCCTTGGATGATGGAAATGTATGGCACGAGTTCTCCTCAATTCTAACCAATCTTGATGTGAATTCTGATCTATGGAAGATGTTGATGATGATCAAATCAAGAAAAATGGAAATTGGTGAAGATTTGATGGAGTTTGAATTGATTTTGCAAAAATGGAAGAATTGTGTATAACTTGTGTTTTGAACAAAGTGATTCACCAACCATGGCATGGAGTTACTTCATTCAATATATAGATGAGAATAGAAAGCCCTAGAAGTTTGTAGAACCTTCCCATGCACACTTTCCCTTGGATTTGGATTATGCAACTTCTTTTGTAAGTAACCATGCATAACTTCTAAACCTTGAACCAAACTCAAAATTATACTTTTGCCAATGTTCTTAAAACATTTTTTCCAATCAAAATGACCTATAATTTCATCCCATTTGGCCAAATTATGAAAAATCTCAAATTTAGGTCATTTTTTATTCATTAAATTCACCAATTTTGAAACCTTGAGCTATGAGCCTTTCCAATCTTTCATGGTAACTTTTCTAGACTAAAAATGTCATTTGGATCAAGTTTGATGTTGTGAAGTTTTCCATTTGAAGCTTCCTTGTATGAGTTTTGGGCATAGGCTTGAAATGACCTGTAATTCTCAGATGACCAAAATACCCTTTGCTTGCCAAGACCATAAGTAGAGTTCCACAAATCATATAAAGGCATACAATACCATTCTATAAAGCTAAGACAATGAGGAATAACTATTATGTTGACCAGAAATTCATTTGAAATTTCCTTGAGTGGTAAAAATTGCTTGGAAGACAAGTAACTTTCACAGACAAAATTTCAGATACCTCAGATGACCTGTAACTTGTAAGGATCATAACTTGAGTTCTATAAATCTCCTTGATGTCTTCCACCACTCAAATTAAGGTCTTTAGATCCTCTACAAGTTTCATGTTGACCAAGGATCCATTTGAAGCTTGCATTTTGACTTATCTTGCTTGGAAATTTGACCTAAATCAGGGGATTTTACACAGAAACCCTAATTTAGAAACTCCTCTTCTCCTTGATTTCTTCTTAGCATAACATCATATCCTTCTCTACATGCCAAATGATGAACCCCACATCTCTCAAATAGCCCTCAATGCCTTTCAATCAGTCATTTGACCTAGAGTTGACCCAGAGTTGACCCAGATGAAACCCTAGTTGACTGTCTTCAACTGCAACTCTTGTGATCATATCAATGACTTGTCTCCTTCTCCAAATGACTTTCTAAGTCTTCCATGATGCCTACATACTCTCCATGCTCAGCTCACAGCTCACAACTTCTTTGATGATGTTCAGCTACCCTCAGATAGGAGATAAATGCACTGCTTGATCCAACTGACTTCTTAGCTTTTTCATTCTTTCTGATGACTTGGATAAGCTTGAATTTGAATAATAACCTCTTGATAGGCTCATAGAGATAAGAATAGGGCTTGATCCCTGTTGGATGATTTGCTATGCTATGTTATGCAGATGGTTAGGCTATGTACATGACTCTATATGCAAATGCTAATGCAGTTGAAACATAAACCAAGTGGAATAGGTTGAGCAAATTTTAGGGTGCAACAAAGACCCAAATGAGTTTGATCATGGAAGTAGTCAAGAATGTGATTAGGAAAGAGGATGATCAGCTATCTGAGGCCGCAGTAAAGGAGTTAGTTCCACCTGTGCCTGTAGAGCTCGTGGCTGTGGAACCTGAGCTTAAAAGATGTGTTGATCGACACCACCACCAACAACAAAAGATACATCCGGTTCGGCAAAGGTCAAGGAGGATATTTGAGGCGCCGCCTTCGATATATGCTAAGCTCTTGCAGACTTTATTGAGTTTGAAGCTGGTTGAAAAAAGAATATTGGAGCCACTCACAGGAACGACGCTTCCTTATGGGTACGACACTAGCAAGCAGTGTGAATTTCATTCCGGGGCATCCGGACATGATATTGAGAGTTGTCATGCTTTCAAACAAAACGTTCAGGACTTGATTGACGTAAAGGTTATTGAACTCACGCCGGGCGGCGTAATTGTACCTAATGGTCATATCCCAGTTGGTGCTAAGACAATGGATGTTCCCGAAGCTGCTGTAGATCAGAAGTATATTCTGTAATCATTGGTGTCAGAATCCCCCTGTCCTCAGTTGCTGCCTAGACCAAGTATGAGGATGAAAGCTCTTGAACAAAAGGAGTCCCTAATAATTCAGACTCAACCTCCCAGTGGTTCGACTGATCAAAGTCAACAATTTGTCCAGTCTTCGCAACAGACGTCAACTCCTTTCCAGAATCAGCTGCCTTATCGTTATCGGTCAAACCTGCGTGCTGGACAGAGCCCACTAAAGGCAGAAAGGCAATTCATCCGGCATCCATTTTGAGCAGTATGGTTTCAATAGGCAACTCTGAAGATGGCTGGTTCAGCAGCAAGTCAGATGTGAAAGCCCGATTCTCGGAAGCTGATGTTTTCCTGTGCTTCATCTTATCATTCCTTTATGACGGAAATGAACGACATGCAAGCTTCCGATATTGTATGCCTTTGAGATGAAACCTGCTGATGATGTACAAGCATTGTTTTAAATTCCTAAACACCGGAGACATAAGGAAGATAATCCCTTGATAACACTTTTGAGCCTAGTTGTAGGAGTTTCTTTCTGAAAACGAAACACCCTCAATGTCAACCTGGGGCAGGGTAGGTGTTAGCTAATTTGACCAAGCATCCAAATTGCAAAAGGAGTGTTCGTTCGAGGATCAATCACACCTCCATAGGTCGTGCCTAAAAAGCCACAGTGGTTAAGCGTCAGGAGTGACCCAGTCACATTATTCCCCAAAGAGTCAGACAACCAGTGTCACACGACTTGTTCGAAAAAAGAGAAAAACGAAAAGCAAAAAGAATCAAAAGCCCGCTAAGTCAAAACTTGAAAATAAACGACTTAGGCAAAAATAGGGGCATCCCGCTGGACTGGAGAATCAAAAGAAATTCAAAAGAATCAGTCCAGGCAAAAGTCAGGGAAAGAAAAAACGAAAAGGATTACAAAAGAAAGATCCTCAAATGAAATACGAGTCGTGCGACCCCGAGTGTCAAAGACGAAGAGCGAGTGGCTGTCACTCCAAAAGCTCATAGTTTCTCGAACTATCACTCCTATATTTCAACCTCCCCGAGGTGAGCGCTAAGGTCGAATTAGCTGAACGTAGGATCGGAGAACATCAAGGAGAATGGGTGGGTTAAAATTAGACTTTGAGCCTTTATCCTGTCTTTCAAAACCGTGAACCTGACCACGTTACAACCTGCAAAAGTCCTAATTGAAGCAGGGTTGTTTCGAAGACATATATCAGTTAAGATCGCGTCGAAGCTGACTCCTAAAAGGGTTCTTCTTACCATGTTGGTGATGATGTTGATATTTTGATAAATGATTTGTGCTTTGTAGGCCATAAACTGATTTTCCTTTTTCCAGTGAACAGATTGGATGTTAAAACTGTCATATGCATTGCATTAATATACCTTTTATGCAGAACAACTGGTTTTACTTACGAGTAAGCACTTGACGGCAGGAAAGTTTCCTACAGTGGAAAGTCTGATCAGGATAGAATGCAGGATGCCTGAATGTTACGAGAGCCGGGGCAAGCTATTATCAAGTGATCCCCAATGAGGTCAGCCATCCAAAACAATTATTCTGGGGCAATTAGGCCGAGATCCGGTGAATCTCTCGTAGCGGGAGTCACTGCACTGAATCAGCCAATCAGGGGCAAAGACGTTGCAGACAGGGGCATGCCATCCTAAGAGCGCGGAAGTTATACTTTCATTCAAAAGGCATTTGATTTGAAGTATTGCCGAGGTTCAGAATGCTGGGGCATTTCATATCAGACCGTCAGGGTACAGATTTTCAGATTTCCTTTTGAGGACTATCCCCATAGAGGTCCCACAAGCTGGGGCATATCAGAAGCGAAGGAATTGTTTTTCTCCATTTCATCAGAGCTACTCAGAGCTATTCGAGCAGATTCAGCTAATCTCCAAGTGTGAGTCGAATGTCGGGAAGTCGTGTTACTATCTATTGACCCTTCAATCAGAAACTGTGAACTCCGACAAGACGTTTTCCAGTGTCAATCATATATGACCCATCCCAGATGGCCTAAAGTCCAATCCTTATTGGCAATTTTCAAGAAGTCCAATCCCTATTGGCAATCATTGTGAGGCCCAGTCTGTGTGGGCACATCGTTTCAAAATCCAATCTTCATTGGTACGCAGGAAGACTCCGTCTGTTTTCCCCAGCAAAGTCCAATTTTCATTGGCACGGGTAGGCTGTCCCTGACAGAAGTCCAATCATGATTGGCGCATTCAATATTTCTCAGCGAAGTTGGCTTCACTCTTCCAGCATTTATTTTGCTGGAATAATTCTGTGATGCCTGGTAATATCCCCAGCGGAGTTGGCGTTATCTTCAGCATTTATTTTGCTGAGGCGGTTCTCTGCATCCAGTTCCTCCGGCGACCCGAGCCTGCATTTGCATTTGCATATATCATCATATTTGCATCATACTTGCATTTTATCCTCAAATGCGTAGCATTTCCATCCTATATGGAGCATTACGCCATAGAAAAATTCAAACATGCGCATATGCATACGAAGCATAAGCCAGTTTTTCTATCAGCCTTCAGTGGCAACATGAAGTACTCTGTGATCAGTTCAGGGGCGTTTATCCAGCAGCTTTATTCAGATAGCTCTTTTGTGTTCGATTCTCAGATCATGCAAAGGTTATGCTTTATTCAACGATCGGTTGATATTGACAGACTTTTCTTCCCGTCAGTTCAAATTGACGATGGGTTTCCCCCAGCGGGCCTTCTCCGTCTATCATTAGACATCGGGAGTTTGGATATGGTTTTCTCCGTCTATCCTTAGACGTTGAGGGGTTTCAAGGCGATCTTTCAGATATTGGCATTCTTTCTGTTTATTGGACGAGATGGCATTTCAAGAAGGTTTTTTCTGACCGTTGATCCTTATTGACATCGAGGCTCTTCGAAGAATGTTTGGTTTTCCTAGTTATCGATCCTTATCGACGGCATGGATTTTTGAAGGTGGTTTTCCTGCCTGTCAATCCTTATTGATGATGTGGCCCCTTTGAAGATATTGTTCTTTCCATCAATTCCTGTAGACGAAAGGATTCTGAAATTTGATGGGTGGTGATGGATATGGTGTTCCTTCGGGATGGGGTTTTGCTGTCTTTTTGTAGACAATGTAAATATGGATAATGGTTTTCCTTCGGGAAGGGGTGTTCTGTCTATCTGTAGACGTTGTAAATATGGATATTATTTTTCCTTCGGGATGGTGTTTCTGTCTTTCTGTAGACAATGTAAATATGGGTATGGTTTTCCTTCGGGAAGGAGTCTTGCTATCTATCCTTAGACAATATGAGTATTAGATATTGTTTTCCTTCGGGATGGTGCCTTTTTGTCTATCCTTAGACAATGTGAGTAATGGATATGGTGTTCCTTCGTGATGGGGTTTTGCTGTCTATCTGTAGACAATGTAAATATGGGTATGGTTTTCCTTCGGTGGACGGTGTAAATATGAATATTGATTTTCCTTCGGGATGGTGTCTCCGTCTATCATTAGACGAGGAGAGTGTGGATATTGGTTTTCCTTCGGGATGGAGTCTTTCTGTCTATCCTTAGACAATGTGAGTAATGGATATGGTGTTCCTTCAGGATGGGGTTTTTCTGTCTTTCTGTAGACAATGTAAAAATGGATATGGTGTTCCTTCGGGAAGGGGTGTTCTGTATATCTGTAGACGTTGTAAATATGGATATTATTTTTCCTTCGGGATGGTGTTTCTGTCTTTCTGTAGACAATGTAAATATGGGTATGGTTTTCCTTCGGGAAGGAGTCTTGCTGTCTATCATTAGACGAGGAGAGTATGGATATAAGTTTTCCTTCGGGATGGAGTCTTTCTGTCTATCCTTAGACAATGTGAGTAATGGATATGGTGTTCCTTCGGGAAGGGGTCTTTCTGTCTATCTGTAGACGTTGTAAATATGGATATTATTTTTCCTTTGGGATGGTGTTTCTGTCTATCTGTAGACGTTGTAAATATGGATGGTTTTCCTTCGGGAAGGGGTCGTTCTGTCTATCTGTAGACGATGTAAGTATGGTTATTGTTTTTCTGCGGGATGACGTCTCCGTCTATCAATAGACGATGGGAGGTGATCAAGTGCATGTTGATCCAACCTTCGGGTTTGTTATTTATGGTGTCACACAAGTAACTGGTGTTGAAGTCAAATCTCTTTATCAGGTGATCGATCATTTTGTTACCAGAATAATCGGATTCAGTTCTCTGGATGGTGTTCCCCAAACGAGGGTGCAGTTTATTTCTGCGGTTGGCAAATTTTCAGGTTTATTTTGTATTCAACCGTCTCGTACCTCGAATGTTTGAAGGCTGTCCGCTCTTCAACCCTTCAGGTCCAAGCCGCTTGAATAGGGGCAGCTGTTGCACCCTAAAATTTGACCAACCGGTCCCCATATCTGGTTTATGCTTCGACGCATTTTGCATTCGCATTCGCATACGGCATGCATTGCATTTCTATTATTCAGATTGGTTTTTATCGGGGTTATAGCCCCTGGTGTTTCAGGCAGTTCAGGCCGGTTGGAATAAAAGTCCGTTGAGAATTGGTGCTCGTTCCTGGGGTTTTCAGGCCATCTCGGTGCCAGGGTTTCGCTACGGTCGCGCAATTGGGTTTTATTCTGTTTAATCGGCCTCCTGGCATTTTTAGGATTTTTCTGTTATTTTTCTGGATTTTTAGTGCATTTAATTGGATTTTTCTGGATTTATTAGATTTTTTTAATATTTTTAGAGTTTAAATAAATTTTCTTTTCATTTTTAGAAATTAATAGATTTTTAAGAACTTTAGATATTATAGTTTTTTGATTTTTCTTTTATTAGTTTTAATAGATAAATAGTTTTTTTTTTAAAAGAGTAGATAATAATAAAATAGATAGTATTGTTCTTAGAGTTTATTAGAGTTTTTTTTTTTAAGAAAAATAAAAAAAAATAGATATTAGTGTTTTAGATTTTATTAGAATTTTATTGTTTTAAAAAAAATATAGAATAGATTTTTTATAAAAAAAATAAAGATCAATTGTTTTTAGATTTTATTGTTTAGATTTTAAAAGAAAATGAGATTAATTGTTTTTTTTTAGATTTTTATTTTTGTTTTTCAGAATTAATTAGGTTTTTAGAAAAGGTTTTTTTAATATCAAATAATAGTTTTTAAATTTTTTTAGATTAATTAGGTAGGATAGTTAGGATTAATTTGGTTTTTAGAGTTAATTAGGATTTATTTTTAATTTTGTTTTAGGATTAATTAGGTTTTATTAAATTTTAATTAGGAGTTTAGGTTTAGTTTTCGTTTTTAGTTAATTAGGGTAATTAGATGTTAATCAGGATTTATTTTTAATTTTAGTTTTAGGATTTAATCAGGTTTTTTAGTTTTAATCAGTCTCTAATCATCATTAAGCCAGAAATAAATCCAAATGAGCCTATTATCCATTAAAGCCCAGAGTTCAGATCCAGTTCGAAGTACCACGCATCCTATAAAGCGTGTGCCAGGCGTACAGCCAAGCCTCCTCCACCTCATTTTCTCTCTCTCCCCAGAACCCTCCACGCGTCTCCCTCTCAGCTCCCACTTCCCCCCACGTGTCTCGCCATGCAACCCAAGCTCTCTGCATGCTGGCCACGTAGCAGTTGACCGTCCCTCGCCAGAATCCCACCGCCGGCCATGCAAAGACCGGCGGCCACCACCCCAACTGACTCCGACCGCCACAACTAACCTCCGACCACCGCTAATTTCACCGGAGACACCAAAAAACCCAGAAAATCCATCCAGTTTCATCTTCTCCGATCCCAATTCGTCGCCTTCATCATTTTTTTTCCAGAAATCCCCTTTCCATTATCTTCACTAACTCCATCAGAATTCATCCACCTTCAAGGCATTCATCGAATTCCCAGGTTCTTTTCAAGATCCCTCAACGAAATCTTAAAATCACGTCAAGATCTCCAACGGGTTCTCCAGCAAGATCGTCACGATAATCTCCAGATTCGTTGCCGGAATCTTCATCAACAGCGATCAAGGATCATCAAGCTTCGGCCGTTGTTCTTCTTTTGTTTCCAGAAATCACCAAGTTTCTTTGTGGATCTTCATCAAGTTCGTGAAAACTTTTCCAGAAATCTTCAAACGTTGCCTCAAGATCTTCAAGGGGATCTTCACCAGAAATCGCTCCAAGAGCAAGAATCGTCACCGTGTGAGTCGTCCATCCAGGTTAGTGCATCGAATCTTTCGCGTTTCGTTGTTTCTCGCGTTGATTAGCTAGAGATTGAGGAGATTGTTGTTTGGTGTTCTGGACTGAGAGATTGAAGGAGGTTTTTTGTGGATAACCGAGTTTGATGAGTGTGGATGAAGAAAGTTAGGGCGAGGTTTGTTTGAGATTCATCATTTGATTTGGTTTCAGAGAGTTTCAGATAGAGAGAATTTCAGAGAGGACGGTTGGGGAGAGGCGCCGTTAGGGTTTAGTTTGGGGACGATGAACAGTGTAGAGAAGGGCAAAGGAAGAGAAGTTTTGGTTAGGGTTGTTAGGCTGGGTTGATTGGTTCCCGGGCTTTAGACCAAATTACATGGATTGTTGAGTGTAACCCCTTGATTCCATTCACACCCCCTCCCCCTGTTTTGAGTTGGTGTGGGCCTTAGGCCAATTGATATCCACGCCCCCCTGTTTGGAGGCCCAAACCTGTAACAAGCAAAGCATGGCTATTCGCCCCCCCCCCCCCCCCCCCCTGGGTTTTTTTTATTTTTTGTTGTTTTCTGAATAAGACCTGGGCCCAGCGTTTCGCTAGCTGCACCCCCCCCCCATCCTGGGCCCAATGTTTTCTGAATGTAATAAACTGCTTTCGCCACCCCCCCTGCCATGTCAATTTTAATTGAATTGTTTAATTTTCTTCATTTCTATATAATTCACCAAATAAATCATAAAAAATACAAAATTGGTTATTTTAACATGGGACTTTTTCCCACATTTCAATAATGATGTCAAGAAAATTGTGAGAAAATAAAAATGGTATTTTAGGCTTTTTTTTCCATTTATGGTGTTTTTTTACATTTTAATTGCTTTTATGTTCATTATGTTCATACATACATTTTGTTGAATTTTGTTTAGGCATTTATTTCCATATTTTGAGCCCATTCTTTTTGTGGTAGCTATATTAGAGCATTAAGTTCCCTTATAGATTTATTTCATATTTTTGTTATTAAATCTTGATTAGTTTTGATTAGAGAATATTAGGGTGATAGTTTTAGGGTTCAAACCCGACATAGGTGCATTCTAACATTTTATTTTGGGCTCTTTAGCATGAATTAGGGTATGGGACATATAGGGTATGTAGGGTAGATATAGAACTCCCCTTAGAATAAATATTAGAATTTTAAATATTATTTTACTATTTTTAGTATATTTTGCAAATTGTGTAATTGTTTGGTGTTCCCACTTGGGGGTTTTATCTGTCTGCTTGGGCTTTTGGGTTCTTATTTAGGGTATGGGGCTTGGTTTGGGCTTGTGGAAGCATGAAGACATCAAAGGAGAAGATTGAAGATCATAGAAGAAGCTTGAATGATGAAGATTTGCTTGGGCTTGGAGCTGATTGAAGACTTAGGAGAAATAGGAGAAAATAGGCAGAGCCTTAGAATAGAATGAATTTGTTCACAAACATGGATAGCTTCCTGTGCTTCCATTCCTCTCTATGACATAAAGTCCCTCTATGGTATTCACCTCCCTCCTTATGAGGGATAAGTGGTTTTATCTAAGAGGTAGAACTTTGAGGGAAATAGTCTGTTACAATGTCAACTGTTTATAGGCTTCCTTTGGTTGTCAATGAACTGTTTGACATTCAATTTCTTTTGATAAAATCAATTCTTTGCTGGGAGAGCTTGCCTTGAAGAAAGAAGCCATTGAAGATAGGGATTAAGATCAAAGATTGACAAAGATGAAGATTGTTCAGGTCAAAGCTGTGCAACTGTTAAAGCTAGGGTTTACTGCTTTCTGATGCTGTCAACTGGTTAAGAATCTGTGCTTGCTTAAGCTTGGGGATTTCTTGGAGATGGAAGCTTGTTGTTGCTTGGGTATCATTGGAGTTGGATCTTTGGGGTTCATTGGAAGATGTTGCTGTTTATCAACTGTCAGAGTTTGAGGTTTGTTCAGAGTTGCTGCTGCAGGAGCTGGTGGGCTGTCGGGGATGGTTTGGGGTTTTATTTTCTCTACTGTATTGTTTGTTAATTTTCCCATAAGGTTGAAGTGAAGTTGTTTCACTTTGCCCATTGTTTTCTAGGTTCGAGGTCGAGTGGGACTCCCTTGCCTCGCTTGTACTGCTGCATTCATGCATTTTACTGCTTTACTGTATATATGCTATTGCTTTCCCGTTCATCCCCTTAGGATCTCTGTTTCTCTCTGCACAAGAGAGAAATATGACAGACATTAGGCTTTCACCCATGCATGACAACATTAGGGTAGATTTTTATTCCCTTTTCAACCATAGGTTTTAGAGTTCTGTCTCTTCTTTCTCAAAACAATCAAAAATACAATAAAAGGATAAAACATCAATAAAAGACAGTTCTTGCGTAAAAGACTGTAAACCAATCAAAGAGTCATTTTTGTCCGCTTGGACGCGTAATCAGGAGAGAAACCTTTTTCAGAAGGATAAAAAAAACAGTCAAACAAAATTGTGTCTTCCGTAGCCCGAACTACATTTGCTCTGATCTTTCATGCTGTATGAAAGTACGTAGGCATAGGATGCGATATCCTAGCGAGAAACCTTCCCCTCCTTTCCAGTAGGTAGGCGAACTACGTTGACTCTGATTTCTCGTTCCAGACGGAAATACGTAGGCATAAAGTGCGATACTTTGCCGAGTCATTTTCTTTTCTTTTAACCTCAGACCTGTAGAATAGATAGAATAACAATCCGTACTAGAAAACAAGCGTGGATCCCGTCGAGTACGACGAACGTGAGGGGTGCTAATACCTTCCCCTTACGTAACCGACTCCCTAATCCAGGATTTGGTTGCGACGACCATTCCTTTCCCGTCTTTGCGGTAGGTTTACTTCGAGCGTTTCCTTTCCCTCCGTTGGGATAAATAACGCACGGTGGCGACTCTTCTGTTCAGCCGGCGCCGATTTTCGCAATAGCGACACACTGCTATAAATTTCGGTACGGAAGGACCCAATATTGTACAACAACCAATGCCAAAGCATGGGGCAGCAGGAGTGAGCGCTATTCTGACAGATGCAGAGTTAGATCTGGTTGTGAAGGTGGAAGAACTAAAGACACCTCTGGGTTACGTGAAAATCCATTTGTTGAAAGGGGGAGTTTACCCCGGATGTGATGAGGGTTATGTAGATTGTTCAACTCGGCCTGAGGATTGCGATAGTTTGAAAAGCGGAATTCAAAGTTTGATTGATGAGGGTACGTTACAATTTGATCGCACTTCTGTCGAAGAGAAGCCTATCGAGGCAATGGTCGAAGAGCAGGGTGAGATTGCAACTGTTACGATACCATTCAAGTCTGTCACGATATCGGCGCCTGCCAAGCGGCCGACTATCACCATCACTAAAGCAAAACCCATTCCGTATGAGAGCACCAAGGCCGTCCCTTGGAGTTATAGAGCAGAAGTTTATTGTAATGGTGAGAGAATTAATCTGGATGATCTGCCGGTGGGATCAGTTGACAATCTGGTAGGAGCGGGCAGTATGACCCGTAGTGGAAGAATCTTTACTTCGCCAGGAGTAGAAGCATAAAGAATTGCGAAGGGTAAAAGCAAGGTGAATGAGGATGGACCTTCCCCGGAAAAGGAGAAAGAACCGTTGAATAAAGACGTGGAGGAGTTTATGAGGCTAATTCGAAAGAGTGATTACAAGATCGTTGATCACTTACAGCAAACTCCTTCAAAAATCTCAATTTTGTCTTTATTGCTGTGTTCCGAAGCTCACTGGAACGCCCTATTGAAAGTGCTTGAGACGTCCTTCGTACCCCAGGAGATTTTTGTTAATCAACTTGAGGGGGTAATGGCCCATGTGAATGCGGGGCACGGTTTGGGGTTTACTGATTTTGACTTGACACCTAGAGGTCGCGACCATAATAATGCGTTGCACATCTCAGTTGAGTGCAGGGGCACTGTCATGTCCCATGTTCTTGTTGATACCGAGTCATCCCAAAATGTGTTGCCTAAGAAGGCATTGTTGAAATTGGATACTCGAGGAATAATTTGCACGCCCAGTGATCTGGTAGTAAGAGTGTTTGATGGAACTAGGAGGTCTGTGTTCAGGGCACTGACGTTGCCAATACAAGTGGGTCCAGAAGTATTTGATACCGTGTTCTATATTATGGACATTCAACCAGCGTACAGTTATCTGCTTGGACGACCGTGGATTCATTCCGCCGGGGCTGTAACATCCACGCTTCACCAAAAGCTGAAATATATGGTTGATGGCAGTATTGTTACTGTGTGTGGTGAAGAAGACATTCTGGTCAGTCATTTATCATCCTTCAAATACGTTGAAGTGGACGGAGAAATCCACGAGACGCTGTACCAAGCGTTTGAAGGAGTGAAGATTAAGGATGAAGCTCCTATGAGCAGCAAAGGGCCGGAGGTGGTCATGTCTTCCTATAAGGAAGCCCAGGCGGTGGTGCAGACCGGGGAGACCAAGAGGTGGGGTCAAGTCCTGGATATTCCTGTCAAGCAGGACAAATTTGGGTTGGGGTACCGCCCATCATCATCATCTTCCCCACAAAGCGCGCCGAGGTTTAGAGGGCCGGTTGTGTTTACCTCTGGAGGAGTCAACTACGAGAGAATCAATGTTGTGTCCTATGCTGAAGACGGAGACAGTGATTGCGATATGGATGCTTGGATCAGACCCAGTGTACCAGGGCAGAGCTTATGCAACTGGTCAATCCAGGATGTTATCCAAGTGACAACGAAACAATAATGCTTTGTTTTCCAATTATTGTATGATCCTATGTCTTACCCGGGGCATAATGATTTTATTTCAGGGCCTATCTACTTATGTGTATGCTTTGTTTAATCATTGAATAAAGGTGTTTTTCCTCATACAAATTTTGTGATCCTTGTCTTTCTGTTTTATTTTTAGCAATAAAATGGCAACGTGGTTATGTGCTTTGTTTGCATATCATTTGAAGCGTTTAACCATTTTTCTCGCAGGACTCACATAATTTCATATGACACTGACCAAGAAATTCCTATGACTCGCTTCGACTTTGAGCACCCGATCTGTCAAGCCGAAGAAGAGATTGTTGAGGATAATGACTTATCAGAAGAGCTGACTCGATTATTGAAGCAAGAAGAGAGGGTTATTCTGCCTCATCAGGAGGAAATTGAAGTCATTAACTTGGGGTCCGAGGAATGTGTCAGGAATATTCGTATAGGGGCTGCACTGCAGAGTGATATCAAGCAAAGGCTTATCGAGATGCTTCGAGAGTATAATGATATCTTTGCTTGGTCTTACGAAGATATGCCCGGGTTGGATACTGATATGGTGGTTCACCGTTTTCCGTTGCGAGAAGAATGTCAGCCGATTAAACAGAAACTTAGGAGAACTCGACCAAATATGGCTATGAAAATTAAGGAGGAAGTGCAGAAACAGTGGGACGTTGGTTTTCTTTTTGTGACAACTTACCCTTCTTGGATCACTAATATAGTACATGTACCGAAGAAAGACGGTAAGGTGCGGATGTGTGTTGATTACAGAGATTTGAACAAGGCGAGCCCAAAGGATGATTTCCCTCTCCCTCACATTGATGTGTTGGCTGATAATACAACTCAGTTTTCAGTGTTTTCCTTAATGGACGGCTTTTCGGGCTATAATCAGATAAAAATGGCGCCGAAGGATATGGAGAAAATAACTTTTATTACCCCGTGGGGGATGTTCTGCTACAAAGTGATGCCCTTTGGTTTCAAGAATGTTGGGGCAACATATCAGCGAGCTATGAAAACAGTCTTTCATGACATGATGCATAAAGAGATCGAAGTCTATGTTGACGATATGATTTCCAAATCCCAGGCGGAGGAAGAGCATCTGGTCAATCTTCTGAAATTATTCAAGAGGCTTAGGAAATTCAGGCTGAGGCTGAATCCTAACAAGTGCACCTTCAGGGTGAGATCTGGTAAGCTATTGGGGTTCATTGTTAGCGAAAAAGGAATTGAGGTTGATCCTGCAAAGATAAAAGCTATACAAGAAATGCCAGCACCGAAAACGGAGAAAGAAGTTCGTGGCTTTTTAGGGAGATTGAACTACATTGCCTGGTTCATATCTCACCTAACTGCCACATGTGAGACAATGTTTAAGTTGTTGAAAAAAGATCAAGCGGTGGTCTGGAATGAGAATTGCCAAAGGGCATTTGAAAGAATAAAAGAGTATTTGCAGGAACCTCCAATTCTGATACCCCCAGTAGCCAGGAGACCATTGATTATGTATTTGACGGTTCTTGAGAACAGTATGGGTTGTGTTCTCAGTCAACATGATGAGACTAGACGGAAAGAGCATGCGATTTATTACTTGAGTAAAAAATTCACAGACTGTGAATCCCGTTACTCTATGCTCGAAAAGACGTGTTGTGCGCTTGCTTGGGCTGCCAAACGTCTGAGACAATACATGCTGAATCATACAACCATGCTGATTTCGAAGATGGATCCAATCAAGTACGTCTTTGAGAAGCAGGCACTTTCAGGAAGGATTGCCGGATGGCAGATGGTACTGACAGAGTACGATATATAGTATGTCTCGCAAAAGGCTATCAAAGGTTGCGTACTGTCAGAGTACCTGGATGAACAACCCATCGATGATTACCAGCCGGTGAAGTTCGATTTTCCTGACGAGGATATCATGTACTTAAAGATGAAAGACTGTGAAGAGCCATTACATGGTGAGGGTCCTGAGCTGGGTTCCCAATGGCAATTGATTTTTGACGGTGCTGTGAATTCATATGGAAGTGGAATTGGGGAAATCATCACGACTCCCCATGGGACGCACATCCCGTTCACGGCCAGATTGACAATCCCAGTTACTAATAATGAAGCCGAATATGAGGCGTGCATCATGGGTCTCGAGGAGGCTATTGATTTGAGGATTAAAAATCTTGATGTGTATGGAGACTCCGCGCTAGTCGTGAACCAGATCAAGGGTGAATGGGAGACCCGTCAGCCCAATCTGATACCATATATGAATTATGCAAGGAGACTGTTGCCTTTCTTTGACAGGGTAGAGTTTCATCATGTGCCACGGGCAGAAAATCAGATGGCTGATGCTCTTGCGACGTTGTCTTCCATGTACAAAGTTAACTTCTGGAATGAGGCTCCCAGAATAGTTATCTCTCGCCTTGATAGGCCCGCCTTCATATTCGCCATTGAGGAAGCTTCCGATGGCAAGCCGTCGTATTTTGATATCCACAATTTCCTAAAGAACCAAGAGTATCCAACTGGGGCATCGAGTCGCGATAAGAAGACTCTTAGGAGATTGGCTGGCAATTTCTACTTGAATCCGGATGGTGTTCTGTATAGGAGAAACCATGATTTGGTGCTTTTGTGATGTGTTGATGAGAAAGAGGCTAATTTACTCATGGAAGAGGTCCACGAGGAAACCTTTGGCACGCACGCCGGCGGACACGCTATGTCTCGGAGGTTATTACGGGCAGGGTATTATTGGCTGACAATGGAACGAGACTATTTCAAATTTGCAAAGAAGTGCCACAAGTGCCAAATTTATGCAGACAAGATTCAGGTGCCGCCGAGCCCTTTGAACGTTATGGCGTCACCGTGGCCTTTCTCCATGTGGGGCATGAATATGATTGGCAAAATTGAGCCCACCGCATCCAATGGACAGAGGTTCATCCTGGTGGCTATCGATTACTTCACCAAATAGGTTGAAGCAGCGTCTTACGCTAATGTCACCAAGCAAGTGGTAGCCAGGTTTATCAAAAAGGATATCATCTGTCGGTACGACATCCCTGAAAGAATCATTACTGACAATGGTTCAAACTTGAATAACAAAATGATGAAGGAATTGTGCCAGAATTTCAAGATTGAGCATCACAATTCATCTCCCTATCGGCCCAAGATGAATGGCGCTGTTGAGGCGGCCAATAAGAACATCAAGAGGATAGCTTAGAAGATGGTTGTGACATACAAAGACTGGCACGAGATGTTGCTCTTCGCATTGCACGGTTATCGTACGACGGTACGCACATCAACCGGGGCAACAACTTTCTCACTGGTGTATGGTATGGAGGTTGTCCTGCCATTAGAAGTTGAGATCCCTTCCTTGAGAGTATTGCTCGATGTCCAACTAGATGAGGCAGAATGGGTGCGGAATAGATTGAATCAGCTCATTTTTATGGATGAGAAGAGACTTGCATCTATCGCATATGGTCGGTTATACCAGAGCCGGATGAAGAAAGCTTTCGACAAGAAGGTGCGCCCTCGAAGCTTTCAGACGGGCGATCTTGTGCTAAAGAAGATTCTCCCCCCACAATCAGATCACAGGGGCAAATGGACTCCCTACTATGAAGGTCCATACATCATGCGAAAGGTCTTCTCTAGAGGAGCCTTAATGTTGTCCACTATGGATGGAGAAGATTTTTCATCCCCTGTGAACTCGGACACAGTTAAAAAATACTTTGCTTAAAGAGACCCACTGGACAGAAAAAAAGAGAGTCCAGGCAAAAATTGGGGCATCCCGGCGAACCTAGAAAATAGAAAAAGGTTCGGGCAAAAATTAGGGATAAAAATTGAAAAATATGTACACCCGCGAAGTCGAAAACCTGAGAAGGCGACTTCGGAAAAAAAGGGTATCCCGGTGAATTGAAAACTCGTAAAGGGCGATTCAGGAAAAAGTTAGGGATTGAAAAGCAAATGACTGCAGTCCGATTTTGATCCTGCATTGCTTAGTGGTTTGGGAGTACCTGAGGGTCGATTATCCAAGTCAATCTCTTCCGAGGATAGAGTGTCGGGAAAGTGTCGGAGTCAGGCGAGTCATATGAGGATCAGCTCATGGTGTTCGTCTGTACCGCGTTGCCGACATGTATACAATTTTCTCTTTTGTAGCTTTGTACATATTTGCATTTGCTTATGTGTGACTTCCTCTTTTCAGGAGTTGCATCCGATGTACAAAACTTTGCCTATTCACATGCCGTTATCAATAAAACATATTATTCAGTACTGGTGTTTAATCCTTGTTTTAACTTTTACTGTTTTGTTTGTGGAAGACGCCGATGTTTTTGATAAACTTGCATGTGCATAAGCTTGCAGGCCTCGGCCAATGATTGTTAAAACTTTGAATTAACTGAATAGTTGTCACAGATACTAACCAGGATAGTTCCTTTTATGTAGAATGTCTTGTGTTCGTTCGTGTTTTGCAGGGTTATCACCCTTGCAGCAGATATCCAAGGGATCATGTTCCCCAGCCAGAGTCCTTTAACACAGGAGCAGGCTCTATGTGAAACTTATTCCTCCCTAGCAGACGGAATTTGCTTTTCCTCCCTGGCAGATGGAAGTTGAAGTTTTTATCCCCAGAAGAGTTGGGATTGAATCTGAGCAGGATCAGAGTATCCTCAGCGATTCAAGATTGGCTTAATCGGTAGGATAAAGTCATCCCCGGAGGGTCGAGATTGATATACCCAGCAGGGGATACATTCATGATGTTTGGTTATGAATATGTTTACTCCCCAGAGAGTTCCCGCGAAGTACAACCAGAGTACACGAATCGATTCCCAACTGAGTATCCCCAAGATAGTTAATCCCCAGAGAGTATGATCAGGTGATCAGTGGTTTGAAAGGATCATCCCCGTGCAGGACCGTCTTTTCTATTCTCCAGCAGGTTGTTCTTCCTCCGACAGGATGATCGTCCTCAACAGAGTTCGCAACTCAGGACTTGTGAGCTATTCCCCAGCAGGATGGTTATCCCCAGAGGAGTGGGATTCACTTTTCCAGCATTTATTTTGCTGGAATATGTCTGTGATACCTGGTTATCCCCAGTGAATTCGGCTTTGTCTTCAGCATTTATTTTGCTAAGGCACCTCCTTGCATTTGCATATATCATCATATTTGCATCTACACAAACACGTAGCATTTCCATGCCGTATGGAGCATTACGCCATTGTCAAAATATGCATCTTGAAACATAAGCCATGTTGGTTACCTCCTTGTTTCAGGCGATTCTTCCCTGCAGGTAATTGAAATCATTGTTCAGGAAGGTGTCCAGATATTCAGATTTGTGGCGCGAGATACGCGATGATAGTGTTCGCCCTGTCATATGCTCCCCTAACAGAGTTACTTGGTTAAGTTTCTCTTCTCTCCCCAGCGGAGTTTCTTCTCAGGTTGTTGTTACGTCAACATTAAAAGATTTCGTGGTTTAAACTTTCGAAGTTGTTACTCGGGATTTCCCCAGTAGAGTTTTCCCCACCGAGTTTCTTGGTTAAGTTCCTTGTCTTCCCCAGCGGAATTTCCTTCAGGCTGCTGTACATCAGTTTTGAAAATCTTGAAGTTGTTACCATGTTGTCGAAATAGGTGTTTGGCGGATGTCGTCAGAATTTCCCCGTAGAGTTGTTTGTTCAAGTCTTCAGGTTCTCGCTTTTATTTAGCGTATGCTCGTTTCCTTGTAAACGAAAGGTTGACATGATGGTTCAACGGTCGACGTGATGGTTTGACAGCTCTCGCTTTTATTTAGCGTATCTCGTTCCCTTGTGAACGAAAGGTTGACGTGATGGTTCAATGGTTGACGTGATGGTTCGACAACCCTCGCTTTTATTTAGCATATGCTCGTTTCCTTGTAAACGAAAGGTTGACGTGATGGTTCAACGATCGACGTGATGGTTCGACAGCTCTCGCTTTTATTTAGCGTATGCTCGTTCCCTTGTGAACGAAAGGTTGACGTGATGGTTCAACGGTCGACGTGATGGTTTGACAGCTCTCGCTTTTATTTAGTGCTTTGCTCGTTTCTTCGTAAATGAAAGGTTGACGTGATGGTTCAACGGTCGACGTGATGGTTCGACGACTCTCGCTTTTATTTAGCGTATGCTCGCGTCTCCGGAAACGAAAGGTTGACGTGATGGTTCAACGGTTGACGTGATGGTTCGACAGCTCGCACTTTTATTTAGTGCTTTTTCCCACTTCTTAGGAATTGGATGGTTGACGTGATGGTTCAACGGTCGACGTGATGATTCGACAGCTTGCACTTTTATTTAGTGCTTTTCCCGCTTCCTTGGAAACGAAAGGTTGACGTGATGGTTCAATGGTCGACGTGATGGTTCGACGACTAGCACTTTGATTCAGTGCTTTTCTCCCGCTTCTTCGGAAATGGAAGGTCGAGGACGGTATTTAGATATGGTCTTTGGACGGGCTCGCTTATGGTGATGTTTTTCGGGAGGATTGATGGTGTCAATCCAGTTTGTTGATTCAAAACCTGTGGCGTCACGCAGGTGGTTGATGATGAATCAAATGTTCTTTGTCAAGATGATGGATCAGTTGTCGCCGTGACAACCATATTCAGTCTTCTGGATATTGCTTTCCAAGCAGTTTTTGCGCAGTTAATTTCTGCGGTTGGCAAATTTCCGGGTTATTTGGTATTCAACCGTCTTCTATCGTGATTGTTTGAAAGTCGTTCGCTTTCAACTCAGTCGGGTCCAAGCTGCTTGAATAGGGGCAGCTGTTGCACCCCAAAATTTGCCCAACCTTTATTCTCACTTAGTTTATGTTTCATTGCATTAGCATAGCATAGTTCTAGCATTTGCATAGCATAACATCCTTCATTTAGCAGGGGATCAAGTGTGATACATGTCAAGAGAAGCCTAGCTAGAGTTTTTATTCAAGCTTAAGAAGTCACCAAGGGCATCAGTCAGTGGGTTGTGTCCTCGAGAAGTTCAACTGCTTGTATGAGGTTTATCTCCTAACCTGAAGAGCCATTTGAAGATCATTAGAGATTTGTGAAGCCTTGATCATGGGTATAATATGTGGATAGAGCTCATGGAGTGCCTAGAGGGTCATGGTAGAGCTCAGACAAGTCATTGTAGCAAGTACAAGAGTCATAGTCGAGGTGGATGTCACTGGGGTTTCATCTGGTTAATCCTAGGTCAAGATGAGTAATTGAAGAGAGCCAAAGCCTACTTCTAGGTCATTGAGAGCATGAAATGATATGTTAAAGCATTTGAGATATTGTTTCAAGATCAAGTTGAGAAGAATCAAGAATGGTTGGAGTTGCTAAGTCAGGGTTCCTAGGGTAAAATCCCATGTTTAGTGCCCAAACTTCCAAGCCATGTAAGTCAAGATACAAGTCTCACATGACTTTGGCCCCCACATAACTGTTGTAGAGGATGTTCATAGCTTTAATTTGAGTACTAGAAGTCATCCATTGGATTTATAGAACTCAAGTTACAAGCCAGACAAGTTACAGGTCCTCAGGTGCCTCTGAAATTCGTCTGTGAAAATCATCTGACTTCCAAGCCATTTTTGACCTAGAAGGAGGTTTAATATGACTTCTTGACAAACATGAAAGATGTTCCTCATGATCTTAGCTTTCTAAAAAGTTATAGAAGTCCTCATTCTGATTTGTGGAGCTCAAGTTATAAGCTTTACAAGCCAGGGGTATTTTGGGAAAGTGAGATTATAGGCCATTTTCAATCATAGGTTAAAATCTCCAACTTGCACATGTCAAATGGATTTTTGTTTAATATGGAACTTGTTTAAAATGTGGTTTTTAGGTTAACTAAGGGCTCATGATGAATTGGTTTGGCTCATATCAAAGATTGGTGTGAAGTGGTTTGAAGAAAGAAGAAATTCAAAGGCATTTTTGGTGGGAAATTCAAATAATTGATTATGGGTTCAAAACAAGTCAAATGAGGGCTCATTTTAATCAGAAATGACATTTTGAGAGGATTGGAATTTTCATATTTTTCAATTGACCTATGTTTCATGGTGTTTCACTACTTGTCTTCACATGTAAGTAACATTCCACCAATCATTCCTAAGGCCAAATTCAGGGCCCTAACCAAGCTGGATCCATTCAAGGAGTTTAATGTATGATACTAGAAGCTTCAGAAACAAGCTATTGAAGGAAAATCGTGCATTTCCATATTGAAATTTTTGGAGAAAAGTTGGAATTGGATTTTTTATTTTGGGCCTGGGCTGAACCTCTAGAAGGTTCCAAATCACTCTATAAATGTTTAGGAACTCATCAGAAGCAAGGTTGGTGATTGATTCGTGCTGAGCAGAGAGAGAGCCATTGGAGTTTTCAAGCTTCCACTCAAAATTTTTTTTTGGATTCAAGCAAGTTTCTGATCAAATTGAAGGTGCTAAAGGCTTCTAATATCATCATTGAGTGATTCTGGAAGATTTGGGAGCAAGATTCAAGCCAGAAACACCTCAATTCAAAGCTTGAAACCAGGTTGGTAGAATTCAATTTTCCTCTTAGTATAGCATGATGTAGCTAGAAACGAGCATGTGGTTAGGATCTAGGTGAATTGTAGAACGTTTTAGGATTGATTTGGTAGCAATTGGTGATGGTTTATCATGAGATGCAATTTCTGTTTTGATTCGAGTAGAGCTGATCTTGAGGTTTTGACACAATTGAGATAGTTTAGAGTGATCAGTGATAGATGAGGAACATTCTTGCACCATTAATTTGAGCTTTGGTGAGAATCAAGAATTTGACACATTTTGTAATTGGCTTCGGGTTTGGAAATCTAGATGGATTCAGTCAATTCTAGGCTCATATTCGGATTCAGGAGGAAATTTGGAGTGGAATGATGTTAAGTTTGTTGAGGTTTAGCTGCCTGTAACTACCCCTTCGCCGGAGAAGACGGTAGCGCCGCCGTCTGGTAATGTTCAGGTCACTTGAGTTCCAAGGAAGAAGAACATGTCACAGTCATTGGATGACTCTGGATAGTAGACTTTGTATACAAGATCAATGCGTGAGATTCAACCCTGAGATTTGCCTCCAAGGGATGAAACGATGCGTTTCATTAATCCCAGTCATCCGGTGACTGGGATTCCTGCGTGGACGCGCTGAAGGCCTTAGGATTAGCTTACCTTGTCAACTGATCCTACGTACCACATATTTTCCAACCTTTCATTTTATGTTAATTCCTTTTTGATTTCTTTAATTGCATTTTCTTTCTAAAATCATTTTTAATTTCATCTTTGATCAGAAAAATACACAAAAAATATCCCCATGATTCTCTATGAATTTGAGATTTTTCTAATGTGTTAGATTTAATTTTTGATGAGTTTTCAATTTAATTCATATTTTTCTCTTTTTTAGGTTTTTCTTTAATTTTGCATAATTGACACCTCTGTTTGTTGATTTTTGTTTGATTAATTGGTATGGAATTTTGTTGTGAGATTTTGGAATATGTTAGGTTAGATGTGTATGCTCCCATAGGATGTTTCTCATATTTTTTTAGAAAATTTTAGCTTCTGATTTAGAGATAGGTTTAGAGCTTTTCCCCATTAATGGTTCCCCTTGATACCTTTCAACTTAGGATTTTATTAGAGGACTTAGAAATTGAATTAGGTCCTGACTTTTGAACTATAAATCATTAACAAATGTATGTTCCCATAGAAAAATAATTAGATTTTTAGGATGTGTTTTGATATTTTAGATAGAATATTCAAGTTGATTGTTCATTTGGTGTTTCAACTTTGGTGATGGTTTTGGAATGGACTCAAAGTGGGCTTTTCTTGCATATTGGGCTTCTGGTTCTTATGGGAGGATGTCATGGGCATGATGAAGCTTTTGTGGAGCGGCTGGTGGAGCTTGGCTTGGAGCTTTTCTTTCCTTTTTGTTAGCTTTTTGTAGTTTATAAGATTAGGGATTTTAGGAGAGAGCTTTAGAAGTAATTTCTTCCTTCAAATAAACTTGGTTGGTCTCATCCACATTCCATCCTATCCTATGATCCAAAGTCCTCATTTGAAATTCTCATCTCTCCTTTGGAGGGATGTGTGACATTTTTACAATGAGTAGAACTTTTGAGGATGCCTTTCTTTGATGACTGGTTGAGTGTCAGATGGGATTCCTTTGGTTTCCTGTCTGCTTCCCATTATCAAATACTCATCTTGTTGATTCTCTTCATTCTTGGTGGAGTGCATTGTTAAAGTTTGAATATGGAGTATCCCTTTCCTTCTCTTGAAGATGGTGGACTTGAAGAGCAGTTACAGACTTTGGATTTGATTGCTGTCAGAAGATTGCTCTGCTGTGGAGTTTGCTGGATTGTTTTCTCTGTTTGTCTAATTCTTCCTGTTCAACTGTATTCATGTGACTTGCTTGGAGTATTGCATTAGATTTAGGCTTCATGTAGATGATCATAGGCCTAAGAGAATCTTAAGGGTTGAGCTTCTCCCCTTGCTTGTATTGCATTAGAAGTTGAGTGGGACTCCTTATGCTTGTATTTTTACTGTGTGGCTTTGCTTGCTGGTATTTGGTAGAGCTCAACTCACTTGCCTGTATGGTGTGTGGCCTTTGTGCCTTGCTTGTTTAGAAGTTGAGCTTGGCTCCTTCTGCTTGTGTGATGCATTGCATGCATTTTATTTACAGCAATTTGTTTACAGTAATCTTTCTTGTACAGTTTTTCTGTTTACTGTTGTTTCCATTGCCATGTTCCCCTAGGAACTCTGACTTCTCTTATTCAAGAGAAGTTATGACAGGCTTTAGGATTCTAACCATGCATGATAAAATTAGTTAGTTTCCCTTTTAACCACAACCGTAGGACGAATATTGCATGATAATTGTAGGATCGAGTCAGTTTCCCTATAGAGAGTCTGTTTCTCTTCTCATCTTCAAATACAGTTAAAACACTTAATAAAGGATAACACGTGCTGTGCGTTACGAGCCTTAAGCTACTTGAGAAAGAGTTGTGGGAGGGTTTCCCTCACATAACTCGAGTGTTTAGTGTGGTACCCTTTGGGTGACATGCGACGCATTCACTCTCAAGTCAAAGTCTTTAGTGCAACACGAGTTACAAACAGAACTCAATTCATTTCTTCCGTAAAAGACTTAAAAACAAACATTCAAATCCTTTTTGTCCTCTTGGACCCTTAATCAGGAAAACCCTTTTCTTAAAGGAGAGTTCTATTAACTTTCAGTTCTACCGCAAACGGTAACGCCTAAGTCTCCAAGGATCGAGCTGCAAACACCAACAGCTGGAACTGATTGTTAACTTTACTTGGATAAAAACAGCTGAACAAACCTGTGTTCTTCGTAGCCCGAACTATGTTTGCTCTGATCTTTCATGCCGTATGAAAGTACGTAGGCGCAAGATGCGATATCTTGGCGAGCAACCTTCCCCCCCTTCTTACCCGTAGTTAGGCGATCTACGTTGACTCTGATTTCTCGTTCCAGACGGGAATACGTAGGCATAAAGTGCGATACTTTGCCGAGTCATTTTCTTTTCTTTTCAGACCAGACCTCTAGTTAGATAGTTTAAACACACCCTTTTCCGATAAACAACGAGCGTGGATCCCATCGAGTACGATGGACGTGAGGGGTGCTAATACCTTCCCCTTGCGTAACCGACTCCCAAATCCAGACAATGGTTGCGATGGCCTTGTCTTATACCTTTTCGTCAGGTTTTTCCCGATCATTTCCTTTCCCGTTCTGAGGGATAAATAACGAGAGGTGGCGACTCTTCTGTCTTGCCGGAACCTTATTTTCGCAGTAGCGACCAATACCAAAGCAATGTGTAATGCCCCATTTACTTTAAATTATTTTTCGTAATTTAATTTTGTGAAGTTGTGCGTATAAATGTGATTATGTGTGCTTTGTTGTGTTTGGGATACCCTGCGGTAAGGGGTAGTGACCCTAATGTTAATGACGTCGAGGGTGAGGGGTGTGTGGCTAATTTTATAGAATTGGTGGTGTGGTGAGAATTATTAATAAGTAATATTAATAATTTAACTATTATGAGATAATGTTGTTATTATTTTAGTTATAAAATAATTGGTAATATTAACATTGGAATAATAATAATTATAATAATATAAGAATATTAAGGTGAAAATGAGAAGGAGGGGTATAATTGACAATTGGGAGAATGTTGAGGGGATAATGGAGAGTTAGAGGAATAAGTAAGGGTATCGGAGGCAAACCATAGTTGAGGGGGTTATAAGAAAATTGAAAGATTGGAATTAGTTTTTGATCGTACGTGTTTTGGTACTAACAGGGAGAAAGGTTAGGGCTAGAGGAGAAGAAGAGGAACCACCATCTATGAAAGTATAGAAAGCTTGATTCGAGGTATGGGTGGGGTTCTGGATTTATAAGGGTTAATATATTGAATGGTGGATAAAAGTTAGGTTTTGTCTTATGGGTGGAATGTTGTTATATATTATGATTACTATGAATACTTGATCAATGATGAAATTGTTAGTTGATTTTGTGATACACGGTGTTTTTCTAGCTGATATGTGATGAGTTCTGTACTTATATGTGTGTAGTAATTCTGTTTTGGAAATTGTTGAAAGTTCCTCCATTGCTGAGTTTTAGAGTTTCGAGTCGAAAGTATGAAATTGATGACGATTTGTTGTTAATCCATGAGTAAAACATAGCATAATTAAGTTTTAGGATGTTATTTTGATATAAAATCGGGTCTAGGGTGATGGGGGTTAGTGGTATAGACTTTAGCGTGAAATATTATGGTGAAAGTGCTTTTAAAAAAGTGATTTTTGGTGTTCAGAACAGTGTGCGTCGACCGCTAGAACCCCCTGCGTCGACCTGAGGTCACCCGAATGTAATGTTGCGGAAATTTGAACAGTGTGTGTTGACCTAAGTACCCTGCGCGTCGACCCTGGGGTCGACTCATCGGCAGAAAAACGCCAGAAACGGTTTCAGCCATAACTTTTTAACCGCTAATTCAAATGACGAAATGTTCGAAGCTTTGGAAAGCTAATGAGCAGAACTTTAGTATGGTATAATTAGATGAAACATTTTTATAATATTTTTAAGTATAATTTTTTTAATTTTATGACTATTACTTGTTGTGCATGTAAAGAAATCCCATTGTAAGTGGCGAAACTTGAATGTTGTTATAAAGAGGTTGTTATGGTGTTATTGGTAATGAGCATGTTTGATGACGTCATTGTGATTGCATAATATATATATATATATATATATATATATATATATATATATATATATATATATATATATATATATATATATATATATATATATATATATATATATATATATATATATATATATATATATATATATATATATATATATATATATATATATATATATATATATATATATATATATATATATATATATATATATATATATATATATATATATATATATATATATATATATATATATATATATATATATATATATATATATATATATATATATATATATATATATATATATATATATATATATATATATATATATATATATATATATATATATATATATATATATATATATATATATATATATATATATTGTATGAGATACATTTTTATGCTTGTTGGCTAATTTGGGCGGTGTACAATAACCATGGTGGTGGGTTATTGTACACGATGGTGTTGGTGTTGTTGTATGCATAAATAGTTGCATTGCATACATTTGAAGACAAATGGTCCGTTTTTGGTGAGCCTAAAATCCTATTGTGTGGATTGGGCTGATAGCTGATTCGGAGATGATGGATCAATGATTGCTTCTGATCCTAGGAGGTGGGGATCAAAACGGTGAAAATGAGTGTTCACGAAAACTGGTACTATATGCATACGCATTGAGTCGGGTGTGAGTCTTATTGCATTATATGTCATATATGTTGCTAAGTTATTAAATACGTGGTGATGGGTGATTAGTTGATTTGTATCGTGTGATTTGTTATTTGTTTGGTCAATAATTGGTGATGATATCATTGGATGATTCATGTGAGATGTTAGTTGAAGTGTTGTTGAGCTAACTTAATGCATGATGTTTAACATGATTTTCTTTATAATATCATGATATCTCACCCCTTGTTTGAATATTTCCTCCACATGGGCAATGTGCAGATACTCCACAGTAGGACTCAAGTGTGAGTTAAAGATGGAGTCTCCTTATCTCTTCTCTATAGTTGGTGTTTGCTCTGATTGTAACACTGGGGAGACGTGGGAGAGTTTTTATGATTTATATTTTCTTTGAGATTGTGGACATCTCCTTTATCTTGTTTAATTACTTTTAATGGATTATGTGATACCACATTAATTTTTACATGCCATGAAATAATAAATGAGTTTATGATTCGGCTGCGAATAAAATAATGTTCAGGTTTTGTATGTTGGCTCTAACATCCTAAGTTTCATGTGTTTCTTTAATTATTCTGATGATTTATTTAAGAATATTATGGGCGTTTATTTAGGGTGTTACATAGTGGTATCAGAGTAGGTCAGTCTGTCCGGCCAAGTTGTTGAGTCGTTGTTGTTTGGTAGTTGACTATTGTCGATGTCATTTCCTTAACCATTATGTGTTGTTGTTGACGCGTAACAGAGAATGGATGGAAGGAACAATGTTGCTATTGCTGCTACTTTGCAAGCTATTGCTCAGGATGTGCAAAATTAGCATAATGCTGGTGAGAATGACGAGTTTTAGAATAAAAAACCGCCTACCTTCAAAGGAAGATACGATCCAGATGGAGTGTAGACTTGGCTTAGAGATATCGAGAGGATCTTCTAAGTTATGAGCTGCTCTGAGTGCGGTTAGGTACTCAGATGTTAGCTGAGTAGCCCGATGACTAGTGGGTTTGAACCCGTCAATTGTTGGGAGCTACAGGAGAAGTTATCACTTGGGTTGTGTTCAATAGGGAATTCCTGAGGAGATAATTTCTTGAAGATGTCCGAGGTAAGAAGGAAATTGAGTTTTTGGAGTTGAAGCAGGGTAACATGTCGGTTATGGAATATGCTGCCAGATTTGTGGAACTTGCTAAGTTCTACCCTCACTACAGTGAGGTAACTGCTGAGTTCTCGAAGGGTGTCAAATTGGAGAACAGGTTGAGACCTAAGATCAACAAGCGATCGAGTATTAATGAATAAAGAGATTTCCAGATTTGGTGGATTGTTGTAGAACCTATGAAGAAGATAGCAAATCTCGATCGACTCACTATAAGGGGTTGGCCGAGAGGAAAGGAAAACAACAGATGAACCGTGGAAAGCCTTATGCAGCTCCAACTAATAAAGGTAAATCGAGATATGTTGATGGAAAGAAGCAGAGTGGGGGAGGTGCTCCTAGGATTCCTAAGTGCTATATATGTGGTAAGATGGGTCATCGTGTCAATGAGTGTAAGAGCGATGTAAAGAAGTGCTACAAGGATGGTAAGATAGGACATCTGGTCGCTAATTGCACTGAGAAGGTAGTGATTTGCTTTAATTGCGGAGATCCTAGTCATATCATTACACATTGCTAGAATCAGTGTGGTTTCCTACTCCTGGTGATGAAGAGGGGGCTAGTTTCTTATCTATGGAAGAGTTGAAGGAGATTTTAGAAGATGACACTCAGGTGTTTGCGATGTTCGCATCTCTATCTGTTGACAGCCAAGCTGTGATCAATGAAGTGCAGGTGGTACGAGAGTTTCCAGAAGTATTTTCGAAGGATATTTCAGATGTACCGCCAGAAAGAGAAGTGGAATTTACTATTGATTCTGTCCCTAGTGCCAGACCTATTTCTATGGGACCATACAGGATGTCGGCTTTAGAATTAGCGGAGTTGAAGAAACAACTGGAAGACTTGTTGGAAAAGAAGTTTGTAAGACCTAGTGTGTCACCTAGAGCTTCAGTATTGTTGGTAAAGAAGAAAGATGGTAGTATGAGATTGTGTATAGATTATCGGTAGTTGAACAAAGTAAAAATTAAGAATAAGTATCCACTTCCAAGGATAGATGATTTAATGGATCAACTAGTGGGTGCTCAGGTGTTCAGCAAGATAGACTTGAGGTCGGGTTATCATAAAATAAAAGTAAAAAATGAAGATGTTAAGAAGACCGCACTCAGGACTCATTACGGACATTATGAATACTTGGTGATGCCTTTTGGCGTTTCTAATGCAGGTTCTGAAGGAGAAGAAGCTTTATGCTAAGCTATTAAAGTGTGAGTTCTGGTTAAAGGAGGTTATCTTCCTTGGTCATGTTATTTTAGGTAATGGTATCGCAATGGATTCTTCCAAAGTAGATGCAGTTCTACAATGGGAAACTCCAAAGTCGGTTACCGAAATTTGAAGCTTTTTGGGATTGGTTGGTTACTACTGTAGATTTATTGAAGTTTTTTCCAAGTTAGCACTTCCGCTAACTCAGCTGACCTGCAAGGGTAAGCTGTTCATATGGGATATTCATTGTGAGAAGAGCTTTGTAAAGTTAAAGAAGAGGTTGACTATGACTCCAGTTTTGGTTTTTTCTAAACCAAATGAACATTTTGTAGTATACTATGATGCGTCACTGATGGATCTATGAGGTTTTTTTGATGCAAGATAGAAAAATTGTGGCTTATGCTTCTCGACAGTTGAGGGTTCATGAGAGGAACTATACTACCCATGACTTAGAGTTGGCTGCAGTAGTGTTTGTATTGAAAATCTGGAGACATTATTTGTATGGTTCTAAGTTTGAAGTGTTCAGTGACCACAAAAGCCTGGGGGTACTTGTTTGATAAGAAGGAATTAAACATGAGACAACGTAGATGGTTGGAATTCTTGAAGGACTATGATTTTGGCTTGAATTATTATCCCGGTAAAGCTAATGTCGTGGCTGATGCTTTAAGTTGGAAGTCGTTGCACATGTCACCAATGATGGTTAGAGAGTTGGAACTTGTGGAACAATTTAGAGACATGATTTTAGTCTGTGAATTAACACATCAGAGTGTGAAGTTGGGGATGCTAACAATCAACAATGATTTTCTTACTAGGATTAAAGATAATCAAAAACTGGATGTGAAATTGGTGGACTTGATGGCTGGAGATGATCAAGATTCAGAGAATGATTTCAAAGTATACGACCAATGTGTGTTGAGATTCAAGAATAGAATTTGTATTCCCGATAATGCAGAACTAAAGAAGATGATTTTAGAAGAAGTTCATTGAAGTAACTTAAGTATCCATCCGGGAGCTACTAAGATGTACCAAGATCTAAAGAAGATATTCTGGTGGTCAAGAATGAAACGCGATGTGGCGCAATTTTTTAATACTTGTCTGACTTGCCAGAAGTCGAAGGTTGAGAATCAGAGACCTGCAGGGTTGATCCATTCATTGGCTATTCCAAAATGGAAATGAGACATCGTTTCTATAGACTTTGTGATGTGATTTCCAAATATTTCGAGGGGGCATGATGATATTTGGGTGATCGTAGATAGGCTGACGAAATCGACCCATTTTATTCCAATTAACATCTGTTTTTCTATGCAGAAGTTGGCAGAGATCAACATCCGTGTAAATGTTAAGTGGCATGAAATTACTTTGAACATTGTGTCAGATAGAGATCCAAGGTTCACTTCCAGATTTTGGGAGAGTTTGCAAGAGGCACTGGGTACTAAGCTGGGGTTAAGTTCAGCTTATCACCCATAGATGGATGGCCAGACATAGAGGACTATTCAGTCGTTAGAAGATATGTTGAGGGCTTGTGTTTTAGAACAAGGAGGCGCTTAGGATAGTCACTTGTTGTTGATTGAATTCACTTATAACAACATTTTTATTTCTAGTATTGGGATGCCACCTTTTGAAGCATAGTATGGTAGGAGATGCAGAACGCCTTTGTGTTGGCATGAATCTGGTGAGATATGGTGCTTGGACCTGAATTAGTCCAACAAACTACGGAGAAAGTGAAACTAATTCAGGAATAAATGAAAGCTTCTCAAAGTAGACAAAAAATCTATCATGACAAGAGGAGAAAGGATATTGAGTTCCACGAATTTGAGAGTCACTCTAGTGACCTATGTTGGATGTCCCCTGAAGTCAAAGAAGATCACTCCTCGGTTTATCGGTCCATATCATATATCCAAGCGGGTATACGTTTTTTCTTATAAAGTGGCATTGCTACCAAGTTTGTACAATTTTCATGATGTATTTCATGTTTCACAGTTGTGAAAGTACATTCCAGATCTATCGCATGTGATTTCGATGGACGATGTGCAAGGAAGGGATAACCTTACTGTAGAGGCTTTACCTGTGAGAATTGATGGTCATGAGGTGAAACAGTTGCGGGGCAAGGAGATTGCTCTCGTGAAGGTCGTCTGGGGAGGCACTGCCGGAGGAAATGAAACTTGGGAGTTGGAAAGCAGGATGCGAGAGTCATATCTTGAGTTGTTTGCGTTAGGTAATTTTCGAGGACGAAAATATTCTAAGTGGGGGAGAGTTGTAATGCCCCGTTTACTTTAAATTATTTTTCGTAATTTAATTTTGTGAAGTTGTGTGTATAAATGTGATTATGTGTGCTTTATTGTGTTTGGGGTATGTTGCACCCCAAATTTTTACCCCTTAGATTCTCATTATCATTTTAGGAGCATACTCATGAGTTATCTAACCTTAACTCAGTGCAAGTTTGTCTTTGTCAAGTTACAGATGAATCAGAGTTTTGTACAGTCAAATCGAAGCTTCAGGGATTGTGATCAATCAAAGTTTTAGGCTAATTCAATCATGAAACAAGATCAAGGGTATCATATAATGTCAATTGAGAATCCAATTTAAGGTTGTTACCCCAGAATCAGGAACAGTGTATTTCACGACACTCGATTAGGGTTTCGACCAAGTAAAAGTTAACTGTAGTTTGACTTTGATTTTGAAGGATGTTTTAATGGTGGGATTATAATTCATGAAGTTCATATAGATTAATAAAGTTCATCCAAGAAGTTTCAAAGTCTCAGAAGGTCCAGAGTGTCAACAGACGACTCGGTAGTCACCGATCGATCGTACGGTTGACCAAAAAGTCAACTCTTCAAATTTAAGGATATGGAATTCAAAGTGTGAATCAAAAATGTTCCTTATATCATATTGCACTTGCCTATCAATTTTCATGACCATTGGATCAAGGATGAAGGAGTAATCGAAAAATCGAGAAATTAGGGTCTTGAAAGGGGCTAAACCATAACTCCTTAACCACACATCCAATTGAGTTGGTTCAAAGCTCATTTGAAAGCTATTGAAAAATCCTACAAAAGTCCCTAAGTGGTCCATGGTCAGAAAATGCATAGATTTGGAGTTATGATCAAATTCATTTCTAGAAGGGGAAAAAGACTTTGAGAAATTTCACTTTTAAGTTCATTTTTTAGCAACTTTGGGAGACCTTTTGACCAAGTTCCTTTGGGAAATTTAAACTCATGTAAACATGAATGTTTTAGATCTATTTGAGGGCTTTCTAAAAAGTACTAGCACATCTCAAAAGGATTTATGAGCTGAAAGTTATGGTTATGGCAAGTTGGTGATTTCACACTTTAGTCCCACATTGTCAAAATTTCAAAAATCCATTCTTTCATCTATCTGACCAAACTCAAGCCTTTGGATGTTGTTGTTTCTGATATGTAGAAGGTTTGAAGCATAGAAATGTGAAGGAAATGCAGAGGAGATGGAATTAGCCAAACTTGCAAGTGGGCTTGCAAGTGGCTTTACAACTTGCATTTGAAATCATAAGGCAAGCATGAGGTGGAAAAGTGAATCTGAACCAGCCATCAACCTACACTCTCTAGCCTGCATTTAGCCCATTCAAAATCATCATTTTGCTTGACTATTGGGCTTACCTATCAGCCAAGGAAACCCCTTTGTGGAGGTTTGATCCAAAGGTGTAAAACCTTTCTTTCATGTGAAGAAACCTCCAAATCTGCCCCCTCTCTTCATTTGCCTATAAAAGGGAGCCCTCATCACTTCATTTGACACAATATTGATTCTAAAAACCATAGAAACACAAAGCTCTCACTCTTTCACACCTTACTCCAAAATCACAAAATCACAAAATTGCAAAAACCACCAAAAATCTGTCTTGGTAGTTTTGCTGCCAAACTCAGTTCTCTACATTCAAACACCTCAACAATCCTCCACACAATCTCTAAATATTATATAGAAGGTTTCAAAGACCTTAAACCATTCAAAAACCTCACCATTCAAAAAGTCAACTTCCATACCAAGTTACTTTGACCAAAAGGCATAAAATCAGCCAAAACTGGTCCTATGCATTTGCTTGGTGTTCTAATAACTCAGACACCTCTCATATATCATTTCTCAACTGTCTAAAGTGTTAAAGATCATTGGTGGAGTTTATTTCTCCAACTGTCACAAGGATTGCATTCTTGCTTCAAAAAGAAGAAAGCTTCAAAGCTAGTGTTATTTGGAAGTTCCTCTGGGTTTCTTGGTGTTCTAATCCACTCAACACAGTCTACTAGAGGTATGTAAACACTACATCTTTACTTTGCACCATAATTTCATGTTCTAGCATTTTGGTTCATTATGTTGGAAGTATGTCATGTCTTGTATCAAACTCTACCATGAATATACCAACTGTGATCTCAGGCCTATAGATGGTTAAATTTGTGCTCAAATTCATCCAACATCATGCATTCAATATGTGTGTGGAGTTAATTTGGTCAATAGTGCTTAAAATGATGAACTTCATTTTTCATGTCTTGTATCAAAATGGCTAAGTTTTCACTCAAACCCTCATTTTTCATGACAGTCCTATGTTAGCCCCAAATTGTGTTTGAACTTACTCAATATCATGTATGTATGCTATGTGTGTGATTAATTGAATCAGAAAGTATGTGGAACTGAAAATTCATATCTCATGCCTCATTTTCATGACAACTTGCATTTTGTGAATCACTTTTCATGACAGTCTGTTTCCAACTTATTTTTGGTGTTTGAATCCACTCAATATCATGAATATAAGATGTGTACGTGTTTGAATTGGTCTGAAGCTTTGAACAGAAATTGAATATGTTCATGCATCTCACTTCACAAAACTTGCACTTAACTCACCAAGTTTCATATCAGCCATGTTTGAATCATTTTCCTTGTTTGAACTCACTTGTTTGTATATATGAGAGATGTGTATGTGACTCATATGGTCAAAATGTGCTTGAATTTGAATTTGAACATCCTACTGCATCACAATAAATGCAAATCTGCAGCACACACCTCACTTTGCATTCCAAAGCATTCTGGTCTGGTTTCTTTGTTTGCACTCATTCATTATCAAATATGTGAGATGTACATATGGTTTACATGACCTAATTTTGCATAAATTCTGACTTGGTTCTCCAACTACATTATATCATGTTTTACTTGCAATTGAAATGTCATTTTTCATGTTAACTTGTTTTTAACATCAACACCTGTTTGGATCCACTCCATAACATATTTATAGCATGTACACATGTTTTGATTGACCTGGAAATGTTTGGAACTCAAACCTGACTTCACACCACACTTCACAAGCACATTTGAGCAGCATGAGCACCAATTCTCACAAAAGCTTGCCATGCACCAATTTGGTCATTTGAATCCACTTAAATGAATATTTGCAACATGTGTGTATGTTTGACTTGAACTAAAATGAGTTGTAACCTTGAACTGATATCTTCATGCCTTGAACATGCCATAATTGCAATTCCAAATGACACTTTGCATAACAGTCTGTTTTAAACTTTGTTTTTGCTTGATTCTCACTCTATACCATATGTGTGATGTGTACACATGTTTAATTTGATCTGAATTGGTCTAGAATTAGATTCTCACATTATCATGTCTCTTCATGTGAAAAGTTGCAACTTGAGTGTCAATCTGAGTTACAGTTTGTTTTGAATGTAATCATGTGTTTGGACTCACTTATTAACTCATATGTAATATATTTGCATGATTGTTTGAACTTAAAGCTGATTGGAACATGACATACACTTCATCATGCATCATGTCCATATGATTTGCAACTTGAACACTATTTTTCACAACAGTTGGTTTTCAACCTAAATTTGTGGTTAGAATAATTCATTATCAATTTTATGGTGTGTGTGCATCATCATTTTGATTTAGAACTAGCTGCAACATGAGCTTCATATCAAATTGCATTTTCAAAACTCAAAAGGCATGTACTATCAGGTTTTCAAATAGAAGGAGAATTTCAAAAAACTAAAATTGCCATTTTGTTCCTTGTGAAATTCTACACAATTTAGACCTAAATTTTGTCAAAAAACATTAAGATTTGAGAAAGTTGTAATGAAAATGCAATCCTAAGTTTTGACTTTGTTTTATGCCCAACCTGGTTTTGAAACACCTCTCATATATTTATGGGGTGGTATTTACAAACGGATGTATAGCCACCCCAGTGGTAGTCACCTTGTCACTTAAGCGCCTTGCATGCCATGAACCTGGGTTCGACCCCTGAGGAGGGCAACCCTTTTGTTAATTTTTGTCATTTTTCAAACCATCTTTAAAAATTCATATCTCTCTCAATTTTAATCATTTTTCACCCATTATTTTTGCATTTTGTTCATCTTAATGTCTACTTTTATGTCATATTTTTTATTTCCATGTTTGCCTAATTTTTCATCTCTTTTGACTATGTGCAAGTTGTGTACGTTCTGTGATCGTTTTCGCATACGCAGATGAATTTTTCTTTTGATATACTTGTGATTGTTTGTGATACTTGTTTGCATTCATGCCCTTAACTATTAGACTTCATCTTTTGTTATTACCATGTTCATTTCACTTCATCTGCTAAATACACTGAAGCTTGACTGTCACTCTTCCTGCTTAACCAATTGCTTTGATTGTCATCAATGCATTTTCATTTTTATCATTTCACATGCTCACTCAATGGTTGTCACCATGGATGCATATTTTATTATGTTGTTATCTTGTTCAAAATTTTCTCTCCCCCAAGTGATGAAGTTTGTTAACTCTCATCCAAGTTGCCTCTTCTGTCCCTCTCCAAAGGAAAAGCCTTTCCATTAACCCTAATGTTATGGATAACTCCTTCACCCATTTACTTGACTTTGTTAAGTCACTTTAAACTTAGTTTAGAAACCTTTAGACTTTGCTTTAAGTCTGAAAGACCCACCTGTACTAGGAGTGCTCCTCAACTAGAACCCTAGGATAGAGTTTGTCAACTCTATGTAAAAATCATCGTCATGATTTCTTACTTCCCCTTTTGAATATTATAACTTAGAATAGGGAGTTTTGTCAAAACTCCACACAAACATTGTCATGTTTGTTCCCCCTTGAACCTTGATCATAATCAAGTGTTCTTCATCCCTTGTGAGGTGAACTACGATTGCTCTGATTCTATCCTAGTTAGGATACGTAGGCAGAAGATGCGATGTCTTTGCGAGAAAACTTAGAAAACCATCTAGGTCTTTACCTATCCCTAATCCATATCCCAATCCATAGCACATATTCACAAACTTAGCAAGCAATCAAACAAAAGGTTCCTGTAGAGTACTACAGATGCTTAGGGTGCTAACACCTTCCCTAGGTATAACTAACCCCCGATCCTCGAATATCTTAAGCGTTGTCGTTACATCGCGAAAAAGGTTTTTCTTTCTTTAGACCTTTCCTTTGGATAAAATAAAGTTTGGTTGTAAAAGAATTTCAAGATTCAAGTTAATTTAATAGCTTGATATCCAATTTTCACCGCAACAGAAATGGCGACTTCACTGGGGACAGTATACTACTTTGAGGGTTTAGCCTATCTTGTTTGATTACTTGCTATATTTGTGAATACTTGTAAATATGTATATATGTGCCCTGTTAAAACTTGGGAGCTTTGAGTGGTGAGACAACACTATACCCGTGTTTGAGCGTACTTATGATTGGATGGTGGTATATTCAAGGAAACTTATAAGGAGTTGATTCCCGACCAAGTTGACTTGAGAAAACCTGCACTCAGTAGAGGCCCTTCTGAGAGTTAGTATTGTTGATCGAGTATTCGTGAAAACAATGCTACTTTGTACATGGGAGCCCACGATACTGAGAACTTTTAGATTACCTTTTCCCCCACTATGGCTTTATTAGGATGTAGTGCGATGACTATAAGGAAGTAATTCCAAAGTAGTTGATACGCGATACTACACTTGGACGAGACTCTCTTGAGAATATTGTCAACCACCAAGTATTTGGGAAATTGATAATATCCGAAAGATGGGTCGAGGACTCTGGGAACTCTTTTAGAACCTTGTTCTGCAGTTTTGAAGACCTTAGTACATACCTTGGGGTGGGTAGACCCTGGCTCCATACTCATGTTCTCCAAACCAAAACCTTTATCTGTTTACCCATGTGTATATGTGAATCTATGCTTACCTGTGTTTGTGCATTCATGCATTCATGAGCATCATATCATAAAAGTTTCATGGAACTCCGATCTCTTGTTTGTAAACATTAGGATCATCATGGATAGTGGAAAAAAGAAAACTATGAAGTACGCTTACAAAAGTCCTAACTTGGATGACATAGAAAGGTTGAGCACTTTGATAACAGACCTAGAAGGATTCAAGAGCAGGTATGGGAACTTATTGGCATTGTTAAGGGTAAAAAGGAAGATGGATCTGGGACTTCTCTCCACACTTCTCCAGTTTTATGGTCCACTCTATCATTGTTTCACTTTCCCTAATTATCAGCTGGTACCTACACTTGAGGAATATTCTTGCTTGATTGGTTTACCTATTCTTGAAGACTCTCCTTTTCCAATCATGGAGAAGGACCCTAAGGAAGAAGAAATTGCTAAAGCTACACGTTTGGGATTGGTGGATATTCAGAAAAATATGGTTACTAAGGGAGGAGTATTTGGTTTAACTGCAGAGTTCTTGGTTGGGAAAGCACAGTACTATGCTGATCACTTGAGTATGGATGCATTCGAGGCTATCCTTGCCCTGCTCATTTATGGGATCTTCTTGTTTCCAAGTTTTGATAATTTTGTGGATCTCAATGCCATTAAGATTTTCTTGAAGAAAAACCTTGTGTCTACTTTACTAGCTGACGCCTATCATTCTGTTCATTTGAGAAATCTGCATAAAGGAGGAATGATTATCTGTTGTGTCCCTTTGTTATATAAGTGGTTTATTTCTCACTTACCTAAGGCTCATGCTTTTTTGAAGGAAGGTTGGTGGTCTCAGAAGGTTATGGCTCTTACTCACTCTGATATTGATTGGTACAATCGTAGTTACGATGGGATAAAAATAATTGACAATTGTGGAAGCTTTGGTAACGTACCTCTCCTGGGTACAAGTGGAGGAATAAGTTATAACCCTGTTCTCGCTCGCCGACATCTTGAATATCCTTTGAAGGACAAACCAAATAGCGCTCATGTGGAAAATGTTTTCTTTAAAGGAGTTTCAGAATTGAAAGAATAGATCCTAAAAGGTTGGGGTCATGTACGCAAGAAAGGAAAGGAAGACTTAGGGAAGCCTAATTGCGTCTCTCTCGAGCCTTATCTTCAATGGGTCCGAAAGAGAGCTATTTAGCTGAAGATGCCTTATCCTCAGCAGAAACCCATGGTTTTAGAGGAAGAACACACAATGATCTTTATGTCTAAAGAGGAGAAGTTAAAGATTGCTTTGAAGAAATCACAACAAACTGAAGTAGCCTGGAAATACAAGTACCAAGTGGCCATGGAAGAGAATGATGAACTCCGTAGACAACTCCTAGCGAAGGATGAAGAAATGATTGCTTATAAGAAGAGGAAGACACAGGAAGGTCTATCTTCTTCCAGCTCTCAGTCAACTCCATGGAAGCTAGTCGTGGACAAACTCATTCTTGAGAAGACTCAGATGGAAGAAGAAATCAAGAAGCTCAAAGCAAAAGAGGACTTTTATTTAGAATACTGTCAGCCTTAGGACTTTTGTAAAATGTACTAGATATTTTGTAATTCAAATCTTGAAAATCAATGAAATGAAATGATGTTTTGATCTGAGTTCCATGAAACCTTTGCATTTGCATTCTCATTAATTAATCATTCAAGGAACTAAAGATTGTTTTGCAGATATTATAGGATGGATTCTGGAAAGAAAGCAGAGGTTGTGTTCCAAAGACCAAAATTGGAGAACTTGAAGAAATTGGGAAGTTTAGTAGAAGACCCCGAGGCATTCAGAGAGAAGCATGGGAATATGTTTTCTTTGCTAGAAGTTCAAGTGTATGAAGAGATGTTATCCGCACTCGTACAGTTCTATGATTCAACCTATCATTGTTTCACCTTTCCGGATTATCAGTTTCTACCAACCTTGGAAGAATATTCCGCCCTGATGGGAGTAGGCATCACTCTTAGACCCTTTTCTGGAAGAGAAGGAACTCCTAATGAAAGAGCAGTTGCAGAGGCCGCGTATTTGGAGGTGGACGAGGTACGATCTCATATGGTTGCTAAGGGAGGGTTGTATGGATTTCCAGATATGTTCCTGTATGAAAAAGCTCAAAGCTATGCCTTGTCAAAGAATATTGAAGCATTTGTGGCCATCCTGGTTTTACTAATTTACGTACTGTTCTTGTTCCCGACTGCTAATGATTTTGTGGACACAAATACAATCAACCTTTTCTTAATCAAAAATCCTGTACCTACCTTGCTGGCTGATACGTACTTTACCATCCACCGTAGGAACCGTTATGGAGTTGGACGGATTGAGTGTTGCACTGTTCTCCTGCACAAGTGGTTTATTTCGCACTTGCCAAAAATTCCAGCCCTTTGGGATAAGCAAAATGGGCTCTCATGGACAGAAAAGCTGCTATTGCTCAAACACTCAGATATTAAGTGGTATGACCCTATGTATGGAGGAATTGCCATGATCCAAAGCTGTGGAGATTTCCCAAATGTACCACTTATCAGCGTCAATGGTTGCATCAGCTATAATCCTATTCTGGACCCCATGGAGGATGAACTGGACCCAGACTTTTTGAGAAGCTTTTACATTGAAGAGGGGAAGAATCCCGCTTACAGGGCTCGAATTGTGTATGCTTGGCGTTATGTCCACACAAGGGGAGTAACTGCCCTAGGTTACCACAACTCTACTGTTTCAGAATCTTACTTATCATGGGTAAAAGAAGCAGCGTTGAAGATGTTCTATACTCACTTTGAGCCTGACTCACCCAAGCCTACTCTCATAGAAGAATTAAAGGCTGCTTTAGCAAAAGCTAAAAAAGAAGGAAAGACTTGGAGAGATAAGTATTTCAAGGCTATGCAAGAGAAGGAAGAGCTTCAAGAGTTGATCCGTCAGGGTGGAAAGAGGAGTTAGCCAAAAGACGAAGGGCCGTCCAACCAGAAGATCTAAAATCCTGTTGTTTTTCGTTTTAGTTCATTATGTATCTGTATTAAAGACTTGTATTTCAGTTTCATAATTGTTGTTGTAAAACTCTCAGTTGTTAATCTATGAAGACTTTGAATTTTCTTATTTCCCCATTGTTATAATTTTTGCAAATATTTCTTTGGATTCCTTGAATGATTAATTTTGCATTGTTGCATTTTGCATTTATAGGCATTGCATGTGCATGTTCTTGTGTTGTGTCTCATATCGTTGTCTTGTCTCTAGAGAGAGAAAGAATCACACTGAATCCTCAACACCGATACAACACCCGAGCCCAAGCTCGACTAAGAATGGAAGGACATAATTTGGATGTGGACAGGATTGATAATGAACTTGGAGAGCTACGAGGAGGTATGGGGCAGATCATGGAAGCCCTACAAGTCATTCATGCAAAATTGGACACTCAAGCCACTGTTGTTTCTGAAATCACTGGCATAGCTGTAGAGCCGATCCCAACGGCATTCACTGTTGCAAATGTTCCACCATATGGGTTGCCGCCTGGTTTTGTACCTCCACCAGTAGTCAATCAACAACCAGATCCTTTGGGGCCAGAAGTTCCTCAGGCTATTCCTACTTACACTCAGCCTTCTGTTCAGATTCAAGCGCGCCCTATTTTTCATAATCCTCCGCAAGTGTACGAAGGTCTTGATGGGTATGAAGAGGAGAGTGGACAACATGATAAGTTGAAAGAGAGTGTAGAGACTATCGGCAGGAAATTCAGAGCAATGGAAGGGAATGACATCTTTGGTACTGATGCCAGAGATATGTGCTTAGTGTCTGGGTTGGTAATTCCGCCGAAATTCAAAGTTCCCAATTTTGATCAGTATTCTGGGGCTACTTGTCCTCGAACACATCTGATTATGTATTACCGAAGAATGGTCGCTCACGTGGAAGATGACAAGTTAATGATTCACTGTTTCCAAGATAGTTTGAAAGGAGCTCCCGCTAAATGGTATTTGGGTTTGGATCAGTCTCGTATTCATAGTTTCCAAGACTTGGCTGATGCTTTTGTGAAACATTACAAGTACAACATGTATTTAGCCCCTGATAGAAGGCAGTTACTGAGTATGTCACAGAAGAGTTCGGAATCTTTCAAAGAGTATGCACAAAGGTGGAGGGAAACTGCCTCTCAAGCAGAACCCCCTTTGAGTGAAAAAGAGTTAACAGATTGGTTCGTCGATACAGTAAGACCAGAGTTTTATGAGAAGATGATCAGTAGTGTAACCGAAAGTTTTTCTGATATAGTAGCAGTGGGGGTGAGAGTGGAATTAGGAATGAAGAATGGAAAGGTGGCTAGCAGTTCCAGGAGTTCTGGTAACAACAATGTCAAGAAGCTCAACAGTAACTTCCATAAAAAGAAAGAAGGGGAGACAAATGCAGTAACCGTGGGAAGAAAGAGTCGCACCTGGAGACCGCCTTACCAACAGTATCAACAGAGTTATGTTCAACAACCTCAGCAAGGCTTTGTTCAGCAGCCTCAAGCAAGTTATGTTCAGCAATCCCAGCAACAACGACCAATGTATCCATTACAGTATGTCCAACAACCATATGTGGCAGCTGTAACTCCGGCTTTTAGTCATCCTGTTCCCAGTTATCAAACAGTGCAGCCAGCACCTGTATATCAGCCAATTCAACAAGGGTATCAATGAGCGTCCAACGCTCCACCCTATCAGCAATATCATCAGCCTAGAGCTCAGGCACCCAGGCAGAACTACCAGAATCGGAGACCAACAACAAAACCTCCACTTCCTCAGATACCGATGACTTACACAGAGTTGTACCCCTCCTTAGTGCAGCAGGGATTGGTAACAACACGACCATTAAATCCATACACTACATCTCCCCACTATAATCCAAATGCTCATTGTGCCTTTCACGAAGGTGCTGCCGGTCATGATTTAGAAGGCTGTCATGCTTTAAAACATCTTGTCAGGGAGTTGATGGAAAAGAAGATCTTGTCTTTTGATGATGTACCCCCAAATGTCAGAAGTAATCCATTGCCTAACCATGGAGGGGTCAATGCAGTAGAAGAAGTGTCAGATGAAAGGATGGTCCGAGGTGTGTCAGACAGAGATTAGAACCCCGTTGAGGTTACTTCACGAGAAACTACTGAAAGCAGGATTGATAGAGGATACCCATAATGATTGTGAAGAATGTTCTAGTGATTCTATAGGGTGTGATGAGGTACGAAGAGATATACAAAGATTGATTGATGAGGGAGTATTGCAAGTGTATAGTAAGGTGAGGAGAGAAGAAGTGTTGGTAATTGAGCCTATTTTTAATTTACCAAAGAAAGGTGAGAATGTTCTGGTGTTCAAAATGACCAACAAAAATATGAAGCCTGTTTTCAACAAGTCGGTTGTCAATCCACCTCAACCGGTTATTATCCAGAAACCAAGACCGTTTCCTTTTGAAAGCACAAAGGCCGTTCCATGGAAGTATGACATGACTGTGATAGATCGGGGGTCTGGGAAGGTTAGTCAGAAAGAGACAGTAAAAGACGACCAAGTAGACGTGACAAACATTGCAGGTACAAGCAAAATGACCTGTAGTGGTCGAATCTATCAACCAAAGATAACAGTAGCCGCTCCGAAAGAGGTTACCCCTGCTGCGACAAAAGAACAAGAGGTACCAGGTACTGAAGGAGACGACGAAGAATTCTTAAGGATTATTCGGATAAGTGATTACAGGATTATTGATCAGCTCCACCAAACCCCATCAAAGATATCGATCTTGTCTCTCTTAATGAATTCTCCAGCTCACAGAGAAGCTCTGCAAAAGGTATTGAAACAGGCACACGTGACAAAAGACATAACTCTCGGACAATTTGATTCAGTAATAGCCAACATTACAGCCTGTAACACCCTGAGCTTTAGTGATGCAGAGTTGCCGAACGAAGGACGCAATCACAACCGTGCATTTCACATATCTGTCAGGTGCCAAGAAGACACCATGGCACGAGTTTTAGTCGATACTAGATCCTCATTGAATGTATTTCCCGCCAGGTCGCTCGCAAGGCTAGCATATGCAGGGGCAGAAATGAAACCAACGTCTTTGATTGTAAAAGCTTTTGATGGTTCAAGAAGAACGGTTGTTGGAGAGATAGAATTGCCAATCATGATCGGACCTCATGTGTTCGATATTACATTCCAAGTCATGGACATTAACCCAGCTTATAGTTGTTTGTTGGGACGACCGTGGATTCATGCCGCTGGGGCAGTGACCTCCACCTTACATCAGAGAATGAAATTTGTGGTGAATGATAAGTTAGTGATTGTACACGGTGAAGAGGACCTAATGGTGAGCAATCTGTCATCATTCAAGTATATTGAAGTAGATGAGGGCGCATTAGAAACTTCCTTTCAGGCACTCGAGATAGCTAATGCGGTGATGTTGGAAGAAACAACGGCTAAGAATGGTCCGTCTTTTACATCTGCTCGGAGCATCAAGTCTACACTGGAAGAAGGCACTCCTGCAGGTTGGGGAGAGATTATCGAAGTAAAGCCAAAAATGGATCGCCAAGGGTTGGGTTACAAACTAACTCATGATGAAACACCGACACATGACAAGGGACGCCCGAAGACTATACAAGAAGTATTCATCAGTGGAGGTTTCCAAGTCAGTGTTGTGGAAGAAGATTTTAAAGATGAGGACCTTGAGCAGTTAGTGTATCATTGCAACACTGCCTTGAGCAACTGGGAAGCTATTGAGATTCCTTTGGTCTTTCCTGAGTCAAAGTAATTTGTTTGTCTTTCTTTTCTTGTTTTTGTTTTGAATCTCCATAGCCATGCCCAAAGCTATAGGAATGTTTTGTAAGGGCCCCGAGCTTTCAAGAAAATCAATGAAAAATGAACTATTTTGTTAATTTCCTTGTGTTATTTCCTTTACTGTTTTTGCTTTCATTTAAAAAAAGAAGAAGAATAATGGCAATCTTAAAAAACCAAAACAATTTTCTCTGTTGTGTGCTGCATTTGTCTTTGTGTGTTTTAATAAATTAAGACATTCCAACGTGCAGTGATGTCCTAAAACCCCTTGAATCCTATGACTTTGCATTCCCTCCTGACTTTGATTCACCAATATACCAAGCTGAAGATGAGGATGAAGATTTTGAAATCCCTGATGAACTGTTAAAATTGGCACACCATGAGTATGCAGAGCGTCAACCCTACAAAGAACAGGTAGAAGTCATCAATCTTGGCACCGGAGAAGACAAGAAAGAGGTCAAGATTGGGGCAGCTCTAGGGGCAGAAGTCAAGCAGCAACTAGAAGAACTTTTGAAAGAATATGTGGATGTATTTGCTTGGTCATACCAAGATATGCCGGGTCTAGACACTGACATAGTGGTTCACAAGTTACCACTTCGACCAGAATGCCCACCAGTTAAGCAAAAGCTCCGAAGGACAAGACCTGACATGGCTCTCAAGATTCGAGATGAGGTGAAGAAACAGATTGATGCGGGTTTCTTAGCAGTGTCCAAATACCCCGAATGGGTGGCCAATATTGTACCTGTACCGAAAAAGATGGGAAAGTCAGAATGTGTGTGGATTACAGGGATCTAAATAAGGCCAGTCCGAAGGATGATTTCCCTTTGCCACATATCGATACTTTGGTGGATAATACGGCTCGTTTTGCAGTTTTCTCATTTATGGATGGGTTCTTCGGTTACAATCAGATTAAGATGGATCCCGATGACATGGAAAAAACTACTTTCATTACTCCGTGGGGGACTTACTGTTACAAAGTTATGCCTTTCGGTCTAAAGAACGCAGGTGCTACTTATCAAAGGGCCATGGTAACTTTATTTCATGATATGATGCACAATGAGATAGAGGTATATGTTGATGACATGATAGCCAAATCTCAAAGCGAAGAGGACCATTTGGAACATCTTCTGAAATTATTTAAAAGACTCAGAAAATATTAGTTGAGGTTGAATCCAGCCAAGTGTACCTTTGGAGTAAGATCTGGGAAGTTACTCGGTTTCATTGTCAGTCACCGAGGGATTGAGGTAGATCCAGATAAAGTCCGAGCCATTCAAGACATGCCAGCTCCACAAACGGAAAAGCAAGTTAGAGGTTTTCTTGGAAGACTGAACTACATATCCAGATTTATTTCCAATATGACTCCTACTTGCGAGCCCATCTTCAAATTATTACGCAAGGACCAGACAGTTGTTTGGAATTCAGATTGTCAGCAAGCGTTTGATAAGATTAAGGGCTATCTTCAAGAGCCTCAAATCTTAATACCTCCGGTTCCGGGAAGACCTCTCTTCATGTATTTGACAGTGCTTGAGAATTCAATGGGTTGTGTGTTAGGTCAGCAGGACAAGTCTGGACGAAAAGAACATGCTATCTATTATTTGAGTAAGAAGTTTACTGATTGTGAAAGTCGATATTCGCTCCTGGAGAAAACTTGTTGTGCTTTGGCATGGGCTGTTAGACGCTTGAGGTAGTACATGATTTTTCATACCACTTTGTTGATTTCAAAAATGGATCCGATAAAATATATTTTTGAGAAGCCTGCTCAGACTGGAAGACTCGCCCGTTGGCATATGTTATTATCAGAATACGACATCCAGTATGTAGCCCAGAAGTCTATCAAGGGTAGTGTTTTGTCAGAATATCTTGCATATCAACCAGTGGAAGATTATGAGTCTCTCAAATTTGATTTCCCAGATGAAGACATCATGTTGGTAAAAGATTGTGAAGAGCCAGGTCTTGATGAGGGTCTGCAGGAAAGTCTTCGGTGGAAAATGATGTTTGATGGTTCCTCCAATTATAGTGGGCATGGTGTAGGCGCCGTCTTAATGAATCAGGAAGGTGGGTACACTCCATTCACAGCCAGGTTGGATTTTGACTGCACGAACAATATCGCCGAATATGAAGCATGCATTCTCGGCCTCGAGGTAGCTATCGACCTCAAAATCAAACTTCTTGAAGTCAGTGGGGATTCAACTTTGGTTATCTATCAGGTTACTGGAGAATAGGAAACTAGACATGAGAATTTGATTCCTTACAGAGCCTACATCGTCAAGATGATGGAATATTTTGATGAAATCACTTTCAAACATGTTCCGAGATCTGAGAATCACATTGCCGATGCCCTAGCCATGTTAGCCTCAATGTGGAAAGTCAGGGATGTCAATGATGCCACTCTCATTCAAATCGAACGCAAGACCGAGCCCGCCTACTGTCAGATGGTTGAAGAAGAAACTGATGATAAGCCATGGTTCTATGACATAAAAAATTACCTGTTAAAACAAGAGTATCCATCAGATGCTACATCACTTGACAAGAAAACTCTAAGACGATTAACATCCAAATTCTTTCTCAGCAATGATGTACTCTACAAAAGGAATCATGATATGGTCCTGCTTAGATGTGTCGACAAACGAGAAGCAGAGTTGTTAATGCAAGATGTTCACGAAGGAATGTTTGGTACTCATACCCATGGATATGCTATGTCTAAAAAGATTTTGAGGGTTGGTTATTACTGGTTGACCTTAGAAGCTGACTGTATTCAACATGCCAGGAAATGACATAAGTGTCAGATTTATGCGGATAAGATGCATGTACCTCCGACGTTGCTAAATGTGTTGTCATCACCGTGGACTTTCTCTATGTGGGGCATCGATATGATTGGGGCAATTGAACCTAAATCTTCTAACCGACACCGATTTATTCTGGTTGCTATTGACTATTTCACAAAGTGGGTTGAAGCCGCATCCTACACTAATGTTACTCGACAAGTGGTGGCTCGTTTTATCAAGAAAGAAATTATCTGTCGTTACGGAATTCCGAGCCGGATCATAATGGACAATGGTACCAATTTGAACAACAAAATCATGAAAGAGTTGTGCGATGACTTCAAAATTGAACATCACAATTCTTCTCCTTATCGTCCCAAGATGAATGGAGCTATAGAAGCTGCGAATAAAAACATCAAAAAGATTTTGCAAAAGATGGTGAAAATTTACAAAGATTGGCATGAGATGCTACCATTTGCCTTGCATGGGTACAGAACATCGGTCCGCACTTCAACAGGGGAAACCCCTTTTTCTTTGGTATATGGAATGGATGCGGTACTTCCCATTGAGGTCGAGATAACTTCTTTGAGAGTCAAAATGGAAACCAAGCTTGAAGAAGCAGAATGGGTAAGAGAAAGGTTTGATCAGTTGAATCTCATCGACGAAAAGCGCATGTCTGTGATGTGTCATGGTCAGTTATATCAGAAAAGGATCAAGAGAGCTTTTGACAAGAAAGTTCGTGTCCGAGAATTCCGAGAATGGGAACTTGTACCCAAAAAGATTTTACCAGTTCATAAAGATACACGGGGAAAGTGGATGCCTAACTATGACGGCCCGTTTGTTGTGAAAACGGTCTTCTCAGGAGGCTCGTTGATTCTCACTACCATGGATGGAGAGCAACTTACTCATCCAGTGAATTCTGATGCAGTACGAAAATATTACGCCTAAAAGCACCCGATTAACCGAAAACTCAAAGGAGCGACTTATGCAAAAGTTAGGGTTGAAGAAAAAGAAAAGAGAAAAAGAGGAAAAGAAAGAAAAATAAGAGCTCGCTAAGTTGAAAACCCGAAAGGGCGGCTTAGGCAAAAATGAGCGTCCCGGTGGATTGAAAACCCGAAAGGGCGGTCCAGGCAAAAATTAGGGACAAAGGCGTTTCACTGCATCAGATGAGTTGTCACTAACGCAGAAGGTCCTACAAGAATTCACTCCATCCGCTCTCGTCAGAAGCAAGGATTTTGAGGAATTTTAGTCTTTAGGGATAGTTTGGTCATGGGATTCGATGTAACCTTGTCCACGTTGCCATTTTTTTTCACTTGTAAAATTTCTATGGAATTTTGTCATTGGCAAGATTTCATCCTTGAATAAAATCAGTGTTGAGCCATTCTTTCTTTTGCAAATTTATCACTTCCTTCATTTTCTTTGTTATGCAAAATATTGTTTGTTGATCAACGATAATTTTGAAAACATTAGGGTCAAATTATTTGAATAAACTTGAAAAGATTAACAAACATAAACTTTAACTCATGGAAAAGAGTCGAGGAAAATCATACTTCCCCGAAACCTCCGGGTACCATAACTTTGATATGCAATCCAATTACATTCCCCAATGAAGTGTAAGCAAGTCGAACTGCTGATTTTCCTTTGGTCATGTGTGGGTATCAAAACTTGAAGATTGTTTTCTCATGGAACTTCTTATGATGATGTTGTTGCACCCCAAAATTTGACCAACATTTCTTTACCTAGCTTGTGTTTCATTTCATTCACATTAGCATTATCATTTGCATTTCATTGACATGTATGCAGGAGATCAAGAGGTATGATCACCAATCAAGAGCTACACAAGACTTTGAGGTTGGCTAAGAAGCTTACTCTAGTTTTCAAGGGTAGATGTCTTTGTCAGAGAAGTTAGAAGATCCTCAGAGAGAGTGGTTGAAACCAAGAGAGTGTGCCTCCTAACTTGAGAGTTATGGGAAGACCATCAGATGATTCTGAAGCTAGGAGTGTGGAATTGAAGCCTTGAGAGAGCTTATGAGATGTCTTGAAAGCCATCATGAAGCCTAGACAGGTCATTGTGCAAGATTGAGAAGCCTCAGTCATGAGTGGTGTAATTAGGGTTTGATTGGGTCAACCTTAGGTCAACTGATGATTTGAACAAGGTTGAGACCTAATTCAAGGGCCATGTGATCATGGATTGACACATTGATATGTTCCAAGGATGATTCCAAGGTCAACTCATCATGATTGAAGAGTTTGAGAAGTTTCAAGCTAGAGTTTCTAAGGCTTGACAGTGTAAAATCCCCTAGTTTGACCCCTATCTCCAAGGCAGTTTAGCTCAAGATGTGATTGTCATCTCATCTTACCCCCAACATGAATGTTGTAGAGCTTATTCTTAGCTTTAATTTGAGTACTATAAGTCCTTGATAGGATTTGTAGAACTCAATTTATGACTTTGACAAGTTACAGGTCATCTGAGGTATGTGAATCTGGGGCCTTGAAAGTTACCCAACTTGCATCAAACTTTTGCTCAAGAAGGATGATTCCTATGAAATTTTGGTCAACATGAATGTTGTTCGTTATCTTCTTATATTTCTAGAGAGTACTAGAAGTCCTTGATAGGATTTATAGAACTCAAGTTATGGCTTTGACAAGTCAAGGGCATTTTGGTCATTTAGAGATTACAGGTCATTTCAACAATAAGGCCATAACTCCTATTTCCAAGCTTCAAATGGAAAAATCTTCAACATCAAACTTGTTCAAAATGATGTTTTAAGGCTAGTAAGGAGATCATGAGATGTTGGAAAGGCTTTTAGCTCAAAGTTGCAAAAATGACCTAAAATAAGGGCATAAGTTAAATAAACCAAAGTTGGAAATTGATATTTTCAACCTACACATCCAAACCATGGTGTCGCGGTGAAATTTGGATTACCAAAATATTGATTAGTTTGAATCTTTAATTCATTTTTGCAACCGAACTTTGATTTGTCCAAAGTAAGGGATAAAGATCGAAATTCCCACAATGCAATGCAAATGCAAGCTAGATTGTTATAGGTTCGGGGGTTGGTTAAACTTAGGGAAGGTACTAGCATCCTAAGTTTCTGTAGTACTCTACAGGAACCTCTTGTTTTAAATGTTGTTTATTGCTATGGTTTATCTGCTTAAGGTTAAAGGACCCTAGTGGTTTATATCTAAGTATACTCGATAAGATATCGCATCTTATGCCTACATATCCTTACGGGAGTGGAATCAGAGTACTTATAGTTCCCCTAAAGGGTTAGAGGAGCTTTTTGACTGTGGTCAAAGTTCCTACGGGTTTAGGGTAGTTGTTTTGATTGGGTTTAGGAGAAGAGGCGAGTCTTCATGTTAAGGGAGATGTAACCACCACAAATGTAAAGGGGGTTGTAGGAAATGGTCTTTGCATCGTCTTAAGAAAAGGTCTTACATACTCGGATGGTCGCCAAGTATGCCTTTATCGCTCTTAAGGCAAAGTCCCTACATGTTTGATTGTATTGTTGTGGGGGTGGAGATTATATCTCACTTAAGATGATTAACATCTATTCTCTAATGTGTTTGAAAAAAGTTTGTATTGTTTTTGATTGTTTGTTTCTATGTTGTGAAGATTAAGGTCCTTCCTATGGGGTAGGTCCTAAACTTAAATGATCAACTTGAAGAATCAAGGATCGAGGGGAATATGATGCTTATGATGTGCAACTACACACAAGTGTTGACTCATGTGTAGGTTTTTTCCTTTGGATGGAATGCGATGCATGAATAGTAAAATGCGATAATATTAAATGACTGTAAAGTAAATTGCGGAAAGATAAATCATACACATACGCATGAAAGCGCTAGGTGAGTGTGTGTATTGTGAATAAGATAAAAGCAAGTAAAGATAAATAATATATATACGCATGAAAGCGCTAAGTGTAGGTGCATGTGTTGTGAAGTGGGTGTGCACGATTGATTTTGTTTTGATTGTTTTTAGGCGAAGTTGATTTTGGTTTGAAAGTTGATTTGATTTTGTGAGGAAATATTTAAAAAAGAGTTGATTTAATCTGGCGAGATTATTTTAAAGGGTAAGGTTGATTTTTTTTGGGAAAAAAGTTGTATTTGCTTGAGATGGACTAATCTTGGTTTTATGAGAAAAAAGTTATTAATTTATGAACTTAAATTATAAGAAAACATTTGATTATGGTTCAAAATAATTTTAAATAAAAGGTATTGAATAAAATTGATGTATAAAAGGGTTAATAAATTAATAAGTTTTAAAAGGTTATTAAGATTGAAATTATTGATTAGATTAATTAGGGTTGATTGATGAAAATGAATAAAAGTTAATTATAAAAAAAGTTATTAATTGTTTTAATAACAAAAAGGGTGACTGATTAATAATTAATATGAGTTAATTAATTAGAAAAAAAAAGATTGATTATATTCCAAATTAATGCCTTAGCGGGTGGTTAAATAATTAAACCGGTGGATTAGGTGAGTAAATTAGTGGTTAATGGTGATTATGTGTGTGTGTGTAGTGATTAGTAATTACAACAAATTAAATAAAAATTCAGAGAAAAGGAAATGAGGAACCCTAAATCTAATCGGATCCTTGCTCGTATCCCCTCCTTCGTTCCTAACGCGTCTTCTTCTTCCGTCTAACCTTCCTTCTGAACCCTCCCTCTTCTCACCTTATGTCTGAAACAGAGAAACAACACAAGTAAAAAAAATAATCAACACATTCAAAGAAACAACTCACGCTATCGTGTATTCAAAGGAGCTCGTCGGAGTTGGCGGCGATGGTGACGAGTGCAGAGTTTGAGGGCTTAGATCGGTCTCCGATGATGGTTTGGAATCGTGGTGGAGTCCGCGTGAGGGTTTTCTTCAACTTCTCTAGCGATTTCGCGGTGGCGGATGTGTGAATCGGAAGGGACGATGAGGGTTTCGGAGCGAACAAAGGGGCTATTCGTGACGGTGGGATTGGACGGTAGCAGCCTCCGACGTCAAAACGAAGATGAGTTCCTCTTCTTTCTGTATGTTAGGTTTTTTTTTCAATTGGGGTTTCTGAGTGTTGCCCTCTTCATTTTATATATGCTCTTAGAATCAATCGCCTTAAAAGATATTTTGAAGACTTGATTAGGTTTCCTTTTCTGGGAAAAATTGAATTGAAAATTTCCTCTTTTATCCCAATTTCGTTTAATGTGTATCAAATCTGTAATAACTTTGGATTGGATATTCTATGAATCCTTTGTGGGATATTCCTGATTGTTTTTGCTAATTGATGTTTGGTATTTGGCAGGTGTAGATAGTGTTTGATTTTGGGCCAAATAAGATTAACAACTCCAAAGCGAATTATGCTGGTTGTGGTGTAAAGAGCTTTGGCGAGCCTGAAGCAATGGTTTGCGTTGGAAGCAGGCCTAGGTATCAAACGTGCTCGTGCTCCCAAGAGCCTCAAGAGACTTCAAGTAATTCTCAGCAGCCAGAAGTCATTAATTGGGAAGCTTCTCATTTAAAGGAGGTGAGACGTAACAATCCTCACCTTGTCTCGTGCAATAAACCGAACTCTGTCAAGACTTTTGAGTAGTTGTGCTGGAGTATCTCAAATGTGTCTTCTCATGCATTTTACCTTGCGCAGGTATTGCCTTGTCTCGTGAATGTACTGCCGAGGACTGTTGTTATGCCTGTGATGAGATTTCATTCAAAACCTATGGTGAAGGTGATGCTAAGGGAGTTGCTCGCGCGTGATGATGACGGGGTTTGGAAGTTGAGGAAAGTAAAAGGATGGATAAGGATGAAGGTTTGCTACTCATTTAGTTTGGAAAGGGGTTGCAAGGTTGGTTGGAGTCATGAGAGCAACGGTACGACGGTCTTTGGTACATAATTCCCTGTAAATGATCCTCATCTTACTTTCTGGTGCAGCACCATGGCAACTGACCATGAATTGGGCGTAATCTCTTGGTCGTTCCTCAGAATAGCCTGTGTAATACTCTCATCCAATTCTCATTGATCCTCTTCTCTCTCATGTATGTATGTTGTTGTTGCATTCGTGAATCCCTATTGCCCTGATACATAACATCCTCTCTTTCCAATTCTCGTCCTGATTTGTACGTGTTACTTACTGCCTATGGAATTGTGAGTTTTGTGCTATGTTTTTAGTAAATATCATGCCCGTGTTATGCTTCTCGTGCGTTGGTTTTTTGTAGTTTCTATTGATGTCCTTGTCATTGTATATGAATCTCCTTTCTTTGTGTGATGCCCCCCTGCTGTTATGCCCCTGCTGTTGTGTGGTATGCCATGATGCCGGCATCGGTCCCAATTCTGTGTATCATTGTGTTCTATTTTATATGTTCATGAATTCTTTGCTTAGTGAATATTGTGTACGGTTTGTTCGTGTACCCCTGGTGCCTGCTATGTTTATGATTTCTTGACTTACAGGTTATTGCAATGTTCTCTAGATCAGAGGACCACTCAGTTAAGCAAGGGGAAAGAGTTATCAACGGAGGATCTCGTCTTGGCGTGTCTGCCAGTAACTGCTGGCTAACTGCCTCTAAAATACCTTCAGTGGTTTCTTGCAATTAATTATGAGACTCTCATTTAATGAATGCCCTTGCGCATTTCCTTCACATCTACCAACTTCATCAGCATCATAACTTACCTGTTCAGTATTCTTACGCAGGGTTCTTCGCTGACTTCACGGTTATATCGTGGTTGCAGATCGGTTGGGTTATTCGCCATAGGGCTAGGACTTTCAGCCTGCTGCGTATGATTTTACCGTTTCTAGTTGAACTTTTATTCTAGATGTCTCTTAGGAGTCTATTCTTTGGATTATTGCAACTTTGTTCTTTTTCTCTTAATTTAATAAATTGAATCAAACTGCAGGTTAACTTTGGTCTGAGTAAATCAAATTGTGTCAAGGATTTAATTGTCCGGTGTTAACGGCGAAGGGGTACGACGGGCATGACTTCCAGAATGGGCTTCTACAGATCGTGAAGTCCTTAGGTCAACACATAGGCAGAGATCCCGCAGCAGCCCGCCCGTTAACCAGAGAGGAAGGAGGTGGCACTTCGTAGCTGTGTGCATAGCTTTTGCTTTTTTTTTTGTGGTATGGCATAATTGTTCTGTTATATCAGTAGGACTTGACTGTACTGATTAAAAGCGAATTCGTTCTGGGCAGGTGATGGCAGCAGGTTGCCTCCTTTGGAGCTTGAATGGCTTATTGACGAAGATGAACGACGCTCCTGGCCGTGGTATGCTTTCCATGATGCTTCTTCATTTCGGACGAACACGTGACTTGCAACCAGGCACTTTTCATGTTGGGGGCGTACTCCGGTTTAGCAGGTGACTTCGCCAAAACCGAATTTGGTGTCTATGAATGGAGTTGTAACGTTACTGATCTTTTGTAGTGTTTATTATTTGAACTCTTTTGGATAAATTGTTCACTTGGAAACCGTGTTTAAAACAACTTCTGAGACGGTCTTGTTGCTCATCTGCCATATTATCATTTGTTCGTGTTTGTTTCCTGCTTGATATGCTTTGATTTCGTTTACGTTGTATCCAGGAAATCCTAACCTTCGCAGTATAACTCATTCGAGGACCAGGTGTGCCGGATCCCTTGACGGCACCGTTGCTCCAGCCAAAGGGTTCCGAACGGCTTCTACGCTCGAAAGGTGAGGGTAGAATTGAGAGCAATGAAACTCCAACTGTGTGATGATGGCATGGGCGGATATGCAGCAGAAAATGGATTATTGAGAGGGTCTGACTTTGCCACAATCGTGATTGCCTCCACAACCAAGTAGTATTTCTTTTACGGAAGTATCTTGTATACCGTTACTTGTAGTTTGTAGCATTTGAAACTTATGTTACAATAACTCTTAGTGTATGCTTGAAACAAATAGTATAAATTTCATGGATTTGTCTTGTAAACCAGGTTGGGCAACCTTGAATTTGTATGTTATTAATTCACCACTTCCTGGTTATTGTATTTTTAACTTTCTTTGCAAATGAAAATACCCACGACATGAGTCTTGGCTTACGTTCATGAATAAATTGAAATTCAATTGGTAGCAAAGATCCTTTAAATCATAACTCATAATTGGATGGGGTAGCATGAGCTTGCTCCTTGAGTTGGATATGTAAACAAAATACTTGCTATGAATATTATGAATTCTATATTGTGCCTAGTTCTTGACCCATGGGCTGACATCAAATCCAAATCTTTCTTCACCTTCAATTTATGATTTTGATAGAGAAGCGGCCTCGATTTAAAAGACACCAAAACCTGGTATGGAGCTTAACGAGATATAGTCGAAAAACGCGTCCAAAGATATCTTCGGTGTATTGATCCCATAATAGCTCAACAGTAGAAGTAATGTTAGTAATGTAATAAATAACGTAATAATAAATGTGATAGAGATAAATATAATATTGGTAATAATAATAGCAAGAACATAAATATTAAAGTAAAGTCAAATAATAATGGAAAAGTGCGCAAAAAGAGGTGGCATCTTAAGGTCAAAAATTAGGGTGCAACAGATGCCCCTATTTAAGTTACTCCTATTCGGAGATATGGAGATCGAAATTTCCGTCTCGACGAGATAGGAGGGACTTAAATACAAACATTTGCGCAAATTTTTGGCCCTAAGAAGCCACCGAATGAAAATGATATGCAATGACATGAAGAATGCAAGACAGGCGGATCTCGTGAGGAAGAGGTCATGGGGGACGGACTGGATACGACATGCCGGACAAAAGAGAGATAGACCCAATAAGAAAGGACCCTTACGAGGACAGGAACAATCACTCATGGGAAATCTCCAAACGTGTAATGGTAACTCATGCATCAAGGATGCGGTGATTTTGACGATTTGTGATCGAAAGATACTTTTACTACCAAGGTGGTGGTCAGTAGTAACTCAAAATGGATCTTTTTGATTGGGGCGCAATGCATTCTTCGCCATATTTTTTTTATTATTTTGTAACTCAACTGAAACGGTAAAATGTGTAACTTCCCCTTGCATCATGGTACGGGGACCATGGGCTGGTCTCAGTCTTTGATGTCATTGTAGTTGTAGATGTTGTAGTGGCAGAGCTTCCCCGAGCATCATGATATGGGAATCATGAGCTGGTCTCGGTCTCTAATGTCGAACTTCCCCTTGCACCATGGTATGGGAACCATGAGCTGGTCTCGGTTCCTGATGTCGAACTTCCCCTTGCACCATGGTATGGGAACCATGAGCTGGTCTCGGTTTCTGATGTCGAACTTCCCCTTGCACCATGGTATGGGAACCATGAGCTGGTCTCGGTTTCTGATGTCGAACTTCCCCTTACAGCATGGTATGGGAACCATGAGCTGGTCTCGGTTCCTACCCAAAATGATGGAAACTCGCGAGAGCATCTTCACAAAGAGGGGTTGTAAATTTGTAGATTGTAGATGTCGTTGTAGGTTGTAGAACTGTAGAATTGTTGATGTAAATGTTGTCGGTGTAATCTGTAATTGTAGAATTTTGTAGATGTGATCTTGTACTTGTAATTGTAAATTGTAGATGCAGTTTGTATTGTATTGGCAATTTGTAGAATATGCACCGGGGATCTTCAAAGGAGCTGTAAACCGGTTGATCTGTGGAGTGTCCTCTTGTAAGGAGATATGTCATTGATAGTACTCGCAATGAACTCTCTGGGAAAAATCATTCTTTGAGGAGTATCTTTGGTGTAATTGTAAAAATATGTGAGATTGTTGTAGCAGAAATCCTCAAATGGGGAAATATCTGTAATGTCCTCTGCTTCGACTCGATAATCTTGAAATAGTCCACTGGGGATGGATAGATTGTCTTTGAAGAAACTGCTGTTTGTCGTTTCGAGTACAAATCTTGATCAAAATGAGTTGCTCAAATAAAGAGGTTTTTTATCATTCAGTTGTAAGTTGTTGAGGAAATCTTGTAATATTGCTGGAGAAATGTCACGTCTTCACTGGTGGTCCTCATAATGTCAAAGCGCAAAGTAAATGCACTTTTGATCCATGCTCAAAAGCTGGAGATGTTCATAGTGTGATTGACAAAGACCGAAGTTCAATTCGGTAAATAACCGAAGAGAAACTGTCAAGCAAGACTCAACCATAGAGGCATAAACTCCAATGGGAATGTACTGAAACAACTGTCTTCCACGAGGATCGAACTTCGTGGGGAAATAGAAATATTGAGTTTTTTTTTGCTTAGGGCTGACAACTCTATTTGGAAGGAATAAGACACGCCCAAATACCCAAGGGTAACCGCAACCGAAGAGATAGAGTAAAACATACAAAGGATGCACAAATGCGAATGTTATGCTATCTACTTATATGATATGCGTATGCTTATGCTGACAAGACAGACGAAAGCAATGACCGAATACGGGATAAACATCTTGAAACAAACATCCGACCAATCTTCAAAGGTAGAAGTACCACTGAGGGTAGATGGAGAACCGAATGTAGGGTCCCGATCCTGCTTCAAAACTTCAGAATTTCTCTTGAGGAAAAGTGGTCAATCCATTTGGGGATGTATCATCTTGATATGTTTGACGTGTTGTACAAAGTTGTAGACGGAGGTACCCAACCCGAAGTTCCATAGGAGATAAAATAAACATCCTGGGTCTTCGTAGTTGTTGAGCATGTTGGGGTCGAGCTTCCTGAGGATGAAATATGCATCCTTTTTGCTCCAATCTTCAAATGCCCCAAGTCACATGATTCGAGAGGATTTTATAGAAAACATGATGTCCAAATGCCCCACTGTTTTCAAACTCTCTAGAGATTCGCCGAATCTCGACGTAACTGCCCCTGATTGGCGATATAACTGAGTCTTCAAATTGAGCTTTAGATGAAGCCAAGACCGGTGTGAACCCAACCTCTTAGAAGGAAACTTGCCCCAAATCTTCAAAGTCTTCAAGTACTGATATCAATGTATGTGTGTAACCTTTCTAAGATTTCAAGCGTATTTTAGCAAGTTAGAAATGTCCATTTTGAAATGGTTAATGCAACACGCGTTTGTCTTGAAGTTTTGAAAAGGGGTATCGCAATAACTTGTGATCGAAACCACTAGTTAGGATACAAATTGAATCGCTATTTATAAAGCCGATTTAAATTTGAGCATAGCTCAAGGAGTCAGGAAACAATATCTCATCGAGTATGCTTTCGAATTAAACCTTCATTCAATTAGGACTTTGAGGGTCGTATATAGGTTTACTTTATGACTTGTAGAATGAAGGTAGAAAAGGGTTAGTATATTTGTGCCCACCCAATTTTTTTATTTTTTTTTTTAAAAATGTTCATCATTTTTGATATCACCCTGCCCCAGGTTAAGAAAATGAGGTTTCGGTTTGGGAGAAAAAAACAGGTCTTTTCTCAAGGATTAAAAGAAAGGGTTGACTATGTTGGCGTTCAGGAGGTTTAAAATAATGCCTTACATCATCAGTAGGGTTTTTATTCGAAGCATACAACAAGAGATCATGTGTTTTACTTCATCATCCTCCTTCCAATTCTCTGTCAGAGCGAGAGATCGGGTAAAAGTCGGCATTATAAATAATTTTGAAAACTATTTGAGTGAAAACGAATGGATTTCTTCAAGACAAACAGTTATTGCATTACTTATTCAAAATTGAAAGTTCTTACATGCCAAATATGCTTTCAATCAAAGAAATAAACATGGACAAAATGAAATAAACTTCTTCGGAGAGTCCTTTCCAGGATCTTTATTGTGCTTTCATGTAGACGGGAAAGACATGCAGAAATGTCTGGTGCGCAGCTTTCAGACACGGCGTTGACGACCTTGAATCATGCCTGGGGAGGACGAACCTTGTCGAGATATGGGGCTATCTCGCACATAAGGGACAGAACCCTCAAAGAATAAGACTCCACTTTTGACCAAATTTTGAACGTCCGCCTTCATACCGTAACAACTCTCAATGTCGTGCCCCGGAGCATCTTGATGATACAGGCAAAATTTGTTGGCTTCGTACCAGTACGGAAACTTCTTAGGTACCTTAGGTGGGGCTCTTGTCTGGATATGCCCTCTTTGAATTAGAGCTGGAAACAAATCAGCGTACTTCACAGGGATGGGATCAAACTGATGGATTGCTTCTCTTGGAGTATCCAGAGGCATCCTTTGATACCTTTTCCGAAATCGTCGATTCTGTGGTTGATCTGGAGAGGCCAACCTCTGCCTAGGAGGTGGTTATTGTTCACGCTGAGCGGGCATCGCATACTGGTGCTGAGGACGGGGTACCGGAGCTATGAATTCTCTGGAAGGTCCACAGTCGCCTTTATTGTTTGGGGCTATACCCAAGTGGTGATGGTATTGCTTCACAAAAGAAAAAATTAAGTCTTCCCAAGACTGAATGTGATTCCTTTGTAGCTTCGTATACCATGTTAATGGTGCTCCGCACAAACTTTCTTGGAAGCAGTGAATCAATAGTTGGTCGTTCCCAAGATAGGCGGTCATCTTCTGACAAAACATCATCAAATGATACCTTGGACAAATTGAACCTTTGTACACTTCGAAGGCGGGCATCTGGAATCCTAGGGGGACAACTAGGTTTGGAACTAGGTGCAGGTCATGAGCATGAAAATCAGGCGCACGGTTCCTCTTCATCATTTTCCATCGTTCCTCGAAGTCACGAAATTCATTCTCGAATGCTGTAAGCTCCGAATCGTCCATTTCCTTTTCTTGCACAGGCTGAAGTTGCATAGGAACAAAGTTGTCGGAGGGACGGCGAAGCGTCGGGTTAGACCTTACTCTGAAGCTAGTCATGCGATCCATATCTTCGTTCTCCTTACTATCCTTTGATGATACTTCCGGCTTGGTCAGATGGTCAAGACGGCGACTGACAGCAAAAGATGGAAAACCGAAATGAGCCACAACAAAGGAAGGACACATGCACAAATGTAAAATGCCATGCTAAATGCAGAATGCTAATGCATAATGCAGATGTAGGAGGAGACTTCAAGAAACTCAAAGTGTTTTTCAGTATTATAATGTAGAATAATTGAAAAACTTTTTATTCTTGAGAAACACTGTAAAGCGAAGTACTCTTTTAAGAGTTTATTACAACGAAAGTAAAAGAAAACTTAGAACTCTATCCCACAGTCTTCTCTTTTGTACGGAGCTCCTCGGTCAACTGGTCAATGCGATCCTACAACGCCGCTTTCTCGATGATGAGTCGTTTCACACACTCCTTCCAAGCCATGGTAGTGGAAGGGAGATCATCACTGGTAACAGCACTTGAAGAGGCATGAGGAGAAAATAAATCTCCTTGTGCCTTTCTCTTTCTGGCAACTTCGATTTCCGGAGTCTTTTGAAGTCTTTCCTTCTCTACCTTGAGGGTGAGGAACTTGTTCTTCCAAGCAGTCTTCAATTTCCGGGCTTCATCTAAAGCTATCCTTACTTGTTCAATTTCGTCCACATCGAACCAGTCGGGGTCATGAGCAGACAATACCATAGGTTCATGAAAAGGAAAAGGCATCTTGAGATCGAGAGCCCTTTCTCGCACCCAATGCAGATAATCCTCGGAAACAGCACAGTTGGGGTATCTTGAAGCAGCTGTTCCTTCCATATCAATATATTTCCATGCATAAATGATGACAGTCTTTAGGTCTAGATCCTCTTCTCCTTTGAAGTAGATCTCTTCCAACGAGACCGGGTCGGGCACTTGGATCATAGGGTGTCCAAACTGTCTACGGGCCAAAGCGGGATTGTAGCTTATACATCCTTCTCTTCCAATAAGCGGTACGTTGGGGAATCCTCCGATGCTAGGAATCATGGGCACGCCTCCATAGGCGGGATCATACCAAACAATGTCCGAATGGGTGAGGGCCATAAGTATCTCTGACCATCGAGGTGTTGCTACTTCGTCCCAAAGGGACGGATGCCAAGTCAAACGAGCGACGAACCATGAGTACAACAAGGCGGTACAACATACAATGTGTCCTCCTCCTTCAGCATTCCTCGAGTGAATCGAAAAGTACGTATCGGCAAGCAAGGTGGGTACTGGATTCTTGAGTATGAACAACTTGATTGCATCCATATCAACAAAATTGTCAATTTTAGGGAACCATAAAGTCCCATAGACCAACAAAGCAAAATTGGCTTCCAAGATGAGAGCCTCCTTTCTTTCAGCATGGTAGCGGACTTTTTCAATCAAAAAGTCAGCGGGAAACCCAAGGACTCCTTCCTTGGTGATCAGGTGTGCTTGAACATCTTCAAGGCTAAGATGAGTGGCATTTGCAATTTCTTGGTGACTAGGCGTGTCTTCCCTTCCGGTGAATAAGGGTCGAACAGTCACAGGCATCCTCAAGAGTTCTGAGTACTCTTCCAAGGTCGGCATCAATTGGTAGTCCGGAAAAGTGAAGCAGTGATACATCGGGTCATAAAATTGAACCAATGTTTCCAACAATCCTTCTTTCATCCTTAGCTCAAGGAAACGGAAGACTCCTCCATATTCTGCTGCGAAGGCAAAGCGATCCTCGACGAGTTCGGCTAGTTCTCTCAAGCTTTCGAGGTTGGGACTCTGAAAAGTGTACTTCAGGGTTTCTCTTCTGAAATCCATGATTACAACACCTACAGAACGAATTTGAGTTTCTTGAAGTGAACAATGGAAAAGAATGCAATGCAAGATGATCAGGACTTCATGGGATTCCTCTATTTATGGGCATTGCGGTAAAAGGAAACATTTTATTAAATTTGAAACGGACTACATAAATATTCTTTTAAAGAGTCCCAAATAAAAGCTAAATAAAAGCTAGTAAAGACACTAAAGAAGCTTTGAATGCTGGTGCTTGAGCTGCTCTTCTAGTTGCACCTTCTCACGGATAAGGTTGTCTACAATTATTTTCCAAATAGTGCATTGTGGGTCGGAGACAAATAAATCCTCCATGACTTTCCTCTTCTTGCAGGGGAGTAGCTCTTCATCCTTCAATTGTAATTGTTTCTGAAGTTCATCCCTCTCCTTTTGAAGTTCAGCCTTCTGCTTCTGGCACTCATCATTTTCTGCCACTGCTGCATGGTACTTGTTCTTCCAAGATTCCAGCTCATGTTGAGACCTCCTTAAAGACACCCCTAACTCCTCGGCTTTAGACATAAAGACATAAGTGGGCTCTCTCCTTGGAGCTATGGGATCTTGACGGGAATAGGGCATCTTTAGCTTGGTTGCCCTTTTTCTGACCCACTGGAGGTATGGTTCTAAAGACACACAGTTAAGCTTCCCTAGACTTCTCTTCCCTTTCTTGTGTACGTTACGCCATGCATTTAGAATCTTTCCTCGGAGTTCCATATCATCTTTGAAGAATATACCCTCTACTTGAACACTCCTGGGGGGTTCCTTCAACGGGTATCCCAACTGTCGGCGAGCTAAAATAGGATTGTAGCTGATTCCTCCATCAAAGCTGAGCAACGGTACATTAGCAAAGTCACCGCAGCTATCAATGATTAATACTCCATCATACACTCGGTTGTACCAATCAATGTCGGAATGGGTCAAAGCCATAACTCTTGGAGACCAATTCTCTTTGCCAATGTTTGTAAAAGAGCTAGACTTCGGCAAGTGCGAAATAAACCACTTGTAAAGTAAAGGTACACAGCAAGTAATCATCCCTCCACCACGGAGGTTTCGGAGATGTATAGAGTGATATGCATTTTCCAACAGAGTTGGCACTGGGTTGTTCTTCATAAAGATCTTGAATGCTTTGATATCGATGAAACCTTCAAAACTCGGGAATAGAAACAACCCATAAACAAGCAAAGCAAAAATTGCCTCAAACGGAGCCTTATTAGAATAATCAGCATAGAATGAAGCCTTCTCGATTAGGAAACCTGTCTTTAAACCAAGAATTCCATCCTTAGTAACTAGGTTGGCTTTGACGTCAGACACCTTCAAACGGAGGGCTTTAGCAATATCTTTCTCATCGGGGTCCTTTTCCAAGAAGGGAAAAGGAGATTCCTCAAGGACAGGTAGACAAACCAAAAAAGAATACTCTTCCAATGTAGGTAACAACTGGAAATCTGGAAAGGTGAAACAATGGTAGAGAGGATCATAGAATTGTAGTAGAGTGGCAAGAAGTCCTTCATTTACTGAGCAACCTGTTGCACCCCAAAATTTGCCCAACCTTTTCTAACTTAGGTTTATGTTTCAATTGCATAGTCATTTGCATTGTCATCATGTACATAGTGTATTCATCTGCATTGCATAGCATGAGCAAGTTATCTTAACAGGGGATCAAGGTGTTATTCCTATCTCAAGAGGTATATCCAAGGGTTTCATTCATATTCAAGTCTACTCAGGTCATCAGGGAAGAATTTGGGCTTTGAAGAGCTGCCAGGTTGATCAGTGAATTCTCTCCTATCTTGAAGCTAGTGGGGGATCATCAGAGGAAATGTGAGCTATGAGCCAAGAGCATGAGGTGTGTATGGATGATATGAAGAGTCTAGAGAATCATCTTTGAGGAGAACCAAGTCATTTGAATGATTGCAAGAGCCTCAGTTGAAGTCAGTCAACTAGGGTCAGCACTAGGTCAATTCTAGGTCAAAGAAGTGTTTTGAAGGGTATCAAGGATCATTTGAAGAATGGGGGATTCATTATTTGCTATAGGGATATGGATATGATGTTGTGATAAAGAAAAATCAAAAGGAGTCAAGGAGAACTGGAGTTACTAAATTAGGGTTTCAATGTAAAATCCCATGATTTAGGTCAAACTTCAAGGCAGTGTAGCTGAAGATGCAAGCTTCATATGAATTCTTGGTACACATGAAACTTGTAGAGTATCTTCATAGATTTAATTTGAGGGGTGGAAGTCATCAAGATGATTTATAGAACTCAAGTTATGGCTCTTGCAAGTTACAGGTCATCTGAGGGCACTGAAATTTGTCTGTGAAAATTGTCTGTATTCCAAGCAACTTTTTACTTTCAAGGGTACTTCAAATGGATTTCTGGACAACATGAGAACTGTTCCTTATTGTCTTAGATTTCTAGAATGGTATGGTATGCCTTCATATGATTTGTGGAACTCTACTTATGGTCTTGGCAAGCTAAGGGTATTTTGGTCATTTGAGGATTACAGGTCATTTCAAGCCTATGCCTAAAACTCATACAAGGAAGCTTCAAATGAAAAACTTCACAACATCAAAGTTGTTAAAAATGACATTTTAAGCCTATAAAAGAGGTCATGGCATGTTGGAAAAGCTTGTAGCAAGAATTGACAAAAGTTGGTGAAAATGACTTAAAAAAATGGCATATAACTTGAAAAAGTTCAAAGTGAAAATTGGTTTGAGAGATCTACAAATCCAATGTGGGTCATCCAATATACCAAATTGATTCCCAACAACATTTTAAAGACATTGGTTCAGCCACTTTTTTGAGTTAGGGTTTAAAAATTGGACTTGCTTTGTATTTTTGTTACTTGCATAATAAGGCAAGTATAGAAAACTTGGCACAAGATGAATTTTCAAGGCAAGGAGCTTACATACACTTCCCATATCTCATGTAAGGAGATTTTGACATAAGTTTGGCATGAGAAGTTCATGAAATTTCCACAACTTTCTAGAATCCTCCAAGATTATTCTAGAAACCTCTAAGTTTGTTAATCATCATCTATATATTGGATTGAGATCATTAAGAGTAAAGGTTGGTGATAGGTGATGTTGAATCCATTTGCAAATCATATTGAATTTTTTTCTCTTCACCATTTTTCCCATTTTTCCCACACTTTCACATTTTGGAATTTTTTTCAATCTTTTTTTTCTCTCACTTTCCATACTTTTTCTCTTCACCAATCAATTACACAACAATTATAGAGATGATTCATCATTTTTTTTGAGAGAATTGGAGCAAGAGGAACCTTGTAGTAACATGAAAAAGTGGTGAAAACTCAAATTCCAATTTTCACTTTTTCATCAATTCAAGACTTGTCAAGGCTTCAAACATATTCACCAAGTATTGTTGAGTGATTCTACATCATTTTCTCAAAGAATTGGTGATCGAGTGAAGCTCCATAAGCCATTTTTCGGAGGTATAAAGAATTCGACATAACTCATTATTTAGGAGTCTTTCTTGCATTATTTTTATTGCATTCCATTGCTCTCATCTCCTACATGGATTCTAGTACAAAAAAGATGAGTTTTATGACAATTTTTGGTTCTTGAGTTTTTCTTGAGGTGCCATGTTTTGGGAGTTAGAGAGAGTTTCAAGAAAATATAAGACCATATTTGGATTCCTTGATTTTTTCCTTCAAGTTTGACCAAAATTTGGTGCGAAACGGATAATTATTGATGGAGTTATGGTGCTTCAAAGTAGCAAAAAACTCATGTTCATGGGGCTGCGGGTTACTATTCACAAAGTTGAAAAATTTGATTTGGAGAAGAAGGTGTTAACACCGTCGGATGCATTTCCAAGTCAAGGTTTCTTCCATTCATCCAACGCCTCTCACTGCGCCACGTAATCGGCCACATAAGCCTCATGCCACTTTTATTTATTCATGTTATTTTCTTTTATTTTCCTATTGCCATGTTTCTTTTAATTTTTTCTGTTTTATATGCTGACTTCAAATAATCATAAAAAATAGAAAAATTAGTCTTTTTGATCCCCATTTTTTCGTGCTGAATCTTTAAGATGTATAGGATTTAATAAAACTGGAATTATAATTTTACAAGTTTTTGACATTTTCTTTGGATTTTTTACATTTGGGTCGTCATAAAAAGGCCAATGCTGGTGCTATCATTTTGTTGAATTTCTTTGACCTATCAAAACACAATTTAAATGTCAATCCTTTTGCAGGGATCTCATACACACGTTGAGGTATTGTGATATATTTTTTTGGAAATTTTATTGTACCATTTTAATTGGTTTTGGATGCTTTCTTTAACATGCTCCACTTTAATCTTTCCTTTGATATACATGAGATATCTTGCAATGTTTTCATCTTGTTTGACCATTTATCTTTGGATATTTTTGTGGTATCTCTCACCCCTGGTTTGTGGCTTGATGTAGGGCATTGGAGATTTTTATTTGAATTTTTTAGCACCTTTTGCTATTTTTCTTATGTTTTGTATTCGAACTTGTAATTTGGACTTCCGAACGGACTTTATTTTTGTTAAGGCTCCAACGGCCGCTTTGTGTTTGCGTGATGAACGCCGTGGCTTATATTTATTATTGTAGATAGGTTAGAGGTATTGGAAGCCCCTTAGGTGGCTGTTATTTGTATGTGTAGCTTGCCCGATTATCGACTTGTTTGCATGATAGCACGTTGCGATTCCAAATAGTGGATTACGCGTTTCATTCGGAGTTTTCACTCGATTCTTTGCATATGATCACTTGATATTTTCTTATTCCATCCATGAATGGGCTTGAGGTTGAGATGAACCTTCCTCCCTCCTTTGCATTGCATTTACCATTGTTATATTCATGTTCACTTGTATGCGGTTATTACTTGTATTTCCGTTTCTTCCTTTCGTTTCCTTTCCCGTAGGACTTCCATTCTTTCTTGTTCAAGGGAGGATGTGATAGACATTAGGAGTTAACCCATGCATGATAACATTAGGGTAGATTTTATTCCCTTTTAACCCTAGGATTTGTAGAGTGTCATCTCTTCTTCCTTCAAAACAACAGAAAAACATTAATAAAGGTTATAACAGAGATTAATTCATTTCTTCCGTCAAAAGATTTGAACAGACATCAACCTTTTGCAATAAGAAAACCCTTGTTTAAGGTGAGATTTTTCATAAAAAACAACAGACAGACTTGTGTCGTACGTAGCCCGAACTACGTTTGCTCTGATCTTCCATGCCGTGTGGAAGTGCGTAGGCATAGGATGCGATATCCTAGCGAGCAACCTTCACCCACCTTCCCCCGTAGTTAGGCGAACTACGTTTGCTCTGATCTTCCATGCCGTGTGGAACTACGTAGGCATAAAGTGTGATGCTTTGCCGAGTCAAATTTTCTTTTCTTTTCAGACCTCATCCTTTAGTTTAGATAGAAGTTTAGTCCGTACAAACCAAGTAAGCGTGGATCCCATCGAGTACGATGGACGTGAGGGGTGCCTAATACCTTCCCCTTGCGTAACCGACTCCCGAACCCTGGTTTTGGTTGCGATGACCATACCTTTCCCTTTTTCGCGAGGTTTACTTCGAGCGTTTCCTCTACCTCCGTTGGGATAAATAACGCACGGTGGCGACTCTTCTTCCTTCAAACGGAGGGCTTTAGCAATATCTTTCTCATCGGGGTCCTTTTCCAAGAAGGGAAAAGGAGATTCCTCAAGGACAGGTAGACAAACCAAAAAAGAATACTCTTCCAATGTAGGTAACAACTGGAAATCTGGAAAGGTGAAACAATGGTAGAGAGGATCATAGAATTGTAGTAGAGTGGCAAGAAGTCCTTCATTTACTGAGCAACCCAACAAAGATATCAGCTTCCCATACTTGTTCTTGATTTCTTCTTGATCTTTGATGAAACCCCACAACTTCTTTAGGTCATCCAATTTGGGACTCTTAAAATTATATTTCACAGTATGTCTTTTATTTGAAGTCATAGTGACCTACAATGTTCATAAACGAAAGTGAATCCCATGAAGTCCAATGCGAAATGATGTTATATGAATGCAGCAAACACAAGTATTCACATAAGGACATAAAGATAAACAAACAAGGGGCGCCCTAGGCTTGCAACGAGCATGGAGTAAAGGTGTACCCTTTCCAAAGGTTTAAGGACTAAAGGTTGTTTGTACCTGCAGAACAAGGTTCTAAAGGGACTCAGAATCATCAGCCCATCTATTGGATATTATCAATTTCCCAATTACTCGAGGATTAATAATATTCTCAAGAGAACTTCTTTTGAGTGTAGTTTCGCGTAGCACTATTTCGGAAGTACTTCCTCATAGTCCCGCACTACGTCCTAATAAAGGCCAAAGTTGGGTTAAGGTAACTACGGTCCTCAATATCATAGGCTCCAAAGTCGAAAGTAGTGAGTGTCTTCACGATTAATCGTTCAACAGTACTATTTCGAAAGGGCCTCAACTGAGCGGGATTCTCGATTCAACTTAGTAGGAATTCAACTCCCTATAAGCCTGCTCGACTATATCACCATCCTATCTTAATTTCTCTCAAGTTCGGGTGTAGAACTTTATCTCACCACTCAAGAACAACAATCCCAAAAGAAATACAAGAGAAAGCATGTAAACAATTAATCAAGTAGGCAGATATGTAAAGCAGTAAACAATTAAAATAAGATAGGGAAACCCACGGAGAAGTCCCCAGTGAAGTCGCCCTTTCTGTCGCGGTGAAATTTGGATTACCAAACTATTGATTAGTTTGAATCTTTAATTCATTTTGGCAACCGAACTTTGATTTGTCCAAAGGAAGGGATAAAGATCGAAATTCTCACAATGCAATGCAAATGCAAGCTAGATTGTTATAGGTTCGGGGGTTGGTTAAACTTAGGGAAGGTACTAGCATCCTAAGTTTCTGTAGTACTCTACAGGAACCTCTTGTTCTAAATGTTGTTTATTGCTATGGTTTATATGCTTAAGGTTAAAGGACCCTAGTGGTTTATATCTAAGTATACTCGATAAGATATCGCATCTTATGCCTACATATCCTTACGGGAGTGGAATCAGAGTACTTGTAGTTCCCCTAAAGGGTTATAGGAGCTCTTTGACTGTGGTCAAAGTTCCTACGGGTTTAGGGTAGTTGTTTTGATTGGGTTTAGGAGAAGAGACGAGTCTTCATGTTAAGGGAGATGTAACCACCACAAATGTAAAGGGGGTTGTAGGAAATGGTCTTTGCATCGTCTTAAGAAAAGGTCTTACATACTCGGATGGTCGCCAAGTATGCCTTTATCGCTCTTAAGGCAAAGTCCCTACATGTTTGATTGTATTGTTGTGGGGGTGGAGATTATATCTCACTTAAGATGATTAACATCTATTCTCTAATGTGTTTGAAAAAAGTTTGTATTGTTTTTTATTGTTTGTTTCTATGTTGTGAAGATTAAGGTCCTTCCTATGGGGTAGGTCCTAAACTTAAATGATCAACTTGAAGAATCAAGGATCGAGGGGAATATGATGCTTATGATGTGCAACTACACACAAGTGTTGACTCATGTGTAGGTTTTTTCCTTTGGACGGAATGCGATGCATGAATAGTAAAATGCGATAATATTAAATGACTGTAAAGTAAATTGCGGAAAGATAAATCATACACATGCGCATGAAAGCGCTAGGTGAGTGTGTGTATTGTGAATAAGATAAAAGCAGGTAAAGATAAATAATATATATACGCATGAAAGCGCTAAGTGTAGGTGCATGTGTTGTGAAGTGGGTGTGCACGATTGATTTTGTTTTGATTGTTTTTAGGCGAAGTTGATTTTGGTTTGAAAGTTGATTTGATTTTGTGAGGAAATATTTAAAAAAGAGTTGATTTAATCTGGTGAGATTATTTTAAAGGGTAAGGTTGATTTTTTTTGGGAAAAAAGTTGTATTTGCTTGAGATGGACTAATCTTGGTTTTATGAGAAAAAAGTTATTAATTTATGAACTTAAATTATAAGAAAACATTTGATTATGGTTCAAAATAATTTTAAATAAAAGGTATTGAATAAAATTGATGTATAAAAGGGTTAATAAATTAATAAGTTTTAAAAGGTTATTAAGATTGAAATTATTGATTAGATTAATTAGGGTTGATTGATGAAAATGAATAAAAGTTAATTATAAAAGAAGTTATTAATTGTTTTAATAACAAAAAGGGTGACTGATTAATAATTAATATGAGTTAATTAATTAGAAAAAAAAAAAGATTGATTATATTCCAAATTAATGTCTTAGCGGGTGGTTAAATAATTAAACCGGTGGATTAGGTGAGTAAATTAGTGGTTAATGGTGATTATGTGTGTGTGTGTAGTGATTAGTAATTACAACAAAATAAATAAAAATTCAGAGAAAAGGAAATGAGGAACCCTAAATCTAATCGGATCCTCGCTCGTATCCCCTCCTTCGTTCCTAACGCGTCTTCTTCTTCCGTCTAACCTTCCTTCTAAACCCTCCCTCTTCTCACCTTATGTCTGAAACAGAGAAACAACACAAGTAAAAAAAATAATCAACACATTCAAAGAAACAACTCACGCTATCGTGTATTCGAAGGAGCTCGTCGGAGTTGGCGACGATGGTGACGAGTGCAGAGTTTGAGGGCTTGGATCGGTCTCCGATGATGGTTTGGAATCGTGGTGGAGTCCGTGTGAGGGTTTGCTTCAGCTTCTCTGGCGATTTCGCGGTGGAGGATGTGTGAATCGGAAGGGACGATGAGGGTTTCGGAGCGAACAAAGGGGCTATTCGTGACGGTGGGATTGGACGGTAGCAGCCTCCGACGTCAAAATGAAGATGAGTTCCTCTTCTTTCTGTATGTTAGGTTTTTTTTTCAATTGGGGTTTCTGAGTGTTGACCTCTTCATTTTATATATGCTCTTAGAATCAATCGCCTTAAAAGATATTTTGAAGACTTGATTAGGTTTCCTTTTCTGGGAAAAATTGAATTGAAAATTTCCTCTTTTATCCCAATTTCGTTTAATGTGTATCAAATCTGTAATAACTTTGGATTGGATATTCTCTGAATCCTTTGTGGGATATTCCTGATTGTTTTTGCTAATTGATGTTTGGTATTTGGCAGGTGTAGATAGTGTTTGATTTTGGGCCAAATAAGATTAACAACTCCAAAGCGAATTATGCTGGTTGTGGTGTAAAGAGCTTTGGCGAGCCTGAAGCAATGGTTTGCGTTGGAAGCAGGCCCAGGTATCAAACGTGCTCGTGCTGCCAAGAGCCTCAAGAGACTTCAAGTAATTCTCAGCAGCCAGAAGTCACTAATTGGGAAGCTTCTCATTTAAAGGAGGTGAGACGTAACAATCCTCACCTTGTCTCGTGCAATAAACCGAACTCTGTCAAGACTTTTGAGTAGTTGTGCTGGAGTATCTCAAATGTGTCTTCTCATGCATTTTGCCTTGCGCAGGTATTGCCTTGTCTCGTGAATGTACTGCCGAGGACTGTTGTTATGCCTGTGATGAGATTTCATTCAAAACCTATGGTGAAGGTGATGCTAAGGGAGTTGCTCGCGCGTGATGATGACGGGTTTGGAAGTTGAGGAAAGTAAAAGGATGGATAAGGATGAAGGTTTGCTACTCATTTAGTTTGGAAAGGGTTTGCAAGGTTGGTTGGAGTCATGAGAGCAACGGTACGACGGTCTTTGGTACATAATTCCCTGTAAATGATCCTCATCTTACTTTCTGGTGCAGCACCATGGCAACTGACCATGAATTGGGCGTAATCTCTTGGTCGTTCCTCAGAATAGCCTGTGTAATACTCTCATCCAATTCTCATTGATCCTCTTCTCTCTCATGTATGTATGTTGTTGTTGCATTCGTGAATCCCTATTGCCCTGATACATAACATCCTCTCTTTCCAATTCTCGTCCTGATTTGTACGTGTTACTTACTGCCTATGGAATTGTGAGTTTTGTGCTATGTTTTTAGTAAATATCATGCCCGTGTTATGCTTCTCGTGTGTTGGTTTTTTGTAGTTTCTATTGATGTCCTTGTCACTGTATATGAATCTCCTTTCTTTGTGTGATGCCCCCCTGCTGTTATGCCCCTGCTGTTGTGTGGTATGCCATGATGCCGACATCGGTCCCAATTCTGTGTATCATTGTGTTCTATTTTATATGTTCATGAATTCTTTGCTTAGTGAATATTGTGTATGGTTTGTTCGTGTACCCCTGGTGCCTGCTATGTTTATGATTTCTTGACTTACAGGTTATTGCAATGTTCTCTAGATCAGAGGACCACTCAGTTAAGCAAGGGGAAAGAGTTATCAATGGAGGATCTCGTCTTGGCGTGTCTGCCGGTAACTGCTGGCTAACTGCCTCTAAAATACCTTCAGTGGTTTCTTGCAATTAATTATGAGACTCTCATTTAATGAATGCCCTTGCTCATTTCCTTCACATCTACCAACTTCATCAGCATCATAACTTACCTGTTCAGTATTCTTATGCAGGGTTCTTCGCTGACTTCGCGGTTATATCGTGGTTGCAGATCGGTTGGGTTATTCGCCATAGGGCTAGGACTTTCAGCCTGCTGCGTATGATTTTACCGTTTCTAGTTGAACTTCTATTCTAGATGTCTCTTAGGAGTCTGTTCTTTGGATTATTGCAACTTTGTTCTTTTTCTCTTAATTTAATAAGTTGAATCAAACTGCAGGTTAACTTTGGTCTGAGTAAATCAAATTGTGTCAAGGATTTAATTGTCCGGTGTTAACGGCGAAGGGGTACGACGGGCACGACTTCCAGAATGGGCTTCTACAGATCGTGAAGTCCTTGGGTCAACACACAGGCAGAGATCCCGCAGCAGCCCGCCCGTTAACCAGAGAGGAAGGAGGTGGCACTTCGTAGCTGTGTGCATAGCTTTTGCTTTTTTTTGTGGTATGGCATAATTGTTCTGTTATATCAGTAGGACTTGACTGTACTGATTAAAAGCGAATTCGTTCTGGGCAGGTGATGGCAGCAGGTTGCCTCCTTTGGAGCTGGAATGGCTTATTGACGAAGATGAACGACGCTCCTGGCCGTGGTATGCTTTCCATGATGCTTCTTCATTTCGGACGAACACGTGACTTGCAACCAGGCACTTTTCATGTTGGGGACGTACTCCGGTTTAGCAGGTGACTTCGCCAAAATCGAACTTGGTGTCTATGAATGGAGTTGTAACGTTACTGATCTTTTGTAGTGTTTATTATTTGAACTCTTTTGGACAAATTGTTCACTTGGAAACCGTGTTTAAAACAACTTCTGAGACGGTCTTGTTGCTCATCTGCCATATTATCATTCGTTCGTGTTTGTTTCCTGCTTGATATGCTTTGATTTCGTTTGCGTTGTATCCAGGAAATCCTAACCTTCGCAGTATAACTCATTCGAGGACCAGGTGTGCCGGATCCCTTGACGGCACCGTTGCTCCAGCCAAAGGGTTCTGAACGGCTTCTACGCTCGAAAGGTGAGGGTAGAATTGAGAGCAATGAAACTCCAACTGTGTGATGATGGCATGGGCGGATATGCAGAAGAAAATGGATTATTGAGAGGGTCTGACTTTGCCACAATCGTGATTGCCTCCACAACCAAGTAGTATTTCTTTTACGGAAGTATCTTGTATACCGTTACTTGTAGTTTGTAGCATTTGAAACTTATGTTACAATAACTCTTAGTGTATGCTTGAAACAAATAGTATAAATTTCATGGATTTGTCTTGTAAACCAGGTTGGGCAACCTTGAATTTGTATGTTATTAATTCACCACTTCCTGGTTATTGTATTTTTACTCAACTTTCTTTGCAAATGAAAATACCCACGACATGAGTCTTGGCTTACGTTCATGAATAAATTGAAATTCAATTGGTAGCAAAGATCCTTTAAATCATAACTCATAATTGGATGGGGTAGCACGAGCTTGCTCCTTGAGTTGGATATGTAAACAAAATACTTGCTATGAATATTATGAATTCTATATTGTGCCTAGTTCTTAACCCATGGGCTGACATCAAATCCAAATCTTTCTTCACCTTCAATTTATGATTTTGATAGAGAAGCGGCCTCGATTTAAAAGACACCAAAACCTGGTATGGAGCTTAACGAGATATAGTCGAAAAACGCGTCCAAAGATATCTTCGGTGTATTGATCCCATAATAGCTCAACAGTAGAAGTAATGTTAGTAATGTAATAAATAACGTAATAATAAATGTGATAGAGATAAATATAATATTGGTAATAATAATAGCAAGAACATAAATATTAAAGTAAAGTCAAATAATAATGGAAAAGTGCGCAAAAAGAGGTGGCATCTTAAGGTCAAAAATTAGGGTGCAACACATGGCATGTAATATATCATTTTGACTCTAGAAAACATTTTAAGAACAATGGTTTAGCCATATTTTTGATTTGAGGTCTAAATTATGGACTTGCTTTGAAAAGCACTTACTTGCATATTAAGCAACACTTGCAAAACTCAAAATCAAGGCATGAGCAAGGCTTTTTGCAAGCTAAACACCTCTAATATCTCACTTGGGGAGATTTTGGGATGAGAACAAGTGGTTGTACCAAGGGAAACAAAATTGAGCATGGCATGATAAGTGATTGGAAAATCTCATGACATGAGAAGTGGAAAATCTCATTGGAAGGATCTAGAGGCTTCTAGATCATCCAAACTTCATCTATATAAGGAGTAGAGATGATCCATTGAAGGGGATGGTGATCATTGAAGGATTGAGCATAGTTTGAGATTGAGCTTTCTTGAATTGCAATTGAGATCGGTTTCACAAAATTTCTCATTCTCCATCCATTTTCTTGATTGAAACATCTTCCATGGATGTCAAGGGTTGATTCCAGATTATTTTCAAGAAGAATTGGTGGCTAAATCGTGTATGAGCAAGTGAGCTTCTCCATCTGCAATTCACCATCGGGTTCCAAGATTCAAGCACTTTCCATTGGTTCTTTTGCATACAGAAGCAAGAGGAAGGTTCAATGATCGTGTCCAGAATATTAGAGAGCTTGATTTGAAGGATTAGGGAATCTGTTCAACCAAGATTTTCAGGTTGGTACCTCTCTTCCTATAGCATGATTTAGGTAGAATTAGGTTGAATTAAGGTGTTAGATTGATTGTAGAATGGTGTAGGATGGATTCCAGATAGTTAATTGATGAATTAGAGACAAATTAGGTGAATTTCCATTTTCGGTTAAGATTGGGATATGATGAATCTTGGGGTTTCAGAGGAAACTAAGGGTATGGTTGAACTCGTGGCAAGATTTTGGATGAGATTCATGTTTTGACCTCTTGGATTGGAGGCCTCTAGGGAGAACTAGGGTTGAAGGGGATGATCGGAGCTCCACCGGTGGAGGCCGGAGCTGGGCGCGAAGTTCAGGCATTTGAAAGGTTGAATATGAAGTTTGCACCCTCAGATCTTGTTTTGACCTTTGACTGGGAGATGATCCAAGGGCCACGTTTTAAAGTTGAGTTGTGAAGGATTCTGAAGCATGAAACGATGCGTTTCATTTAGTCAGTGTTTTGGGCTTAATGATTTAAGTGTTATCCATACCCCCTGATGGCCCAACCCAGAATTTAAACTGCTTATGATTACTATTGGCACCGCGCGCTTATTTATTTTTGTTGGATTTTCATTTAATTTTCATTTTTATTCATGGTTTTTGTAAAAATCATAATTAATTGAAAATTTATCCAAGTAAACCCATTCTTTTTGCATTTTACTCATGATTGAGTTTATTATTTTTTAGAGAAAAAATATTTTCATTTCATGTAATTTCTGATTTAATAGGAATTTTATATTTTAATTGATATTAAAATGTTTATGTTTGATGCATATTTTTGTGGATTTTTGTTTGATCTTATGGTGATGATTTTGAGCCTAATTTTTTGTGTGATTAGGTTAGACATGTATGATCCCATAGATTTTTTCTCACATTTTTGTGGTGAAAATAGGTGTGCTTTCTAGATTGATATTTAGATGCTTCCTTTTTAGGGTTTTAGGTTGATACCTTAGAATGTAGAATTTAGTTCTAGGTCTAATCTGATGGTTTGATCTTTGAAACTAATATGGTAGAGTCATGATTGACCTAGGTTCCCATAGCAATTTTTGTAGGATTTTACAATTGATTTTAGTATTTTAGTTAGGACTAACTTTAGTACTAGGTTTTAGGTGATCCTAATTCACCAATTCAACTAGTTTAACTTCTTTAGTTCCCTTAGGTTAGGGTTTGTGCTTGGTTTGCCTTTGGTTGAGATTGAAGACAAGGTGAAGTTGCTTGAAGTTGCTTGGAGCTTTGGATTTGTGCCTGAATGTGTCTGATGAAGATTAGGAAATAGGACATAGGGAGAGCCTTATAGTTAGAATGATTTCTTTCACAAACATGGAAAGCCTCTTGTGCTTCCATTCCTCCCAATGATTAAAAGTCCTTCCATGGTATTCACCTCCCTCCTTTGGAGGGATAAGTGATGGTACCTAGGAAGTAGAACTTTTGAGGGAACCATTCTTCTGATGTTAAACCCTTATGGGCCTCCTTTGGTGGTCAATAAGCAGTTTAATATCCTAGCTTATCCTGTTAAATCAATTGTCTTTTTATTGGAGTATCTTGAGAGATGTTGGACTTGAGTTTGAAGATGAGGACTTCACTGAAGAGTGTGGAAGAGGATGATTCCTTGAGCATTGCTATTGCAGCTGAAGCTTGAAGAGCAAGAAGAGCAAGTTGATACTTGAAGATCCAGTGGAGATTGAATGAAGAGCTGAGGCTTGAGCAAGAATTGAAGGATGAAGTTGACACTTCCAGATGATTAAATATTACTCTGAGTAGCTGAAGCTTGTAGATAAAGAGGAGAAGACCAAGTTGACACTGGTAAAGCAAAGAGAGCTGAAGCTTGAGGACCAAGTTGATACTTATGGAGAGGATTCAATAGAGATTGAATGAAGAGCTGAGGCTTGAGGAATAAAAGATGAGTTGATACTTACATTGATGCTTGGAGAGCCTGAAGGAATCAAGTTGATACTTGCAGTTAAGAGTGAAGCCTGAGGGTGGAATTGTCTGGAAAGCTGAAGCTTGAAGAAGAAGATTAAGTTGAACTTATGTTGAAGGGTTGAAACCTGGATAAGCAAATTGATATTTGTCATGAAAGCTGATAGCCTTGAAAGGTGGTTGAAGTCTGAAGACTGGTTTACTGTAAGAAGAGCTGAAGCTTGGGATTGGAAGAGAGTTGTTGATCTGCTTTCTTGTCTGTTTTCTTTTCTGTATTGCTGATGTGCCTTGTTTGACTTGCTTGATGCATTAGAATAAGTCCATGATTAGACTGACTTTAACCTAGGAGCATGATTGCACTAGAGGTTGAGTTGCTCCCTCTGCTTGTATTGTTACTGTATGGCTTTGCTTGCGGGTATTCGGTAGAGCCCGACTCCCTTGCCCATGTGGTTTATTTTGCTTGATATCATGCTCTTACTTTCTTCTGTATGATTGCAGTTTACTGTATTTTGCTTGATAGCATGTTTTATTTCTTCAGTATGATTGCTGTTATTCATTCTAGCTTGAGGTTGAGATGAGCTTGTGGAGGCTGCTGCCCCACACACATTTCCTCCCTCACTTGCATTGCATGCATTTTACTGTATATCTGTTTACTGTTTAAGCTGATGCTTTATCTATGTCTGTGTATCATTGACATGATCCCTTAGGACTCTCAGTTCCTTTGATAAGGAAGTGATGATAGAACTTTAGGTTGAAACCTATGCATGATAACTTCTAGGAGTTCCCTGTTTTAAACTTCAACTATAGGATGAATCCTTGGCATGACAACAGTAGGACTTGATAGTCTCCCCATTAGTTGAGCCTGTTCTCTTCTCATCTCAAAACAGCTTAAAATACAGTAATCATGAATGATTTCTTTCGTACGTTACGAGCCTTAAGCTATCTGAGAAAGGATTGTTGGAGAGTTGCTTTTCAACAGTCTGGATGTTTAGTATGGCACCCTTTGGGTGACATGCGACGCATTCACTCTCAGGTCATAGTCTTTAGTGCGATTGAAATTGCAAACACAATAAAAACACTTATTCCGTAAAAGACAAAAAACAAACTTCAAACCTTTTTGCCTCGTGGGCCCATAATTCCAAGGAAAGCTTTTCTGAAGAAAAGAGTGTCGTTAAACTTCAGCGCCAACGCAAACACGCTTTGTCCCTAACTGCTGGAACTGCTGTTTAACCCTACTCGATAAAACAGATGAATCTGAACCCCCGTAATCCGTATTATCCCGAACTACGTAAGCTCTGATCTTTCATACCCGTTGAGAGTACGTAGGCACAATACTGATGTATTGGCGAGCCACCTTCCCCGTAACCCGTCGTAGGCCGAACTACGTTGACTCTGATTTCTCATTCTCTGATGAGAATACGTAGGCATAAAGTGCGACGCTTTGCCGAGTCATTTTTCTTTTCTGTTTAAGCCAACCTTGATAGGTAGATAGATAAACCAACTCGTCCAGTAAACACAACAAGCGTGGATCCCGTCGAGTACGATGGACGTGAGGGGTGCTAATACCTTCCCCTTGCGTAACCGACTCCCGAACCCAGACAACGGTTGCGATGACCTTGTCTTACCCTTTTTCGTCAGGTTTTTCCGATCGTTTCCTTTCCCGCTCTGAGGGATAAATAACGAAAGGTGGCGACTCTTCTGTTTTGCCGGCACCTTATTTTCGCGGAAGCGACAGCTGGCGACTCTGCTGGGGATCGAACCCAGAATCTCTGGTTAGTTTCCTGGGATCCAACGTCCCGTATGCGAGTCAGTTTGGGGATCCGACGTCCCCTGCGAGAGTCAATCCTAGCGCTTGTATGATTACTTGTTGGGTTGCGTTTATTTATCGCATTTTATTTCCCGCATTTTATTTCCAGTATGATATGATTATCTGTGCTATTGTGGGAGGGGCATTCTGATGAGTGAGAAGCCAGACCCAGGCTTGAGTGAACATAGCATTAGTTGTGGAAATTAGTGGGCGCGTGCTTGCTTGGCAGGCACTAGTGTCTCATGAAATCCACGCTCAGACGAGGTTCTCCCGGTTGGCTTCTTTTTCAGCCCTTTGGGTTGAGGGGGTTGTTGGTTTGGAGGATTGTCGACTCTGGGGACCGATCATTTGTGATTCAGCCGAGTGAGGCCGCTTCATGAGCTGGTAATGCCACACCTTCTGGGTATCGTATCACCCCTATTGAATGTCTGTGACGCTGATGAACGCATAGGATGCCGAACTTGAGTCAGTTAGGTCCATACCTGTGAGCAGGGTTGGGTTTATTGCAGGAAACTTTGACCTTTAAATTACCTGGTTTTCTTGTCAGTGAATCAGTTTTGTTGGTACCAGAGGTTCTCATCATCAGACATATGATTGTTCTTGACAGAGCAGGTTTATGATTGGATTTGAGGATCTCATCAGCAGATGTGTATGTTTGTTCTTGACAGAGCAGGTTTATGATTGGGATCAGAGGATCTCATTACCAGATGTTTGTTCTTGATAGAGCAGGTTTTGATTGGGGTCTGAAGATCTCATCAGCAGATGTATGATTGTTCTTGATAGAGCAGGTTTTGATTGGGGTCTGAAGATCTCATCAGCAGATGTATGATTATTCTTGATAGAGCAGGTTTTGATTGGGATCAGAGGTCCTTATTATCAGATATATGTTCTTGACAGAGCAGAGTTTTGGTCCTGTATCAGAGGTCCTTATTATCAGATGTTTGTTCTTGACAGAGCAGATTTATGTATGTATTCTTGACAGAGCAGATTGGTGGTCCGATACCAGGGCTTTCGTCTTATCAGAGATAGTGGTTGTTCTTGATAGAGCAGGCTTATGGTTTTGTTGATGCAGAATCTCCACAACACAGTGGCCTTGATCTCCTGCTGCATGATTGCATTTTTACATTGCTTTGCATACTCATTTGCATTTCATTAACGTGTGTCTGTGTTGCAGGTACCGTTTTCCCCGATCCAGGATTTCTTGCCTCCTCTTGTATTGTTATGGGTTCTCTGAGGAAGACCGTGGCTTACAAGCTCCCTGCCCCTGATGTGGTTCAGCCGACTGGTTTGATTGCTTTAGCAGATGATTCTATGAGAGATGAGTTCAGAAAGTCTTACGGCAAATTGCTCAGTTTGGTTCGTAAACCTTCTATGTTCGAGTTGAATGGGTTGCACGCTCTGCTGCAGTTCTACGATCCTCCGTTGAGATGTTTTACTTTCCAGGATTTTGTCCTCGCACCTACGTTAGAAGAATATGCTGATTTGTTAGGTGTGCCTATCAAGAGGCAGATACCTTTTGTTCACATGGATGCTGAGCCTGATCTGGCTAGTCTAGCCCCTTCACTTTATTTGGATGCCTCCGAGTTGGTGTTGTCTAGTTGGAACAAGGTTCCCGATTTCTCCTTGCAGTTCTTAGTGGGAAAGGCTCAGTAGTGCGCCAAAGACGGATGTTGGGTTGTGTTCAGCGCCATTCTCGCTCTGTGCATATATGGCATCATTTTGTTCCCCAATATGCCCGATTTTGTAGACTTTGACGCATGTCGCATCTTTGCTTCAGGGAATCCAGTCCCTACCTTGATAGGAGATGTCTACCATTCCGTCCACTACAAAAACGAGAATAGAAGGGGTAAGAATGTCTCGTGCTGTGTGCCCTTGCTCTATAAATGGCTTGATGGTCATCTACCCAAGAAGGGTCCCTTTGCTTCGTCTGCAGCCACAGCTGAGTGGTCTGAGCGTTTGATGAGTCTATCTGCAGAAGATATTGACTGGTTTGACAGAGATAGGTTGGGTACTGAGATTATCTTCAGCTGCAGCGGGTTTCCGAACGTGCCTTTGATAGGCAGGAAGGGCTGTATAAACTATAATCTGTCTTTGTTGGTCCGACAGTTTGCTTACGCTTTGAGAACTCCGCCGAAGGATGAAGAGGTGCAGGAATCTCTGTACCTCACTGGTCTTCTAGAGGGGGATTTGTATCTAAGCTTCAGCGCACTTGGAATGGCATCAGTAAGAGGGGAAAACCATTGCTGGGGAGAAGAAATAATCAAGCCTACCCTTCGTATGTGACGTGGATCCGAGCCAGAGCCGATGCTATAGGGATGTCGTTTCTTCCTGCCAAGCCAGAAAGCCCTCCAGTGATTGAAGAGCCTACCACTGTGCCTATTCAGCAGCATAATCAGGTGTTAGCTGAGAGAGATGAATTGAAGAGGGCAAATGAAGAACTGGAGAAAGAATTGGCGCAACTCCGAAGTGAGAGAAACGAAGTCGTTTATTCCTTCAAGAGGCAGACAGAGCTGGTGAACCAGCTGAGGACAAATTTGACTAAGCAGATAGCCGAGCATGAATGCATGGGTCGAGACTTCAATGCTGTCAATGACGTACTGGCCACGAAGAAGCAGCACTTGGACGAAGCGTATCGGAGGATATCCAAGTTCAACCAGCACTGGAAGGCTTCCTTAGCCAACAGGAAAGAGCGGGAGGATTAGCTGATGCTACATATCTCCAAGCTGAAAGCCCAGGCGAAGGCTAGTGAGAAGAGGTTTGATGAAGAAACCGCTCGCAGATACGCCGCTGAAGGCCAGCTCAACAGAGCTCTCGCTAACCTGAAGGAGCGCAAACTGACGTTTGAATTCAAGAAGCGGAAGCTAGAAGATTGTTTCGGCGAAGGAGCATGGGAAGATTCGGTCGAAGGTCTTTAGTACACCATTATGCAGAGGGAGTTACTCGTCGAAGGGTTACTCATTCGGCCTGATCATCCAGAAACGAAGGGGTTGTTAGAAGAGTTTCGCGCCCGTGGCCGTGCTTGACTATTTGTATTCCTTTTGTTTTGATCATTGTTGTAGGCTGACCATCATCAGGCTTGTTGGCTGGGGTCATGCTGTTGATTCATCTTGTACTCACTGATGTTGTGTACTGCCTTGATGGGCTTTCTTTATATATGAGATTGTTATTTCCATGACTGGACTCGGACTTCTTATTATCAGCACTGGCACTCAGGCACTAGGATCGGGGGAGATCTCCCTAACGCACAGACACACGTTTGCATTTGCATGAAGCATTTGCATAACGAGCACTTTATCGTTTTTTCCTAACCCTTTTGTGTTTTCAGGTTGTTTCAGGTTATTCCAGGATTGATCAGAGACCTATCCACCGCTATCCGACCAGAGCAAATCAAACCAGAATCATGGAGCAAATGCAAACTGATGTTCAGGAACTCCGCGAAAGAATGGACCGCTTCATGGAGCTCATGCAAGCGGTCGCCAATGGCCAGGATCAGCTCAGAACCTTGGTTCAGCCTCTGATTTCAAGGGCATGGTGGGACTGTGCCTACTCCTCCACATGTGGAAACTCCTCAGAATGGCGTCCCCGTGATCGGGGGGAATGGCAGTTCCAACGGAAATGTGATAGCTAACGTGGGACTCAACGGTAATACGACGGGCGTCGGTAATGAGTGTCTGCAAGCTAATGTCAATGTTGGGCTGGGCAACGGCAATGCAGGTGTTGGGAATTTGTTTGGGTCGCAACCATGGTTAGAAGACCGTCAAGACGATGTGTTCTCTCAGAGAGGTGCTGAAGGGGAGCTGACTGCTGAAGCACGGCTTAGGTTCAAGGCACTCGAGGATAAGATGAGAAATATCGAGAACCAGAACACCCTGGGCGTTGATATGTCCAAGTTGGGACTGATCGCTGATTTCAAGGTGCCTCCTAAGTTCAAGGTACCTGACTTCGAAAAGTACAAGGGCACTACTTGCCCTCGCGTCCACCTGAGATCATATTACAGGAAAATGTCCGCTCATTCTGAGGACGAGAAGTTGCTGATGCACTTCTTTCAGGACAGTCTGTCCGGACCGTCCCTCGAATGGTACATGAGTCTGGAGCCTACTAGTGTGCGCACGTGGAAGGACCTTGCTGAAGCATTTGTGCACCACTACCAATACAACAGCGACTTGGCCCCGAACCGAGTCCAGCTGCAGAATCTGTCGCAAAGGAACAACGAAGGGTTTAAGGAATACGCCCAGCGCTGGCGTGAGTTGGCAGCCAGGGTTCAGCCGCCGATGGTTGAACGTGAGCTCGTGCAGATTTTCGTAGCCACCCTCCAAGGGGTTTACTATGAGAAATTGGTCAGCGGCATTTCCGGAACCTTCTCAGATCTCATTATCACAGGAGAGCACATCGGAAATGGGATCAAACTCGGGAAAATTCAAGGTGAGTCATCCTCAGCTGGAGGAGGAGGAAAGAAACCTTATAGTGGCAAAAGACGGGAAGGAGAAGCGAGCGCTGTGACCAACGCTCGAAGGAAGGGTAAAGGCCCTCACCAGCAGGTGGCCAGTATAACTATCCCGGCAGTTCAACAGCCACAGCAGCAGCAGCAGCAGCAACCAAATCAACAAGGGTATAGAAAGTATCAGAATTGGGCACCTCTGTCGAGCCATCACCTCGAGACACCGCCCATGTCATACATGCAACTATTGCAGACCTTGCTTCAGCTACAGTTGATCCAGAAGAGAACCCTGGCTCCCTTGACAGGGGCGCCTCCGCCGGGTTATGACGCGAATGCAACTTGTGAGTTTCACTCAGGGGCACCAGGCCACACAATAGAGAATTGCAAAGCCTTCAAGCACAAGGTGCAGGACATGGTGGACGCTAAGATCATCAACTTCTTTGATAATGTGCCAAATGTCACGAAGAACCCTATGTCGAATCATAGGGGAGGTGGAGTAAACGCCACTATTGAAGACGAGAACTTGGATGTGTTGACTGACGTCAGAGATCTGAAGACGCCGCTTAGCTTCGTTAAAGCTAAGTTGATGAAAAGAGGTTTCTTTCCAGGTTGCGGAGAGCTGTGTATGGGCTGTGCTACTAGTCCTGATGGATGCGAACAGTTGATAGAGGGAATTCAAAGTCTGATGACTGAAGGGATTTTACAGTTCAGCCGGAGGGCCGAAAGCGGATCGGGAGAGGTAATGCTGAAGCAAGATGATGAGGTTTCCACCATCACCATCCCTCGCTAAACGATAACTATTTCTGCACCCAGGCCGCCCATGATTACCATCACCAAAGCTGGGCTGATACTGTTCGAAAGCACTAATGCTGTCCCATGGCATTACGGGGCTGAAGTCTACTGCAACGGACAGAAGTTGGAGCTAGAACCGTTTGGGTCGTCTGTGGAGAACCTTGCGGGAATTAGCGGAATTACTCGCAGCGGAAGATTATTTGCACCACCTGAGGTCGTGGCGGACAAGGCGGACAGAGCTGATGCAACTGATAAAGGGAAGAGTAAAGTCGTCGAAGAGACCCCTCGTGGGGTAGAAAAAGACTTACTTGTTAAAGATGCCGAGGAGTTTATGCGATTGATTAAAAAGAGTGACTATAAGATTGTGGATCATCTCCATCAGACACCCTAGAAGATTTCCATCCTGAACTTGTTGCTGTGCTCTGAAGCACACCGCAACGCGCTGCTGAAGGTGTTGAATGCCGCATATGTACCGCAGGAAATATCGGTAAATCAGCTAGAAGAGGTCGTAGCCCACGTGAATGCTAGAAATGGGCTAGGGTTCACTGATTTGGAGCTGACGCCGAAAGGAAGGAATCACAATAACGCTCTGCACATCTCGATAGAGTGTAGGGGAACGATTATGTCGCACGTGTTGGTGGACACGGGTTCGTCGCTCAATGTTCTTCCGAAGAAGGCATTGATGAAGTTGGATACTCGTGGAGTGATTTGCACACCTAGTGATCTGGTTGTGAAGGCGTTCGATGGAACCAAACGCCATGTTTTCGGGGACGTGACCCTGCCAATCCAAGTCGGGCCAGAAACGTTCGACGCAATCTTTTACATTATGGACATCATGCCCGCCTACAGCTGTCTCTTGGGCAGGCCGTGGATCCATGCTGCGGGTGCCGTGACCTCCACGTTGCACCAGAAACTCAAGTATGCTGTCGGAGGTAGCATAGTGACCCTGTGTGGCGAGGAAGACATCATGGTGAGCCATTTGTCGTCCTTCAAGTATGTTGAGATGGATGGGGAAATCCACGAGACCCTATGCCAAGCGTTCAAAGCTGTTAAAGTGAAGGGCGTAGCTCCTGTAGTCACTGAGAAGCCAAAGATGACTCTCTCTTCATTCAAGGAAGCCTGGGCTATTGTTCAGGCCGGATCTACCCCAGGGTGGGGGCGAATTTTGGAGATACCTAACAAGCAAGACAAGTTTGGGTTGGGATATTCTCCTGGAGCTGAAGCTTCTTCTTCTAGCAGTGCATCGCGAGGTAAAGGGCCGATCCAGTTTACCAATGGCGGGGTGATATTTGAAAGCATCAGCGCGGTGTCTGAAGACAGCGGGGATAGCGACTGTGACCTCGACTCTTGGATCTAGCCAAGCAAGCCAGGCGAGGGCCTTACCAACTGGTCCGTCAAGGATATCATCTAGATGACAAGCGAAGAGTAATGATTTACTTTTTCTAATCATTGTACAACCTTATGTCCTACCCGGGGCATAGTGGTTTTATTGTCAGGGCCTTGTTGGATTATGTACATGCATTTTATCAATAAATCAAAAGGCGTTTTTCTTCGTATTCAAATATTGTGATCTCTGTTATTCCTGTTTTATATTTGTTTTGAAAAACAATAAAATGGCAATGAGGTTTGTGCTAACCTGCATATCCTTGTTTTAAGCTTAACCCTTGTTATTGCAGGATCCACATAGCAGATGACATCGACTCTGGACCTTCTACGGCTCACTTCGACTTCGATTGCCCGATCTATCAAGCCGAAGAAGAGATTGATGAAGACGAAGACCTTCCTAAAGAGTTGGACCGCTTGTTGAAACAAGAAGAGAAGGTTATTCTGCCTCATGAAGAGGAGATCGAGATTGTGAATCTGGGTTCTGAAGAACTCGTCACGAACGTCAGGATAGGGGTTGCATTGCAGGGTGATGTCAAGCAGAGATTGGTTGAGATGCTGAGAGAGTATAGTGACGTCTTTGCTTGGTCATACGAAGATATGCCCGAACTTGATACTGACATCGTGGTCCACCACTTGCCGCTGTGAGAAGATTGTCCTCCCGTTAAGCAGAAGCTTAGGAGGACACGACCAGATATGGCCGTTAAGATCAAAGAAGAAGTGCAGAAGCAGCTTGATGCTGGCTTCTTAGCGGTCACTACTTACCCTCCGTGGGTCGCCAACATAGTGCCTGTACCGAAGAAGGACGGTAAGGTACGCATGTGCGTCGATTATCGGGATTTGAATAGGGCGAGCCCTAAAGATGATTTCCCGCTGCCTCATATTGATGTGTTGGTCGACAATACAGCTCAGTTCTCCGTGTTTTCGTTCATGGATGGCTTCTCCGGTTACAATCAGATCAAGATGGCGCTGGAGGACATGGAGAAAACGACGTTTATCACACCCTGGGGAACTTTTTGCTACAAGGTGATGCCTTTCGGTCTGAAGAACGCAGGGGCCACTTACCAACGAGCTATGGTTACTTTGTTTCATGATATGATTCATCATGAGATTGAAGTCTATGTTGATGACATGATTGCGAAGTCCCAAACGGAGGAGGGACATCTGGTCAATTTACTGAAGCTTTTTGAGAGGCTTAGGAAGTTCAGGTTGAGGCTGAATCCTAACAAGTGTACTTTCGGAGTACGGTCCGGAAAGTTACTGGGGTTTATCGTGAGTGAAAGAGGCATCGAGGTTGATCCTGCGAAGATTAAAGCGATACAAGAAATGCCAGTGCCGAAAACAGAAAAAGAAGTTCGTGGTTTCCTGGGCCGAATAAACTACATTGCAAGGTTTATCTCTCAGCTCACGGCCACGTGTGAACCGATGTTCAAGCTTTTGAAGAAAGATCAGGCGATTATTTGGAACGAGGATTGCTAGAAGGCATTCGACAAGATAAAGCAGTATCTGTAGGAACCTCCAATCTTGATACCCCCAGTGACTGGACGGCCTCTAATCATGTACTTGACAGTTCTTGAGAATAGTATGGGGTGTGTTCTCGGTCAGCACAACGAGACGGGTAGAAAGGAGCATGCCATTTACTACTTGAGTAAAAAGTTCACAGACTGTGAATCTCGTTATTCGATGCTGGAGAAGATGTGTTCTGCACTAGCCTGGGCTGCCAAACGTTTACGACAGTACATGCTCAATCATACTACCATGCTAATTTCGAAGATGGATCCGATCAAGTACGTCTTCGAGAAGCAAGCGCTTTCGGGCAGGATTGCCAGATGGCAATGGTGTTGACGGAATATGATATCCATTACGTTTCCCAGAAGGCCATCAAGGGAAGCGTATTGTCTGATTACCTTGCCGAACAGCCGATCGAGGATTATCAGCCAATGAAGTTTGAATTCCCTGATGAGGATATCTTGTTTCTCAAAGCAAAGGATTGCGATGAACCGTTGCCCGACGAGGGTCCAGATAGGAAATCCCAGTGGAAATTGATATTTGACGGGGCGGTTAATTCTTACGGAAGTGGCATTGGGGTGATCATCACGACTCCCCACGGATCCCACATCCCGTTTACTGCGAGACTGACGTTTCTAGTCACCAATAATGAAGCGGAGTACGAAGCATTCATCATGGGTCTAGAAGAAGCGATTGATTTGAGAATCAAGAACCTAGATGTATATGGTGACTCGGCACTTGTAATTAACCAGATTAAAGGGGAGTGGGAGACTCGCCAATCGAATTTGGTGCCGTACATGAATTATGCCAGAAGGCTGCTTCCGTTCTTTGATTGAGTGGAACTCCATCATGTGCCCAGAGCAGAAAATCAGATGGCTGATGCCTTAGCCACGTTGGCTTCGATGTATAAAGTCAATTTTTGGAATGAAGCTCCAAGAATTGTCCTTTCTCGTCTTTGCGATCGAGGAAGCCGCTGACGGCAAGCCATGGTTCCACGATATCCAGACTTTCCTTATGACTAAGGAGTATCCTGCGGGTGCGTCGACCCAGGATAAGAAGACTCTGAGGAGGCTGTCTGGAAATTTTTATCTCAATCCTGATGGAGTTTTGTATAAGAGAAACCACGATCTCGTGCTACTCAGATGTGTAGATGAGAAAGAGGCGAGTGTGCTCATGGAAGAAGTCCATGAAGGCACATTTGGTACGCACGCCAGCGGCCATGCTATGACAAGAAAGATCCTGAGAGCAGGATACTACTGGCTGACGATGGAATCAGATTGCTTTAAATTCGTGAAAAGATGTCATAAATGCCAGATTTATGCTGATAAAGTTCATGTGCCGCCGTGCCCGTTAAATGTCATGTCCTCCCCGTGGCCGTTCTCCATGTGGGGCATCGACATGATAGGCAAGATCGAGCCCACTGCATCTAACGGTCATCGCTTCATTCTAGTAGCTATCGACTACTTCACCAAGTGGGTGGAGGCAGCCTCATATGCTAATGTGACCAAGCAGGTGGTGGCTAAATTCATAAAGAGGGATATCATCTGTCGTTACGGAATTCCCGAGCGAATCATTACTGATAATGGTTCGAACCTGAATAACAAGATGATGAAGGAGCTATGCCAGAGTTTCAAGATTGAACACCACAACTCATCTCCTTACCGGCCGAAGATGAATGGCGTTGTTGAAGCGACCAATAAGAACATAAAGAAGATTGTTTAGAAGATGGTTGTGACCTACAAAGATTGGCACGAGATGCTGCCATTTGCATTGCACAGTTATCGTACAACGGTACATACATCAACCGGGGAAACTCCTTTCTCCTTAGTATATGGTATGGAAGTTGTCCTACCGTTAGAAGTGGAGATCCCTTCTTTGCGAGTTTTGGTTGACGTGAAACTCGACGAGGCAGAATGGATTACGAACCGACTAAACCAACTCAGCCTGATGGACGAGAAGAGGTTAGCATCGATTGCGCATGGTCGTCTGTACCAAAGCCGAATGAAGAAAGCTTATGATAAGAAGGTGCATCCTAGAAGCTTTTAGACGGGTGATCTCGTCCTGAAGAAGATTCTTCCTCCACACTCCGATCACCGGGGCAAGTGGACTCCCAATTACGAAGGTCCGTACGTCGTTAGGAAGGTCTTCTCGGGAGGAGCTTTGTTGTTATCCACGATGGATGGTGAAGATTTTACATCCCCGGTGAACGCGGACGCAGTTAAAAAATACTTTGCTTAAAAATGACCCGCTGGAAAGAAAAAGAGAGTCCAGGCAAAAATGGGGCATCCTAGCGAACCATAAAAAAGGAAAAAGGTTCGGGCAAAAATTAGGGATATAAGCTGAAAAATGTACACCCGCAAAGTCGAAAACCCGGATGGGCGACTTTGGCAAAAAAGGGTATCCCGGTGAACTGAAAACCCGCAAAGGGCGGTTCACGCAAAATTTAGGGATTTGAAAAAGGAAATGACTGCGTTCCGCGTGTGGACTGTATTTGTTTAGTGGTTTGGAAGACCTGAGGGCCGTTTATCTGAATCAATCTCTTCTGAAGCTGAAGCGTCGGAGAAGTATCGAAGTCGAGTGGGTCATAGAGGGATCAACTCATGGTGTTTGTCTACGCCTCGTTGCCGACATTTGCATATACTGATGTATATTTATGTTTTTACTTTTTTGCCCAGCTTCCTCATTTCAGGAGCTTGCATCTGTTGTAAAACATTTTTACCCATTCAGGGGTTCATTATCAATAAAATGTATACTACTCAGTAATTCTGTTTGTCTGTTTAGCATTTATCTGTTTTGTTTGCGAAAAAGAACGCCGATGTTTTTGACAAAATGCGCATACATAAACTTACTGGCCTAGGCCACTGATTGTTGAAACAATGAGTTACTTGAACATTGTCACAAGATGATAACCTTGATAGGTCCCTTTGAGAAGGGTATCTTGTCTGTTTGTTTGTGTTGGTGCAGGTGTAGCATGCTCCAGGCAGTACGCCGTGCGCGTCCCCAAGCAGGATGATTCCTCCTTCTCCAGCAAAGTTCAGCATCCTCTCTCCGCAGAGTCCGAACGTCAAATCATAAGCGTTAATACGTCTCCCTAGGCAGAGAAGATTCTCTCCCCGATCAGATGTATCCTGATTGAACGGCATCTCCCCAGCTGAGTCAAGCGCTGAAGCGTGTGTTCATCCCCCAGCACCGGGTCACAAGTGCAAGTCTCGTAGGAGACCATTCACTGAAGTGTGCAGCAATTGATAGTTCCAGACTGAAGTCCCCAGCGGAATTGAGATTCCCCACAGAGTCGTACTCTCCCTAGCAAGCAGGATGATTCCTTCTTCCCCAGCCGAGTTTGCAGAACCCCAAGAGAGCCGAGTCCTTGGAAGCCGTTCGGGCCATGATTGGTTTTCCCCAGTAGAATGTTGAATAACTGATGCTGTTTTCCCCCGCCGGAGTCGTTATCTCCAGGAAGCTCTGGCTGCGAATGTCGTGCAGTTTGTTTCCGCGATTGACATCGCTTTCCTCAGCAGGTCCAGGTTCTCGTAGAGCTTTGTGCCCCCTGCAGCAGTCGACTGAAGTTTGCTTCCCTATGCGGAGTCCGATTGAGATCGGCGCGACCTTCTTCAGGATGATTCCTTCCTCCACCAGAGTGGTTCTTTCTCCTTGATAGGAAGATCCTCCCTTCGAAATTTATTTTGCTAACGGGGCCGCAGCATTTTGCATGATTGCATAGCATTTATCATAAACGCGTAGCATTTCCACCGTGAGGAGAATTGCGGCATATGCATATTAAACATGAGCTAGGTCGCTACTGCTTTTGTTTTGCAGGTGTTCCTCCGCAGAGTCGCTTGCCCAAGATGATTCTTGAATTCTCCCCAGCAAGGTCATTTGCTTAAGATGATTCTTAAAATCCCCAGTGTAGTCTCCAGAGTTGGTTGCTCAAGTTGACGCTTAGAGTCCCCAGCGGAGTGCTCGCTCAGGACGATTCCTGAAATCTCCAGCATAGTTATTTGCTCAAGATGATTCTTGAAGTCCCCGGCAGAGTTATTCGTCCAAGATGATTCTTGATTTCCTCAGCAGAGATGATTCACCCAGATTGATTTCCAGATCCCCGAAGAAAAGTTACTTGATAGTTCTCTAGAACCCCCAGTGGAGATGCGTCATCCCCAGCAGGTTTCTGAACAGCGAAGTTGAAACTTCCCTCGAAGACTTGATGATTGAAGTCCAACTGTATTGACGAAGCAGTTCTCTCAGCTGATGCGGAGTGCCTGATGGCAGAAGTTGGATATCCCCAATTGGTTCATGATTGACCGAGAATTCTATTCCCGACTTACTGATGAAGTCCGGTTGATGCCCGAAAGTTTTTTTCGAATGCCTGATGGCATGATTAACTTGATTGTTGACCTGATGAGTCCCGAGGAATCTTGATGCCTGAAGACATGATCGACCATGTATTACTGGTTACCGTGTGACCCGTTCTCCAGCTAGTTGTCGTGCAGCTAATATTTCAGTTTTCGAAGATTTGTTCCCATCTGAGTACCGTGTACTTGTGCAGTTGGCAAATTTCTGGGTTTGTCGGTATTCAACCGTCTCGCACCTTGATTGGTTGAGAGTCGTTCGCTTCTCACCCAGTCAGGTTCAAGCCGTTTGAATAGGGGCAGCTGTTGCACCCCAAAATTTGACCAACATTTCATTACCTAGCTTGTGTTTCATTTCATTCACATTAGCATTATCATTTGCATTTCATTGACATGTATGCAGGAGATCAAGAGGTATGATCACCAATCAAGAGCTACACAAGACTTTGAGGCTGGCTAAGAAGCTTACTCTAGTTTTCAAGGGTAGATATCTTTGTAAGAGAAGTTAGAAGATCCTCAGAGAGAGTGGTTGAAACCAAGAGAGTGTGCCTCCTAACTTGAGAGTTATGGGAAGACCATCAGATGATTCTGAAGCCAGGAGTATGGACTTGAAGCCTTGAGAGAGCTTATGAGATGTCTTGAAAGCCATCATGAAGCCTAGACAGGTCATTGTGCAAGATTGAGAAGCCTCAGCCATGAGTGGTGTAATTAGGGTTTGACTAGGTCAACCCTAGGTCAACTGATGATTTGAACAAGTTTGAGTCCTAATTCAAGGGTCATGTGATCATGTATTGACACATTGAGATGTTCCAAGGATGATTCCAAGGTCAACTCATCATGATTGAAGAGTTTGAGAAGTTTCAAGCTAGGGTTTCTAAGGCTTGACAGTGTAAAATCCCCTAGTTTGACCCCTATCTCCAAGGCAGTTTAGCTCAAGATGTGATTGTCATCTCATCTTACCCCCAACATGAATGTTGTAGAGATTATTCTTAGATTTAATTTGAGTACTAGAAGTCCTTGATAGGATTTGTAGAACTCAAGTTATGACTTTGACAAGTTACAGGTCATCTGAGGTATGTGAATCTGGGGCCTTAAAAGTTACCCAACTTGCATCAAACTTTTGCTCAAGAAGGATGATTCCTATGAACTTTTGGTCAACATGAATGTTGTTCCTTATCTTCTTAGCTTTCTAGAGAGTACTAGAAGTCCTTGATAGGATTCGTAGAACTCAAGTTATGGCTTTGACAAGTCAAGGGCATTTTGGTCATTTGGAGATTTCAGGTCATTTCAACCATAAGGCCATAACTCCTATTTCCAAGCTTCAAATGGAAAAATATTCAACATCAAACTTGTTCAAAATGATGTTTTAAGGCTAGTAAGGAGGTCATGAGATGTTGGAAAGGCTTGTAGCTCAAAGTTGCAAAAATGACCTCAAATAAGGGCAAAAGTTAAATAAACCAAAGTTGGAAATTGATATTTTCAACCTACACATCCAAACCATGGCATGTAATATATCATTTTGACTCTAGAAAACATTTTAAGAACAATGGTTTAGCCACATTTTTTATTTGAGGTCTAAATTGTGGACTTGCTTTGAAAATCACTTACTTGCATATTAAGCAACACTTGCAAAACTCAAAATCAAGGCATGAGCAAGGCTTTTTGCAAGCTAAACACCTCTAATATCTCACTTGAGGAGATTTTGGGATGAGAACAAGTGGCTGTACCAAGGGAAACATAATTGAGCATGGCATGATAAGTGATTGGAAAATCTCATGACATGAGAAGTGGAAAATCTCATTGGAAGGATCTAGAGGCTTCTAGATCATCCAAACTTCATCTATATAAGGAGTAGAGATGATCCATTGAAGGGGTTGGTTATCATTGAAGGATTGAGCATAGTTTGAGATTGAGTTTTCTTGAATTGAAATTGAGATCGGTTTCACCAAATTCCTCATTCTCCATCCATTTTCTTGATTGAAACATCTTCCATGGATGTCAAGGGTTGATTCCAGATCATTTTCAAGAAGAATTGGTGGCTAAATCGTGTATGAGCAAGTGAGCTTCTCCATCTGCAATTCACCATCGGGTTCCAAGATTCAAGCACTTTCCATTGGTTCTTTTGCATACAGAAGCAAGAGGAAGGTTCAGTGATCGTGTCCAGAAGATTAGAGAGCTTGATTTGGAGGATTAGGGAATCTGTTCAACCAAGATTTTCAGGTTGGTACCTCTCTTCCTATAGCATGATTTAGGTAGAATTAGGTTGAATTAAGGTGTTATATTGATTGTAGAATGGTGTAGGATGGATTCCAGATAGTTAATTGATGAATTAGAGACAAATTAGGTGAATTGCCATTTTCGGTTAAGATTGGGATATGATGAATCTTGGGGTTTCAGAGGAAACTAAGGGTATGGTTGAACTCGTGGCAAGATTTTGGATGAGATTCATGTTTTGACCTCTTGGATTGTAGGCCTCTAGGGAGAACTAGGGTTGAAGGGGATGATCGGAGCTCCACCGGTGGTGGCCGGACCTGGACGCGAAGTTCAGGCGTTTGAAAGGTTGAATATGAAGTTTGCACCCTCAGATCTTGTTTTGACCTTTGACTAGGAGATGATCCAAGGGCCACGTTTTAAAGTTGAGTTGTGAAGGATTCTGAAGCATGAAACGGTGCGTTTCATTTAGTCAGTGTTTTGGGCTTAATGATTTAAGTGTTATCCACACCCCCTGATGGCCCAACCCAGAATTTAAACTGCTTATGATTACTATTGGCACCGCGCGCTTATTTATTTTTGTTGGATTTTCATTTAATTTTCATTTTTATTCATGGTTTTTGTAAAAATCATAATTAATTGAAAATTTATCCAAGTAAACCCATTCTTTTTGCATTTTACTCATGATTGAGTTTATTATTTTTTAGAGAAAAAATATTTTCATTTCATGTAATTTCTGATTTAATAGGAATTTTATATTTTAATTGATATTAAAATGTTTATGTTTGATGCATATTTTTGTGGATTTTTGTTTGATCTTATGGTGATGATTTTGAGCCTAATTTTTTGTGTGTGATTAGGTTAGACATGTATGATCCCATAGATTTTTTCTCACATTTTTGTGGTGAAAATAGGTGTGCTTTCTAGATTGATATTTAGATGCTTCCTTTTTAGGGTTTTAGGTTGATACCTTAGAATGTAGAATTTAGTTCTAGGTCTAATCTGATGGTTTGATCTTTGAAACTAATATGGTAGAGTCATGATTGACCTAGTTTCCCATAGCAATTTTTGTAGGATTTTACAATTGATTTTAGTATTTTAGTTAGGACTAACTTTAGTACTAGGTTTTAGGTGATCCTAATTCACCAATTCAACTAGTTTAACTTCTTTAGTTCCCTTAGGTTAGGGTTTGTGCTTGGTTTGCCTTTGGTTGAGATTGAAGACAAGGTGAAGTTGCTTGAAGTTGCTTGGAGCTTTGGATTTGTGCCTGAATGTGTCTGATGAAGATTAGGAAATAGGACATAGGGAGAGCCTTATAGTTAGAATGATTTCTTTCACAAACATGGAAAGCCTCTTATGCTTCCATTCCTCCCAATGATTAAAAGTCCTTCCATGGTATTCACCTCCCTCCTTTGGAGGGATAAGTGATGGTACCTAGGAAGTAGAACTTTTGAGGGAACCATTCTTCTGATGTTAAACCCTTATGGGCCTCCTTTGGTGGTCAATAAGCAGTTTAATGTCCTAGCTTATCCTGTTAAATAAATTGTCTTCTGATTGGAGTATCTTGAGAGATGTTGGACTTGAGTTTGAAGATGTTGGACTTGAGTTTAAAGATGAGGACTTCACTGAAGAGTGTGGAAGAGGATGATTCCTTGAGCATTGCCATTGCAGCTGAAGCTTGAAGATCAAGAAGAGCAAGTTGATACTTGAAGATCCAGTGGAGATTGAATGAAGAGCTGAGGCTTGAGCAAGAATTGAAGGATGAAGTTGACACTTCCAGATGATTAAAGATTACTCTGAGTAGCTGAAGCTTGTAGATAAAGAGGAGAAGACCAAGTTGACACTGGTAAAGCAAAGAGAGCTGAAGCTTGAGGACCAAGTTGATACTTATGGAGAGGATTCAATTGAGATTGAATGAAGAGCTGAGGCTTGAGGAATAAAAGATGAGTTGATACTTACATTGATGCTTGAAGAGCCTGAAGGAATCAAGTTGATACTTGCAGTTAAGAGTGAAGCCTGAGGGTGGAATTGACTGGAAAGCTGAAGCTTGAAGAAGAAGATTAAGTTGAACTTATGTTGAAGGGTTGAAACCTGGAGAAGCAAATTGATATTTGTCATGAAAGCTGATAGCCTTGAAAGGTGGTTGAAGTCTGAAGACTGGTTTGCTGTCAGAAGAGCTGAAGCTTTGGATTGGAAGAGAGTTGTTGATCTGCTTTCTTGTCTGTTTTCTTTTCTGTATTGCTGATGTGCCTTGTTTGACTTGCTTGATGCATTAGAATAAGTCCATGATTAGACTGACTTTAATCTAGGAGCATGATTGCACTAGAGGTTGAGTTGCTCCCTCTGCTTGTATTATTACTGTATGGCTTTGCTTGCGGGTATTCGGTAGAGCCCGGCTCCCTTGCCCATGTGGTTTATTTTGCTTGATAGCATGCTCTTACTTTCTTCTGTATGATTGCAGTTTACTGTATTTTGCTTGATAGCATGTTTTATTTCCTCAGTATGATTGTTGTTATTCATTCTGGCTTGAGGTTGAGATGAGCTTGTGGAGGCTGCTACCCCACACACATTTCCTCCCTCACTTGCATTGCATGCATTTTACTGTATATCTGTTTACTGTTTAAGCTGATGCTTTATCTATGTCTGTGTATCATTGACATGATCCCTTAGGACTCTTAGTTCCTTTGATAAGGAAGTGATGATAGAACTTTAGGTTGAAACCTATGCATGATAACTTCTAGGAGTTCCCTGTTTCAAACTTCAACTATAGGATGAATCCTTGGCATGACAACAGTAGGACTTGATAGTCTCCCCATTAGTTGAGCTTGTTCTCTTCTCATCTCAAAACAACTTAAAATACAGTAATCATGAATGATTTCTTTCGTACGTTATGAGCCTTAAGCTATCTGAGAAAGGATTGTTAGAGAGTTGCTTTTCAACAGTCTGGATGTTTAGTATGGCACCCTTTGGGTGACATGCGACGCATTCACTCTCAAGTCATAGTCTTTAGTGCGATTGAAATTGCAAACACAATAAAAAACACTTCTTCCGTAAAAGACAGAAAACAAACTTCAAACCTTTTTGCCCCGTGGGCCCATAATTCCAAGGAAAGCTTTTCTGAAGAAAAGAGTGTCGTTAAACTTCAGCGCCAACACAAACAGGCTTTGTCCCTAACTACTGGAACTGTTGTTTAACCCTACTCGATAAAACAGATGAATCTGAACCCCCGTAATCCGTATTATCCCGAACTACGTAAGCTCTGATCTCTCAAACCCGTTGAGAGTACGTAGGCACAATACTGATGTATTAGCGAGCCACCTTCCCCGTAACCCGTCATAGGCCGAACTACATTAACTCTGATTTCTCAATCTCTGATGAGAATATGTAGGCATAAAGTGCGACGCTTTGCCGAGTCGTTTTTCTTTTCTGTTTAAGCCAGCCTTGATAGGTAGATAGATAAACCAACTCGTCCAGTAAACACAACAAGCGTGGATCCCGTCGAGTACGACGGACGTGAGTGGTGCTAATACCTTCCCCTTGCGTAACCGACTCCCGAACCCAGAAAACGGTTGCGACGACCTTGTCTTACCCTTTTTCGTCAGGTTTTTCCGATCGTTTCCTTTCCCGCTCTGAGGGATAAATAACGAAAGGTGGCGACTCTTCTGTTTTACCGGCACCTTATTTTCGCGGAAGCGACAGATGTGAAGACTCGTCCCAGTAGAAGATGTCTGAGCACTTGAATTTACTTTGTCATCTCTGAATAGCTTGTTTAGAAAGCTCGGTTCCCCCTGTTAGGATTGGATTTATTTTTCAAGACTACATACACCTTTTCAGCCTGGGTTCAGTGTGATTCATTTTGCCTCTCGAGTTCGGTGTGCTATCTGTCGATTCCCCGTGAATGACCGATCACCGCTAGTGAACTTCCGCCTAAAAGTCCAGTCGTAACTGGCATTGTTTTAGAAGCCAATCGTTATTGGTAGTTTTTTGGTCGTCACCATATTTCTTGTTAAGACCAGTCGTAACTGGCATAGCCTTAAAATCCACTCGTTGGTATCTTTTGATTCGGTCGTCACCACCTTCTCTGTTGAAGTCCAGTCGTAACTGGTAGTGTTCGAAATCCAATCGTTATTGGTTTTCTTTTGGTCGTCACCATGATTTCCTTTGAGGTCCAGTCGTAACTGGCATTGTCTTAACTTCACTTGTTATTACCTTTGGTTCGGTTGTTACCAACCTTTTCCCTCTGAAGTCTAGTCGTCACTAGAAAATCCCCTGTGAAGTCCTATCGGCATTGATATCATGTTGGTCGTTACCAACTGTCCACATGGAAGTCCAGTCATAACTGGCGTCACTTGGAATCCAATCGTTATTGGTATCTTTTGGTTTGGTTGTTACCAACCTCCCCAGCTAAAGCCTAGTAGCTTGCTAGAATTCTCATAACCACATGTGTTGGTATACCCTGATTTGGTCGTCACCATGTTTTCTTTCAAAGTCCAGTCGTAACTGGCATTGCTTGAAACCCAATCATCATTGGTACCCGGACTTGGTCGTTCTTAATCCCTTTTAAGTCCAGTAGTTACTGGCATTGTTTGAAATATTGGTCATCACCAATTTCCCCAGTAGTAATCTTACGTGTTATCAATTGGATTTGAGAAATCTCATTTTTTTATTACCCCAGGTTGGTCGTTACCATCACCTCCGGAAAGTCTAGTGGTTACTAGCACTGTTTTGAACCATTCATTAAAATTGGGCGACATTAGTATCCCCAGTGAAACCTTTTTTCCCAGACAAGTCTCAAAGATCTATTCGTCACTAGTATCCCTAATATGTTTTGTCTTTGTTTCTAGTGCATTCCTGAAGATCCCGTTTGAACTCTTCATTATAGGAAGTTCCTCATCTGATCATCCCCAGTGAGGTTCGTGTTTTAACTTCCCCAGTAAAAAGTCGCTCTTTTCCCCGGTGGAAGTCTAGCTCTTTCCCCAGTGGAGTGTTTGCTCTTCCCCAGTGAGATTTCCATCTTCATTGGACTTTGTACATCCTCATGTGAAATTTTCCTCTCAGTTATCACTGGTCATGTTGGAACTATTGATTGTTATACCCCGGTTTTCCCCGGCGTCGGATCCACAAAATCAGGTCCCGTGAGTAGTTACTCGTTGTTTTGTTTTCCTGTCTTCTGCATATGTCTTGCATCCAAGCATCATGAAGCATCATTTAGAATTCATGGCATATCAGGACCTGTCCTTTTGCATATCATCGGATCTAAGGGACAAAATTTTCGGTTTTCTATATTTAAATACCTTTCACTGCGATTTTACGAGGATTGTCATCTCTCGATTCCATCTAGTGAAGACATTTAAATAGGGGCAACTGTTGCACCCCAAATTTTTACCCCTTAGATTCTCATTATCATTTTAGGAGCATACTCATGAGTTATCTAACCTTAACCCAGTGCAAGTTTGTCTTTGTCAAGTTACAGATGAATTAGAGTTTTGTACAGTCAAATCGAAGCTTCAGGGATTGTGATCAATCAAAGTTTTAGGCTAATTCAATCATGAAAAAAGATCAAGGGTATCATATAATGTCAATTGAGAATCTAATTTGAGGTTGTTACCCCAGAATCAGGAACAGTGTATTTCAGGGCACCCGATTAGGGTTTCGACCAAGTAAAAGTCAACTGTAGTTTGACTTTGATGTTGGAGGATGTTTTAATGGTGGGATTATGATTCATGAAGTTCATATAGCTTAATAAAGTTCATCCAAGAAGTTTCAAAGTCTCAGAAGGTCCAGAGTGTCAACAGACGACTCGGTAATCACCGATCGATCGTACGGTTGACCAAAACGTCAACTCTTCAAATTTAAGGAATTGGACTACAAAGTGAGAATAAAAAATGTTCCTTATATCATATTGCACTTGCCTATCAATTTTCATGACCATTGGATCAAGGATGAAGGAGTAATCGAAAAATCGGGAAATTAGGGTTTTGAAAGGGGCTAAACCATAACTCCTTAACCACACATCCAATTGAGTTGGTTCAAAGCTCATTTGAAAGCTCTTGAAAAATCCTACAAAAGTCCCAAAGTGTTCCATGATCAGAAAATGCATAGATTTGGAGTTATGATCAAATTCATTTCTAGAAGGGAAAAAGACTTAGAGAAATTTCACTTTTAAGTTCATTTTTTAGCAACTTTGGGAGACCTTTCGACCAAGTTCCTTTGGGAAATTGAAACTCATAAAAGCATGAATGTTTTAGATCTATTTGAGGGCTTTCTAAAAAGTACTAGCACATCTCAAAAGGATTTATGAGCTGAAAGTTATGGTTATGGCAAGTTGGTGATTTCACACTTTAGTCCCACATTGTCAAAATTTCAAATATCCATTCTTTCATCTATCTGACCAAACTCAAGCCTCTGGATGTTGTTGTTTCTGATATGTAAAGGGTTTGAAGCATAGAAATGTGAAGGAAATGCAGAGGAGATGGAATTAGCCAAACTTGCAAGTGGGCTTGCAAGTGGCTTTACAACTTGCATTTGAAATCATAAGGCAAGCATGAGGTGGGAAAGTGAATCTGAACCAGCCATCAACCTACACTCTCTAGCCTGTATTTAGCCCATTCAAAATCATCATTTTGCATGACTATTGAGCTTACCTATCAGCCAAGGAAACCCCTTTGTGGAGGTTTGATCCAAAGGTGTAAAACCTTTCTTTCATGTGAAGAAACCTCTAAATCTGCCCCCTCTCTTCATTTGCCTATAAAAGGGAGCCCTCACCACTTCATTTGACACAATATTGATTCTAAAAACCATAGAATCACAAAGCTCTCACTCTTTCACACCTTACTCCAAAATCACAAAATCACAAAATTGCAAAAACCACCAAAAATCTGTCTTGGTAGTTTTGCTGCCAAACTCAGTTCTCTACATTCAAACACCTCAACAATCATCCACAAAATCTCTAAATATGATATAAAAGGCTTCAAAGACCTTAAACCATTCAAAAACCTCACCATTCAAAAAGTCAACTTCCATACCAAGTTACTTTGACCAAAAGCCATAAAATCAGCCAAAACTGGTTCTATGCATTTGCTTGGTGTTCTAATCACTCAAACACCTCTCATATATCATTTCTCAACTGTCTAAAGTTTTAAAGATCATTGGTGGAGTTTATTTCTCCAGCTGTCACAAAGATTGCATTCTTGCTTCAAAAAGAAGAAAGCTTCAAAGCTAGTGTTATTTGGAAGTTGCTCTGGGTTTCTTGGTGTTCTAATCCACTCAACACAATCTACTAGAGGTATGTAAACACTACATCTTTGCTTTGCACCATAATTTCATGTTCTAGCATTTTGGTTCATTATGTTGGAAGTATGTCATGTCTTGTATCAAACTCTACCATGAATATACCAGCTGTGATCTCAGGCCTATAGATGGTTAAATTTGTGCTCAAATTCATCCAACATCATGCATTCAATATGTGTGTGGAGTTAATTTGGTCAATAGTGCTTAAAATGATGAACTGCGTTTTTCATGTCTTGTATCAAAATGGCCAAGTTTTCACTCAAACCCTCATTTTTCATGACAGTCCTATGTTAGCCCCAAATTGTGTTTGAACTTACTCAATATCATGTATGTATGCTATGTGTTTGATAAATTGAATCAGAAAGTATGTGGAACTGAAAATTCATATCTCATGCCTCATTTTCATGACAACTTGCATTTTGTGAATCACTTTTCATGACAGTCTATTTCCAACTTATTTTGGTGTTTGAATCCACTCAATATCATGAATATAAGATGTGTATGTGTTTGAATTGGTCTGAAATTGCTTTGAACAGAAATTGAACATGTTCATGCATCTCACTTCACAAAACTTGCACTTAACTCACCAAGTTTCATATCAGCCATGTTTGAACCATTTTCCTTGTTTGAACTCACTTGTTTGTATATATGAGAGATGTGTATGTGATTCATATGGTCAAAATGTGCTTGAATTTGAATTTGAATATCCTACTGCATCACAATAAATGCCAATTTGCAACACACACCTCACTTTGCATTCCAAAGCATTCTGGTCTGGTTTCTTTGTTTGCACTCATTCATTATCAAAAATGTGAGATGTACATATGGTTTACATGACCTAATTTTGCATAAATTCTGACTTGGTTCTCCAACTGCATTATATCATGTTTTACATGCAATTGAAATGTCATTTGTCATGTTAACTTGTTTTTAACATCAACACCTGTTTGGATCCACTCCATAACACATTTATAGCATGTACACATGTTTTGATTGACCTGGAAATGTTTGGAACTCAAACCTGACTTCACACCACACTTCACAAGCACATTTGAGCAGCATGAGCACCAATTCTCACAAAAGCTTGCCCTGCACCAATTTGGTCATTTGAATCCACTTAAATGAATATTTGCAACATGTGTGTATGTTTGACTTGAACTGAAATGAGCTGTAACCTTGAACTGATATCTTCATGCCTTGAACATGCCATAATTGCAATTCCAAATGACACTTTGCATAACAGTCTGTTTTAAACTTTGTTTTTGCTTGATTCTCACTCTATACCATATGTGTGATGTGTACACATGTTTAATTTGATCTGAATTGGTCTAGAATTAGATTCTCACATTATCATGTCTCTTGATGTTAAAAGTTGCAACTTGAGCGTCAATCTGAGTTACAGTTTGTTTTGAATGTAATCATGTGTTTGGACTCACTTATTAACTCATATGTAAGGGGGTTTATGATTCCACTGCGAATAAAATAATGTACAGGTTTTGTATGTTGGGCGTAATATCCTAAGTTTCGTGTATTTCTTTAATTACTCTGATGTTTTATTTAAGAATATTAAGGGAGTTGATTTAGGGTGTTACACAATGCACACATTCACTTAAAATGAGAAATATGTCTACTTCACCTTATTTCTATAATCACTATTCTAGTTGGAAACCTAGAGATAATATGCATTCTACTAACGCCAGAGGACCAAAAAAGATTTAGGTACCATTGGTCAAAAGTTTAAATTATGATAGAAATATGCTTGACAATTGGAATTCAAAATTTCATATTGATAATTGTCGCTCAAATCATATGACCAAAGATATAAATATTCTTTGTTATTGTACTTCAAAGAAAAGAGAATATTCTTCTCATGGTAACAACAAAGACAAATATATTGGATCTGGGACAATTGGTAAGGGCCCCAATATTACCTTTCAATTATTGTGATTTGTTGAAGGTTTATAACTTTATTTACTTAGTATTAAGTAAGTTGTGCAACAAATGTAATAAAGTATCATCTAAATTCTTCATATGCATGGTCTGTAAAACCACGAAAAATTCTTCTAGTAAAACCTTTTCGAAAGCATAAAAGACCATGAAAATAGAATAATTCATACACATTACCTTTGATTAATTAACCCCATATCTGTTATAGAGGTAGAACTCATTGTGCATGCAAATATTATAAGAGATTGCCTCTTAAAAGACAATGATGAGTAAAAATATCAAAAGAGGAAGACATCCTTAAATAGATCAACTTAAAGAACATGAAATGCAAAAAGAAATATAAAGATCAATATCATTAAAGATGAAGAATGTCAGCAAAAACTTCTGCTCAATGAACTGGTCTCAAAGCTAAACGTTGGCATCCGTGGGGAGAAGCATGGTCTTATGTCATGCTTAAATTCGCCTTTATGTGCTTATTTTTCCTGTTTTTATCAGGTAACTCATCCCTTTCATTTTAAATGAGTTGTTTTCATTATTTTTTTCTCATTGTGCCCCTTGTAATACCCTAATTTTTACCCCTAACATCCCACATTTCATTTACATTTTTGCATACACAAACAAGATCGTACTTTTTGGTTCTCCCAGCACCCTTGTGTGTTTCTTACTTGCTTTTTGTTTTTTATGTTTACTAACCTCTAACCAAAATACCAAAAATATTTCACAATTTTCTTGCTTCTTCTCCTTCTCTGTGTGTTTAGGGCTTTGCAGGGAGATTGATGGCAAGGTAATTCATTCAAGTCTAAATCAAATGGAAGTTTGACCTCTTCTTGGTCAAACTATCAAGAGTTTGCTTCAATTATAAGTTACCCGTGGTAGTGGGCTATTTTCTCAGGAAATGTGATTGTTCAAGGTCAAATTGTCTTGTGTTGAAATCCATTGGTTTATCAAGCAGTGTTCTATGAGAAGTTTGGTCCAGGTTATCATGATCAAGGGTCCATCAGTTCAAACTATGTTCATCTGTGGATTTATTTTCCCATGGATGGATTTAGGCCAAATTCAAAGTGATTCAAACACTTATCCCATTTTTATCAGAGATTCAGAGAATTATGTTGATGGCCGATGTTTCAGCTGCAAATTATCAGTGGTTCAAGAGTGGCTTCGTTCATTATAATATGATGTTTATGTGGAAAGTACAAGATTGGTTTTGAATTGAAAAATATAGTTTCATGGCCATTCTGTGGAAAGTATTGGTGGAAGTGTATATCTTTTTTAATCCATTATCCATTCTTTTCTAACCAACTACCCAACTACCCAATAACCATTTTTTTCATATCCATTGTCCAAAATTCATTTAATCCACTTCATTCACATTTTTTTCCTTATCCAAATGATTCATATCCATATTTTCTTATATCCACTATCCAAACCAAATTCATAATTTCAAATACAAATCATCCAATTTCAATACAATTTTCAATGTCCATTTAAGTCCAAGAACAAAATAGGTGCAAATAACACAATACAAAGGCCACACGATGCTACACAGTACCCTTTGCTAGTAGTTTAGAAGGCAATGTTTATAAGGCTCTTCATAGAAAATGGAACTGATCGGTCCTAGACATAATGATTCTTCAAGAGACTTGCATGATGCTAGCAAAAGTAATTTGACTACTTTGTAAACAATGGTGAGACAACATGAAATAAAATGAGGAAATATTGGATTGGTGATTAGTCAAAAATTGCAGCGACCATTTACTGATTCAACTATATGCCAGACAACATATTACCATGCTGGTTTAGCTGTCAAATAGAGGGTTGTTGTTCAAAAGAATTGGCATGATGGAGAGGTCCATATTTTATGTACAACTATTGCATTTGGAATGAAGATAGAAAAAACTGATGTTCGAGTTGTCATCCACAATACAATGTCAAAATCAATTGAAAGCTATTATCAGGGATTAGGAAGGGGTGGAAGAGATAATCTTCCTGCAATTTGCATTGCTCTATACCAGAAGAAATATTTTAGTAGAGTTGTATGCATGATAAGAAATGACCAAGAATATAAAGGAGAGTTTTAAGACAGCAATGGCTCAAGCCGAAATGATGAGACTGTACTATGAATTAATGGATTATGCCACAGACCAAAAACCAACTCGTGTACCAGCAATATGAGTCTCAAAGTTCCTTTCACTTTTGATACAACAAACCTTCATGAGTTTACAACCCTCTCATCAAGACTGTGATATTGTCGAGAGGCAATCCATGCAAAAGTGATTTAATCATGGGCTGACAGTGTGTTTGGAGCCTCGGTGAAGATTGACTCATACAAAATCTCATTCTGAATCATACTGTCAAAGCTATGATATCAATTTTGTCCAACGAAATAACACCAGTTGTTTGAATAACTCTAAGCATATCAAAAGCTGGAATTGTCACATCTCTTCCGGCCAGTTGTTTTATCATTTCTGCTGTAAATCCTATTGGGAGGAGACATGATTCCTTGAATTTGTTTGCACAAGATGTTGAATTGACAGATCCTGTTTTTAATCGTTTTGACATCCTCTGTGTTGTGAACGATGTGATTAATCCATTCACTGATGAAATGCTTGTGAAGTTTGTTGTTGACAGTCATCTCAAGTCACAAGTCAAGGGTGATAACGATGGTGATAAGTCTGTTAGTGAGTCCCAGGATGTCTTGGCAACTCTGTTGAATAATCTCAAGGCGCAGGAGAGGCAGAATCGTGTATGCACTACTGAGGCCATTGCAATAGTTGTAGAGATGTGTTCAGACTTCACAGTTTTTTCCAGCATTGATGAATGAGTACCGTGTGCTAGAGCTTAATGTTTAAAATTGAATCCTTAAGTATTTCTCCTTACTCTTTGAGTATATTGGTTAAAGGGGAAGGAACTACATCTATGTTGTGACTCCTTTGCTCGAAGATGCTCTTATAGATAGGAATTTGGTTCATAGACAGACAGTTGCATTTGCTGTGAAGCACATGGCATTGGGAGTGGCTGGTTTGGGTTGCGAGGATGCACTGGTTCATTTGCTGAATTATGCTTGGCCAAACATATTTGAAACTTCTCCACATGTGATAAATTTTACGATGGAAGCCACTCAAAGAATGAGGGATAGCGGCAACGGCTGAATCGGTTAGGGAAGCCTTGCCTCTGTCAATTTTTGGTAATCATATGCCTGATACAATTGAATATTCTGAATCTCAAGATTTGTCTCCCCGTGCAAGCCATAAAAGAGAATCCACGTCATCTCTTAAATACAAGCTGCAACAGAAATGAATCTTATCCAAGCCGTTTCCAAGCCATGAGCCAATTGCAAAAAAATGATTACACACGTGAGCTGCAAAACAAAATTGCAAAACGACATGAAAATCTCAGCAAGTCTTGCGTAAACGTAGCAACCAAAACGCAAGAAAAAATACACAAACGGAAATCACTTCACTCACTCTCCATCTATAAATAAGAGTGCATTCTATTCATTTGGATTCAAGCTTGTAAAGCTAGAAAACCTCTACAGAAAACTCACCAATACTCATTTTCAAGCTTTAACCGAACTACCTCCATCAATTCCAAATTCATCGTTCTTCACCCTCCTTTTTCATATATCCTCCAATTCAAAACAAAACTTGAAAATTCTTCAAAAAGAATTCAACAACAAGTACTTCATTGATTTGCAACAGCTTCAAACAACAACCACAATACACGCTCAGAATTAAAGAGAAAGAAGAAGATTGAAGTTGAACTCATCATTTTTGAAGATATTAGAGCTTTGCCGACAAACTCTCGTCTCTGAAACTCGTTTCATATGTACTCGGTTGGTTGAAATATTATGTATATTTGGATTCACCTTGCGATTTTGGTTGAAACGGTACCAAAACGGAGCTCCGTCATTCCGATTTGTTGGAACTTCGATTTGTCTGCCATGGTGAATAGTAGCATGTAAACAAGAAGGAGAAGTTGGAAGTGTTGCTTTCTGGTTCACCTTTTAGTGTTATAAGTTTTTTTAAAAAAATTTGGGCTTGGCCCGCCTCATGTTGCTATCACCACCTCTTATTTTTCTACTAAACCTCCCTCTCCTTTTTCTTTTAAAGATTTTTCTTTCTTTTTTTTTTATAACTAATTTTCTACTTTTTTCTCTTCTTTTGAATTGATTTTTTGTGGATTTTGGTATTTTGAAATTTTGTTTAAAAACTTTTTTTGAAAATAATTTGAAATTACTTTATTCTTGATTTTATTTGGAATTCTCATATTATTAATTCTTAATTGTTGTTTGTTTTGGATCTTGAATCTTGATAAGATTTCATCAATATCAATGGACTTTGGGTGTCAATTTTATCCACCAAGACACGTGATTGATATTGATGATGATTTAATCGATTTAAGATTCAAATTGTTGATTCTTTTCATCTTGATCTATTTCTTCTTCTTTTTCTTTTGATTAATGAAATCTATGGATCATGGATTGTTGATTATCAAGGTTGTTTAATCTTCATTAATTCAAATCTATGTATGAATGATCATTGAGATAATTCTCCATACTTTGGAATAGTGATAGATTACCTTTGATTAATCAATAAAAATCTTGATTAAGATGAGATCACCACCTTCTTTTCTTTTCGTGCGGTATAGCTTTCGGAGAGTGGTTTACATATCACTTCTCTAGCATGCATTGGCACTAACATTTTATTGACCGGCCTCAGATAATTGTGGTTTCTACATAAACCCGATTACGATTGCTTAACATAGCGCTAAAGTGTCCTGTAATCAGAAAATGATCATTCGTGGCTCAAACGTATGTTTGAAAGTCCAAGTATGGTTGGTTGCTTATCTTAAGTCCACCACATATGAAACTCATTGTTAGGAGGCTTTGATTATATCAATCCTCTAATGAGGTTTCATTAACCTTGGTCTAAGTGCAAGAATTAACCGTCGTTGATCATGTGTTCTAACCACTAATCACTAATTCACTAACAATATCTTTGTATAATTTTGTTTATATTTGCTTCTTACTCCCTATATCTTTACTTTTATGCTTCAATATACCATTTCATATCATGTCTTTGTTTATGTTTATGTCATTTCTCTTTTGTCCACTTGGACCATATCTTGTTCAAAAAACTAATAAAGGATCCAAACCTCTAAAAATATTGGTGCTATTAACTTTGTGGATATGCTTTTGGACCATTCTTGGACCCTTGGATTTAGGATTAGGACTCTCTTCCCTATGCTTGGGGTGTTGTGGATCTTGGCCTTTATTTGGCTCGCTCATTAGCTTATGCTTTAAATCGGATGAAATTCTTTTTGCTTGCTATGGAGTGTGCTACAAGTTGGTTAGATCTTTCTTTCCTCTAGCTTTTATTTTGTTTTCTAGGATAGTCAATTCATCTTCTCCCCTTCTTCAATTTTCAAAACCTTCTCCCCCTTTCAAAACCTTCTTGTTTTTTTTCAAACTTCAAAACCGCTTTCGCAATAAAACCTTGACTTTCGTCAAGTGATTTTCAAACTTTGTTGTTCTTAATAAAAGTCAATCAATGTTAATCATGCTTTGACCAATTCCAAAAAGACATAAAAATACAAACAAAACTCATAAACTCTTTTTGTGCCTTTATGCACTTTTCATTTTAAAACTTTTTATAAAGTTTAGACATGAGTCATTTCCATAGTTGAAATATAATTCTCAAATTCCCCATAGTATTAAGATTTTGACATTTTCCACTTTGATGTTGAGTGATAGACTTGTTGATAATCCAAGCAAATCCTCCATCTTTAGGTGACACAAATGTTGTCTTATATTTTTGGACGACTAGTCGTAGTTTTCTCCTTAAAATGATGACTTGTGTTTACATTTAAAATCAATCAAAACCAACAAATTTTTGTTATTTGTACCACGAACTACGAGGTTTTGATCCTATATTGCACTTTGTGGGTATGTAGGCATGAGGCGATAAGTCTCTCCAAACACAAAAATCTAAAAAAATAATTCTCTTCTCATCTCCCCAATCTCTTTTCAAACAAACCATTTTCAAGCCGAAAAGCGTAAATATTTCAAAGGGCTCCTATAGATTACTATAGACGTTTTGGGTGCTAACACCTTCCCATTGCGTAACCAACCCCCTTACCTAAATCTCTGTTTATTTGTTCTTGTTTTAGAACTCTCGGGGTTTGTTCTCTCTTTTTCCTTTCCTTTTTGGATAAAATAAAAGTGCGGTGGCGACTCTTGCATTTTGAGTTAAGTTAATCAATAGCTTACACTCACAATTTTTACCGCTACACCCCCATCTTCCATTCATCTGTGATGATTTGTTTTCCCATTTTTGATAATGTTAAAGGGGAAGAATTATACTCAAATGAGGAGTATAGTCCAATAATATTTCCACTTAACCTCTCTTATAAGTTACCTCCCCGAGAGATGGTTTGTCATCTTAAAAGGGGGGGGATGTGACTTTATGTGCTTAACCTGTTATAATGGGTTTTAATGATAAAACAAAGGAATCCTATAAAACATTTAAAGGAAGTGAAGAAGTGTTTTAGTATTTCGAATCATTAATATGTAAAATAAGTAATAGTAAGTATTGAAGTACTAAGAAAATGCACACACCCACTTAAAATGATTTTTAAAAAATTCATATGTTATAAAACAATGCCTAAAATTGAATCTAGTCAATGTCTAATCGATTATGGATGTTGCTTAATCGATTATTGTTGTACCTCAAAATTTGACCAATCATTTCTTGTACTTGACTTTTGTTTCATTTCATTTTCGCATTTCTGCATTCATAGCATTTGTTCTTGAGGCAGGTGATCGGTAAAATAGCAAGTGTACTATTTTTATCGATGTAGTAATAAGGGAAAAAAGTCCCAAGTATCGATCTCGAGGACTGCATAGTAATCAACAATTGTTTTAGATTCAAAGGAACAAAAATACCTTGGGATTGTTTGGTAACATATTATAAGAACAAGTAAAATAACAATAGTTTAGAGTAAAAATAAGAACGATGCTAGAGAAGTGGATAAATTGCTAGTAAATACCTTTCAAGAGTCATTTGTGAGATATTCGTTTCCAACCTTAATAAGTCAAATTTCAAAATCAGTTTTTCTTAATTCCTTAATGAAAAACCCTTTGATACTTTTCCTACACACTAATTCCTTAGTTGCACAGAAAAATTATCAAGCAATAGTTCTGACATAAAAAACACGTAGTTACGGGATATCCCCATTCCTAGGCAATATCAACCGTAATATTATTTTGCAAAAGCATTAGGTTGACTTTTCAGACCGAAACCTAATCGTTACTCAAGTTCTATTTTCCAATACGAATTCGCATTAATATCTTTGCAAAACAAAAGATATAAGATGAACGACGTAAATCTCATAGAATAATCCCAACAAAGGTCAATACATTGCAATTTAGGACCACCCCCTAACAAATGGGAGTTTAGCCACTCATGTTCTTAATCAAAACAAATACACTTAAAAATAAAAGAGAGAAAGTCATTACAATAGGAACTGATCTTCTTGGATCATCAATTGCTTACGCTTTTGATTGATCCTTGTTCTCCAGAAATATCCTTCTTCTGTGTATAAACTCGATCCCAAAATTCCAAAGTCACCAGTCTTTGCCAAAAAGAGGCTAATATATCCAAATTCAAATTACATCAAGAAATGCCTAAAATGCCCTTCGAGACAGCTCAATCAACATAAAAATAGGAAAAAAAACAAATTCACTATCAGTGGCCCTGACACAGGCCGTGTCATGGGACACGGGTGGCAGTGTCAGGCTGCTGCTCAATGGGGCGAGTTCCTCTTCTTCAGGGGCTGCAACACGGGCCGTGTTGTGTGACACGGGCACCCGTGTAGCACTTCTGTTCTCCCATTTTCCTCTTCAAGTCTTGGTCGTGTCCCTCCATAATGACCCTCTTGACACGGACTGTGTCAGACGACACGGGCACCCGTGTCAGGCGACACGGGCACCCGTGTCAGGCTTCTGATTTCCACTTCCTCAACGTTCTTTGTCCCCGAAACGGAACGGATATTGGATCATCACTTCCTGCTGAAAACACACTAAAAAACAACCAAATCACACGCACCAGTGGCATAAAATGATACAAACCTCAAAGTAAGACTTTCTCAAAGACGATTGAAAATAATGATTAAAACATGAACAAAAGACTCAAAAACGGACAAAGCATAAAAAAATAAACGATATATCCAGTTTGAAATACACAACTAAAATTCACTGATCAAACTCCCCCGAACTTGAACTTTTGCTTGACCTCAAGCAAAAAGCTTGCCAAACAAAGATTTTTTTTTCCGCACAAATGAACCGTCTCAAGAACAGCGAGTTACGATGATGATACTCATACGTGAGTTTCTCGTTCCAAGTCACTCGAGGATTAGTCTCAGCAGTACTCTGTCAACATAGGTATCACACCAAAATTATACCGCGGAGAAACCACGAACCTCAATCTCCATCGGTAACCTCTCCGACTATGCTTTGGACTTGAGTCTTCTTTTTCGATTTTCAGCCATTTTCATTCGGACAATCACTTTAAGGCTTTTATGATTTTTCCTCGTATGCACAAGATTGATAAAAAAATTTCCTGGCACTGTGATTTTCTTTGTCCACTTAGGGACGACTTTCAGGTTCGACCACCGTTGGGCTGAATAACCGGGTGAGGGTTACCCAACTTAGAAGGATTGGTCGTCTAATTACCTTTATTTTCACTTTTTTTTCTGGTGCCTTTTCTCAATACCACTTTTTTTTAGATCAACCTCGCACACACGATTCTTATAGATTAAGCCTGACTGTCTAGATAAACTACTAGGGGCGTACTTCTCAGATCAAAGTACTATGGTACAAATCTACACGTCGGACTCGTTCCTTAATCGGGAAACTCAGGGTGTTAACACTTTACCTACATCTCAGGATTATTCCAATCTCCTCCTCAAGGTTCTTTTCACTGAGCACTCTATATAATTTCTCATCACTTCACTCGCAAAACAGCTCTTCATATACTAAACAGCTCTCAGAAACAATTTTTATCAGCTCAAATATAGGGGGTTTTCACTAAGGACCTTCAATCATGCTTTCAAACTGAACTTAACACACGACAATACACTCAAAATAAATGACATAATAATAAAGAAAAACAAAAAAAAAACACACAAATAAATACCCCCACACTTGAACTCAACGGTGTCCCCACTGTTGGCGCACAAGTAGAGGAGGTGACTCACAGAGCTCATTGGTGAGGAGGTTGGTCCCGCAGCATCATCTGCCGCATCCATTCATGCATTTCTCCTATCAACCTTCCTTGGTGGATCTGCTCGTTTCCTTGCCGTGTTTTCTCCTCCCCTTGCCTCATCTGCTCGCTCCGGAGGTAACGTACCTCATTCTCCATCCAATACCACTCTTTCTGTGACAAGCTCCAAGAACCGGAGCCGGACTCCTGATGGGGAGAGACTCGAGGAGTCGGTACAGGGGCTTCTTCCGTCTGATCTCCTTCCTCATCAAAAAATTATGTACCTGCACCATCATTGAACTGCTCGTCGTCGTCCTGCATCATGTTCTCATACAACCAATTATTCACATTTTGAATGCTAATAAAGTCAGGAGCAGGTAAAGCTAGGAGGTGACTATTGCGGCTTACCAACGAGTAATAATTATCGAAGACTTGTATCATACCTTAGATGGTGAGGATGGCTAAGTCTATCTTAGTCTTACCTGCGACCATACGTTCCTCCATCAGTAGAGTACCGTACCCAAAGTGGTCTGTGATCTGAGTTATCATCTCGCCCACACTTATCTCACCTGAAGCTGCGTTTGCAACACACTTCAGATGGTCAGCTGCAAAGGCAGCTACATTTATCAGCTCCTGGTTAGCCATGCCATACAGAAAGTATAGCTCCTTCTGAGTCGCCACACCCGTACTGTCACCCCTGCCAAACAGTGTATAAGCCAGCCCTTTTTACGCATACCTGAAACACGGGTTATGAATGCAAGAGGCTTTTGCCGCCTTCGCGACATAATCGGCTTTACCTGTAATGGCCTTCCAAAAATCACTTGCTCTGAAATTACCCGGAGGTGCTCCAGGTCCAAAACTGGGGAGCTTCAGAACATCTCCCAATTCGGCTACTGTTAGACTGTGATTGGAATCAAACAGATGAAATTTCAGCGTACCATAGTATTCCTCCTTAGTACCTATCCACCTATGCTTAAGCTGAAATTCTAAAGTACTCAGAAATTCAAATGTTATGCGTTCATAGGTCGGCGCTTCGAATTGCATAAACTCAAGCATACCAAGAATGTGAAACATTTTGTGTACTTCCATCCTCAACCCTAAATTATCTAGGGTATCATTACAGATGTACCTGGTCGGGATGAGCTTACACTTTACAAATGATAAGTACTTCTTTTGGTGGGCTGGTTCCTCGAACAAGATGTTATGAGGGTTTGCAATGTGGTGTGGTCTCTTTTTAGGATGAGAAGTTTCAGCCACAGCTTTACCGGCATCTCTACGAGGAGGCATGATTTATCCTGCAAAAACAAACACTGAAAACTCGAAATGACAGTTAGGGAAATGCGTCACCATAGACGTGACCACAGTGATGGGAGGAATTTTTTTCGTGAAGGGAGGAGATGCTTTTGAGGAGTGGGTGTTGGTGAAAGTGGAGCTTTTGTGGAGAGGAGGCTATGGAGTTTTAGGTTTTGTTAAAGAGTAAGAGGATAGAAGATGAATGAGATAAGGTAAATGAGAAAAATGAGAGGGTGAAAAGAATATAAGTGAGATGGGGCCCACACGGGAAAACAAATTTTATCAGCCGTGCCTTGCAACACGGGCCATGTCATGGGACACGGGCACCCGTGTTGCGCCCACTGGTACATTGATCTGATGATTTCTTTTATTTTTCAAGACTGGTATTTGTGACACAGGCCGTGTCATGGGACACGGGCACCCGTGTCACACCACTGATTGTCACCAAAAATTTATTTGCTTTTCCTTCTCCTGACACGGCCCGTGTTGTACAACACGGCCACCCATGTCAGGCTTCTGATCTTCCAATTTTTGCATTTTTCGCCCGGTTTCCGACATCCTCCTTTCACTGATGAACTGCAAGTTAATACAACCTATAAAGAAAAGAAAAAGAATGAAAACATTAGTATAAAATGCGTGGGTTGCCTCTCACGAAGCGCTTCATTTTACGTTGCATGGCTCGACGGTCCTTCATCCTATCCTGTGAGATGAACGACTTCACTTCTATCCCTCTGCTGACCATCGTGGAAGGGTTTCAATCTCTAACCATTCACTTTAAAAATGTCCTCGTTTGCCTGGTTTTTCAGTTCTATTGCTCCATGAGGAAACACCTTGTGTACAATAAACGGTCCCGACCATTTCGATTTAAGCTTTCCAGGAAAAAGTTTCAACCTGGAGTTGTATAAGAGCACAAACTGTCCTTCCCAAAATTCTTTCTTTTGAATTCTCCGATTGTTGCACCCTAAAATTTGCTCAACCTATTTCACCTGATTTATGTTGTAATTGCATTATCATTTGCATATTGCATCATGTACATAATCTAATCATTTGCATAGCATAACATAGCAAGGCATCCAACAAGGGATCAAGTGCCATCCTTATCTAAAGAAGCACATCAAGGGTTTTTATTCAAGTTTAAGACTATCCAAGTCATCAAGGAATGTTTGAAGCTTTGAGAAGTTTGAGGGTCAACCAGTGGACCTCTCTCCTAATTTGAGGTGTATTGAGGGTCATCAATGGGGGTATGAGCTATGAATTGAGGGAATGGAATGTGTAAAAAGCTTATGAAATGCCTAGAGGGATATGTTGCAGATGAGACAAGTCATTGATTCAAGTACAAGAGCCACAGTTGAAGTGCAGTCAACTAGGGTTTCATCTGGGTCAACCCTAGGTCAACCCTGGGTCAACTGAGTGATTGAAAAGCATCAAGGCTTAATTGGAGTTTGTGGGATTCATGAATTGATATTTAGATACATGTATGGTGTTGTGCCAAGGAAATCAAAGAGAATCAAGAGTGGGAGGAGTTACCAAATTAGGGTTTCAGTGAAAAATCCCCTAATTTAGGCCTCACTTCCAAGCCAGATAAGTCAAAATTAAAGTTTCAAATGGATTCTTGGCCTACATGAAACTTGTAGAGCTTCTCAATAGCTTTAATTTGAGTACTAGAAGTCTTCAAGAAGATTTGTAGAACTCAAGTTATGGTTCTTGCAAGTTATGGGTCACCAGAGGACACTGAAATTTATCTGTGAAAGTCACTTGACTTCCAAGCAACTTTTGCCCATCAAGGAGTTTTCAAATGGATTCTTGGCCAACATAATAATTGTAGGGCTTGACCTTAGCTTTAATTTTAGTACTAGAAATCGTCAAAAAGATTTGTGGAACTCAAGTTATGGTCTTGGCAATCCAGGGGTATTTTGGGTATTGATGATTACAGGTCATTTTTCAACATAGGTCAAGATCTCCATCTTCCACTCCTCAAATGAAAAAATGTTCAACATGAGATGTGTTTAGAATGGTGTTTTTAGGCTAGGTAATAGGTCATGGGTGATTGGAAGGGCTTGTAACACAAAATTGTAAAAATGGCCTAAAATAAGGGTGAATTTTAAATGAACCAAGGATGAAAATTGGGATTTTTTATCTATAAGTTCAAACCAAGCCATATGACATACCAAATTGATTGGAAAAAATATTTTTAAAACATTGACATTGCCACATTTTTGAGTTGAAGGATAATTCAATGACTTCCTTTGTAAAGTGGTTACTTACATTATAAGTCACATATGCAAAACCATTCTTCAAGGCATAACCAAGCCTCTAATGAATCCTAACACATTCAATATGTCATGTGGTGAGAATTTGGATCAGAATGAGGTGCAAATACAAGCTTGAAACTCAGCTGCCATATGTGAATTTCTCATGACATTTTCAAATGCAAGAGATGTGGAACTTCTCATTGGATCAATCCAGAAGTTTCTAGGGCTTTCATTCATGTTCTATATAAGGATTAGAAGAGGTTCAAAGCATTGGTTGGTGGAGATTGAGGGAGAATTGAGAGATTGCATCTTGAGTTTTCCATTTGCAAAATAGAAGCGGTTACAACAAATTGATCCATTTCAATCCATTCTTTGGTGTTCAATAGCTTCCTTTGGTGTTGGTGAATGATTCCAGATACAATTCAAGGCAAGATTGGTGTAAAATCGTGAGAGAGCATTTTGGATTCATCTCTTGCAAGTCAGAATCGGATTCAAGGATTCAAGAGGTTTCAATCCAATTTGATGCATACAGAAGCTTGATCATACTTCATTGAAGGTATCTGGAAGATCTTGGAGCTTGATTTGGAGGTTTTACCACTCTGTTCATCCAAGATTTACAGGTATGTAAAATTCTTTCTATGGCTCGATTCATCAAGTTTCTTTAGGTTTTAGATAGTGGTATGCATTGTAGAACATGGCTAGGTGGATTCTGGTAGCAATTGGCATGATTTAGAGACAAAATTAGGTTGATCACATTTTCTGTTGAGGCTCGTATCTGATGATTCTCAGAGGTTTAAACCTAATTGGATAGTGGATTTTATTCAGTGTAAAGTGTAGTTGATCCTAGGCTTCTCAATTTTGAGTTTGGTGATATTTTATTGGTGAAGCATTTTCTGAACATGCCTTCGTGTTTTGAGAAGGAGAGGGTTTTGATATAAATGGAAGGCATGGTTGGGTTCCTTGTGGAAAGACGCGCAGGTTGATGTATTTAGGTTAGGGTTTTGGTGGGGATTAAGGGAATTGAGGTTTGGGGACGACGGTGGCTCCACCGCCGGCCACCGTCTGCGTTTTTTCCCTCCCAGCATTCAAAAGGTTGAAGATGAACCTGGAGCCATTAGATCTTAGGAGACCTTTGACCAAGGCATCATCCAACGTACAAGACGTGTTGAATTTTGTGAAGGAGCCTGAGAGCATGAAACGCCCCGTTTCACTTAATGAGTGGTAGTGGACTTAAGTCATTTGTTGCTATGTACACCCCTTTCTGAGTCCCAATTGAGAAACACACGTGAAATCCTTGTTATTCGTACCAAGTTTTTTCCATTTTCTTTGATTTTTCATTTTTTTTTTCTGAATTGAATTGGGCCTGGCGTGCGCTTCCTATACACACCCCCCTCTGGGCCCAATTGATGAAGTGAACTGGTTCTGATTGCTATTTGTCACGCCTTCTTTTCATTTTATTCTATTTTCTTTTATTTTTTCATATTATTTTAGTTAATAAAAAAAAATCCATAACTAATTGAAAAATGAACATTTTATGGTGGGAATTTTTTCCTTGTTTTCCTTAGGGATTCTAGAATTTAATAAAACAATAAAATTATTAATTCCTTTCAGTTTATATTTTTGGCATATTTTACCATTTTATTGATTTTATTTTACATTTGTTTGATACCTTATTTTGCTGAATTTAGTATGAGAGATTGCTGAGTGTTTTTGAGTTTATTCTTGTTGGATTGATTAGATTAGAGGTGCATGCTCCCTTAGAGATTTTTCTCATATTTTTATGATGAAATTTAGGCTAGTTTTGAATGATGAACTTTAGGGTGCTAAGATTAGGGTTTTACAACACTTAGGTGTAGTTTAGGGCATATTGTGGAGACTTAGGGTTTGATTTAGGCCTTGGGGTTTATATGGGGTATAGGGTACATAGTTAGGTTCCCTTAGAAATTAATCTAGGATTTTATGATGAGTATTCCCATTTTATTTGATTTTTGCAAATTGGGTGATATTGGTGTGTTTCCCTCTTGGGATGTTGTTTTGTTTGTTGGGTTTTGGGCATTTCAATTGGGTGTTGGGCTTGGGTTTTTCCTGATGGAGCTAATGAAGACCTTGGAGATGATTGGAGACAAAGGATGGAGCTTGAAGCATGAAGATTCTCATCCTTGAAGGTTTCTTTTGAAGACTTAGGATATAGGAGATATAGTGAGAGCTTTAGATTAGACTGATTTATTCTTTCAAACATAGAGAGCTTCTTGTGCCTCTATTCCATCCTATGACACAAGGTCCCCCAAAGAAGTTCCATATCTCCTTAGGAGGGATGTAGAGCATGCTTTGATTGGGTAGAACCTTGAGGACACCTTTCACTTGCTATGATAAGATCTTAGTGATTTCCCTGGGTTATCATTAAGCTTCTTAACATTTCAACTCCATCTATCATTAATTGATTCTCTTCTGGAGTGGTGGCATTGAAGAGGGGAGTTTATTGAAGATAAGGAGTGCATTGAAGATTGGTGAAAGGGAAGCATGTGCCTGGCAAAGAGAGTTATCTGTTGAGATTAGGGTTTTGCTACTGTTTGAAGCTGTTTACTTGTTGGAGTTCATGCTTGCTAGAGCTAGGGCTTATTGAAGACAGGAGCTTATCTAAAGCTTGAAGATGGTTGAAGATTGAAGATGGGGTCTTACTGGAAGGTGTTACTGTTAACTGTTTGCTGTTAATCAACTGTAGCTGTCAGAGCTGGTGCTGTTTGAACTGCTTGTTGTAGGAGCTGGTGTTGCTGTCAGAGCTGGTGTTGGGTTTTATTTTCTTTTTCTGTATTGATTGTTGGCTTGTTCAGCTTGCCCCCTTAGGTTTGAAGTCAAGCTGTTTCACTTTGCCTATTGTTTTCCCAGGTTCGAGGTTGAGTGGCCTTGCCTCGCTTGTATTGCTGCACCTCATGCATGTTTACTGCTTACTGTATGTATGCTGTTTCTTTTCCGTTTATCCCCTAGGATCTCTGATTTCCTCTGTGCTGGAGGGAGTTATGACAGACATTAGGTTGTAATCCATGCATGACAACATTAGGGTAGTTGTGATTCCCTTTTCAAACCCTAGGTTTTAGAATTTCTTTCTCTTCTCAAAACAATTCAAAACACAGTAATAAGGATGATCGACGTCGTACGACGAGCCTTAAGCTATTTGAGAGAGGATTGCTGGAGGGTCACTCTTCAGTAATCTGACTGCTTAGTGTGCTACCCCTAGGGTGACATACGACGTAGTCACTCTCAAGTCATAGTCTCTAGTGCGTCAGAGATTGCAAACACCATAAAAAATAGTTCTTGCGTAAAAGACTGAAAACAAACATCAAAGTGTCATTTTTGTTCACTTGGACTCCTAATTAGAAGAAAACCTTTTCAGAAAGACAAAAAACAGTCAGACAAAACTGTGTCTTCCGTAGCCCGAACTACGTTTGCTCTGATCTTTCATGCTGTATGAAAGTACTTAGGCATAGGATGTTGTATCCTAGAGAGCAACCTTCCCCTCCTTTCCCGTAGGTAGGCGAACTACGTTGACTCTAATTTCTCGTTCCAGACGGGAATACGTAGGAATAAAGTGCGATACTTTGCTGAGTCATTTTATTTTCCTTCTAACCCTTGACCCTTAGTGTAGATAGAATAACAATCTGTACTAGAAAACAAGCGTGGATCCCGTCGAGTACGACGGACGTGAGGGGTGTTAATACCTTCCCCTTGCATAACCTACTCCCGAATCCAGGATCTGGTTGCAATGACCATTCCTTTCCCGTCTTTGCGGTAGGCTTACTTTGAGCGTTTCCTTTCCCTCTGTTGGGATAAATAACGCACGGTGGCGACTCTTCTGTTCAGCCGGCGCCGATTTTCGCAGTAGCGACAGCTGGCGACTCTGCTGGGGACAGGAATATCCCCTATGCGAGTCAATCCTAGCGCTTGTTTTCCCGTCGTGGGTGTTGTATAGATTTACTTTTATGTCTTTACTTTCCGCATTTTATTATCAGCTTTATATTGTTATTGCTGTCATGGGAAGGGGGTAATCTGTTGAGAGATAAGCAGGACCTGGGCTTGAGGTTAAACATAGACTTAGAAGTAGAGAGTAGTGGTTAGCCTGCTCGCTTAGCTCGCACTAGCTAGCCGTGAAATTTACGCTCGACAAGTTGTCTGACCCGAGGATTGTTGACTCTGGGGACCTATCAATTGGGATTCAACTAAGTGAGGCTGCTTCAGGGGATGATGATGCCACACCTTCTGGGTATCGTATCATCACTCTTGAAAGTCTGTGACGTTGAACTCGCATAGGATGTCGTACCTCGTCTGCGAGTTAAGTACATACCTGTGATGGGTAGGTGGGTTGTTTGCAGGAAACCTTTGACCTCAGAATACCTGGTTTATCTCTGTCAGTGAGATGTGGTTGCAGGTTTCTTTGAGTGGTTGGTTCGGTTTGAGATGAAGATTTGATGGTTCTCAGGCTTCAGTGCAAAGCAGCACAGTTCATCAGCATAGCACTTGGTCCCTTGTTTGCATATGCATGTGCATTTTCATGACTGCATTTTATTAACACGTGTTTATGTTGCAGGTGTGATCATTCCCTTCTGATTCTAGTATATCTTCTAGCCAGACATGGAGTCCCTGAAGAGGACAGTTGCTTATCGGTTGCATTCACCAGATATCAGTTCCTTGCTGGGTTTAGTTGCTCTAGCAGATGAGAGAGTGAGGGTTGAGTTCAGGGTATCTTATGGGAGATTGCTTAGCTTGTTGTACAGACCTTCAACATTTGAGACGACTGGGGTGTATACTTTGATGCAGTTTTATGAGCCGCAGCTGAGATGTTTCTTATTTCCCGACTATTTTCTGGCACCCACTTTGGAGGAGTATTCTGCGATGTTAGGAGTTCCTATGTTAGACCAGATGCCCTTCATACATGTTGATGCTGAGCCTGAGTTAGCTACACTTGCTGAGATTGTCAGTTTAGACGCTTCTAAGTTTCCCGGAGGGTTGGTCAAGCTGAACGGAGCGTATGGTTTTCACCTGTCTGTCCTGGTTGAGAAGGCTACACAGTGCGCGAAGAGTGGATGTTGGGTTGCCTTCAGTGCCATTCTAGCTGTCTGCATCTACGGGATTGTCTTGTTTCCTAATGTGCCAGATTTCGTCGACTCAGATGCCTTCCTGATTCTTGCCTCGAAGAATCCAGTTCCTACTCTCTTGGGCGATGTTTATCATTTTATTCACTACAAGAATGAGAAACGTCGTGGCAAGAATGTTTCCTGCTGTCTTCCTCTCTTGTACAGGTGGTTCCAAGGGCATCTTCCGAAGACAGGGCCTTTTGTTGATGCTGTTGATACTTTGGATTGGTCTTCCCAGTTGATGGGGCTGTCTGCTGAGAATGTCATTTGGTTTGATTGGAGTATGCTGGGCACTGATATTATATATAGTTGCAGTGGCTTTCCGAATGTCCCCTTGATTGGACGGAAAGGCTGTATCAAATATAATCCTTCATTGCTGGTAAGACAGTTCGGTTATGCTTTGAAGGATGCTCCTATTGAGAAGGAGATACAGGAATCTTTGTATCTCACGGGCTTATTAGACACGGCTGTTTTGATCAGATTGAGACATGCATGGGCTAACATCCATATGAGAGGGAAAGCTTTGCTTGGTAAGAGCAACAACAGAGCTTATGATCCTTATTTGGCTTGGATTCGCGAGAGAGCTAGTACTTCCTTGATGCCTTATCCTGCTGCGGAACCCCTGTATCTTCCATTGATTGAGGTACTTACTTCAGAAGAGAGTGAGAAGTATAACAAATTGTTGGCTGAAAACGAAGAATTGAAGAAAGCCAATGATGATTTAGAGAAGGAGATCTTCCAGTTACATCGTGAGAAGAATGAAGCCACCTTCACTGTGAAGGAACATACTGAATTGATTAACAGGTTGGGTTCGGAGCTGACGGAGGAGACCAACAAGAAAGAAAAAGTGGGAATAGCCTTGAGCGGTGTCAGCAAGGTGCTCACTTCAAAGAAGGAACTTTTAAGCAAAGCTTATACCTGCCTCCGCAAATGGGAAGCATTGTGGAATACCACGCTTACCAAGCGGAAGGAGCGTGAAGACGAATTGAAGCTGCAGATTGCCACGCTAGAGGCACAGATTAGAGCCCAAGACGCAAAGATTGCTGAAGAGACGTCACTTAGGAGCGCTGCTGAGCTTAGAGTAAGTGACCTTGACGAAAAGCTGAGAGGTTATGAAGGGAAGGCCGGTTCCAAGAAGTACAGACTTGACGAGAGTTCTGGCAAAGGAACCTGCCAGGACGACGCCAAAAAACTGAGATCCACTACCGAGCGGCATGCCTTACTGATACAGGAGCTGATCTCCCGACTAGGGCATTCGGAGACGTTGAGGATATTGGAAGATGTCAGAGCGCGCCATTTGGCCTGATTTATCTTTGCCTTGCTTTTATGTGTACTTGTATTTTGACCATCGCCAGGCTTGTTGGCCGAGGTCCCTTTCATTGTATTCAGTTATACTCTTGTACTCAGCCTCTTGGCATTTGCTTATATATGAGGGTTTTTCTGATTCTTGCTTGCTGGATGGGGACTCCATTGTCGTAATGGACTTCTCTCCGAAACTAGAATCGGGGGGGGGGGGGGGGGAATATAACCTGTAGCATATTTACACAATTGCATCTGCATTCATATTGCATGACCCATATTCTCGAATCTGTATCTTATTTCCTGCATCTGCAGATTTGCAGGATTGACGAACAAAGAGTTCACCGCTACTCAACCCGAAACAACTGCAAGAGAATCATGGATCAAGTCCAAGTGGAGATGCAGGAAATTCGCGAGAAGTTGAACTTGTTCATGCAGGCAATGGAGAACATCGCTAAGGGCCAGGAGAGCCTCCAGACTTTGGTACAGCAGCTGCTGACGCGGGCTAATGGGAATGGCAACAATGACCACAATTCTGCGCATGCTGAAACTATTCCGGAGGATGGACCCCCTACGCCTGTGGTTCCACCTGTGGTGACCCCACCTGTTTTGGTTGTGAACGAGGGCGCTGGCGCTGCCAATGGTAACACAGGGAATAGAAATGAGACTGTTGTTAACAATATTGGATTTGGGGACGCCAACCAAGGCGGTGGTAACAACAATGGTGGTAATGGTTTTGGCAATAATGGTTTCGGCTACAATGATCAGGGATTTGATTATGTCAATCAGGACGGAAAATTCGGCTTCAACACTCAGGGTTTCGGTTATGACGGTTTTAGTAACACTAACCAGGGGTATGGTGGATTTGGTAATATGAATGGTGCTGGGGTGATTCCTTTCAACACTGGATTTGGACCTGTTAGGGTCAACCAGGGTTTCGGTAACGGGGGACGAGGTCCCATGATCAATCAGCAAGGGTTTGGTCGCAACACTGGTTACGACAGGTATGGAAATGGAAATGTGAATTGGGGCGAAGACTGCCAGGAGGACGCCTTTTCTGGAAGAGGCATCGGATTTGAAGGGCCTGTTGATCCTGTGCAGAGGATCAAGATGCTTGAAGAGCAGATGAAGGGGGTAGTGAATCAGAACTCCACCGGTTTGGATATGACTACAATGGGCTTGGTACCAGGGCTAAGGGTGCCGTTGAAATTCAAGGCTCCCACTTTTGACAAGTACAAGGGGGACACTTGTCCTAAAGTCCATGTTCACTCTTACTACAGGAGAATGTCCGCGTAATCAGACGATGAAAGGATGCTCATGCATTTCTTTCAGGACAGCTTATCAAGGTCGTCGCTTGAATGGTATATAGGGTTGGAGCCTACGCAGATTAAAACCTGGAAGCAATTGGCTGATGCTTTCGTGACACATTACAAATACAACAGCGATCTGGCGCCGAACCGGGTCCAATTGCAGGGTTTGTCACAGAAGAACGGTGAAAGCTTTAAAGAGTATGCGCAAAGGTGGCGCGATATGGCAGCGAGGGTGCATCCTCCTTTAATTGAAAGGGAGATGAATGATATGTTCATTGGGACATTTACGGGGGTGTTCTACGAAAAATTATTTAGTGTGTCATTGAGCAGTTTCTCAGATTTGATTCTTATGGGGGAGATGATTGAAAACGAGATTAAAGTTGGAAGGTTCCAAGCAGGTGAGTCTACTCCAACAGGAGGTTCCAGAAAAGCATTTGGCGGTAGACGACAAGGTGATGCTAGTGTCGTGTTTGGTGGCAGGGGCAGGGGCAGAGGAAGACATCAGTATGTTAAGCCGCAACAGATAGCTAGCGTCACTATCCCGCTTCCTCAACAGAGGCAGCAACAACAACAACAGCCCCAACAACAGCAACGACATAATCCGGGCCAGAGAAGGGTACATAATGCAAGAGCGAAAAGAGTGTTTGATGCACCTCCTTCCACGTATGCAGAACTCCTCCAGACCCTGCTAGGGTTGAACTTGGTTGAAAAGAGGACTTTGGCACCATCTACAGGGGCAGTACGTCCTTACGGATATGATGCCAACAAGCATTGCGACTTCCATTTCGGGGCACTCGGGCATGATATAGAAGCTTGTGAGGCATTTAAACACAAAGTTCAGGATTTATTGGATAGCAAAGCTATTAACTTTGGACAGGCGGGTCCAAATATCGTACAACAGCCTATGCCCAATCATGGGGCAAACGCCATCTTGACGGAGGAGAATTTGAATCTGGTGACGGATGTCAATGAGCTGAAAACACCGTTGGGCGAGATCAAAAGCAGGTTGTTAAAAGGGGGTGTATTCCCGGGGTGTGATGAATTTTGCTTGGATTGTTGGATATAGCCAGAGGGTTGTAATGAGTTGAAGCAGGGTATTCACGCTATGATGGATGAAGGTACTTTGCAGTTTGATAGAACCGCGGCTGAAGAGCCTGTAGAGGCGTTGTGTGATGAGTTGAACGATGTTGCGACAATGACGATTCCGAGGAAAACAATAACGATAATGGCGCCCGCCAGGCGGCCGACGATCACAATTACCAAGGCAGGACCAGTTCCTTTTGAGAGTACTAAAGCAGTACCGTGGACTGACGGGTTGGAGGTATATTGCGATGGTGAGAAAATTGAAGTCAATGGACAACCAGCTGGGGTTGTAGATAATATTGTCGGAACAGGAGGTATGACCAGAACCGGAAGAATTTTCACGTCACCCGAGGTAGAGGCGGAAAGGTTGGCCAAGGGTAAAGCGAAGGTAGTTGAGGGTGGCCCTTCTCAGTCGAATGAAAAGGAAACGTCACTTAAGGATGTGGAGGAGTTTATGAGGCTCATTCGTAAAAGTGATTACAAAATCGTTGAGCATCTCCAGCAAACGTCGTCAAAAATTTCCATCCTATCATTGCTGTTATGTTCCGAGGCCCATCGGAACGCTTTGCTGAAAATTCTAGACACGTCGTTTGTTCCTCAAGAAGTTTCTGTTAATCAGTTAGAAGGGGTGATAGCGCATGTCAATGCGGGGCACAGTTTGGGCTTCACAGATTTTGATTTGACTCCGAGAGGGCGAGAGCATAATATGGCATTGCATGTGTCAGTAGAATGCGGGGGCACGGTCATGTCCCATGTTTTAGTAGACACTGGATCTTCCCTGAATGTGCTACCGAAGAAAGCCTTGATGAAGTTAGATATCAGGGGGATTATCTGCACACCCAGTGACTTAGTGGTGAGAGCGTTCGATGGAACGAGAAGGTCAGTTTTCGGATCAATAACATTACCGTTGCAGGTGGGGCCTGAAATATTTGAAACTGAATTCTATATAATGGACATCCAGCCAGCGTATAGTTGTCTTCTTGGGCGCCCATGGATCCATGCTGTCGGGGAAGTCACATCCACGTTACACCAAAAGCTGAAGTATATGGTGGGAGATAGTGTCGTCACCGTTTGTGGAGAGGAAGATATTCTGGTTAGCCATTTATCTTCGTTCAAATATGTAGAAGTCGACGGCGAAATACATGAAACACCCTGTCAAGCTTTCGAGGGATTACGAATTAAAGACAAAGCTCCGGTGCCAAGTAAAGTATTAGATGTGGCGGTGTCATCCTACAAAGAGGCTCAGGCTCTAGTACAGGCAGGCAAAGCCAAGGGCTGGGGTCAGGTGTTGGAGATTCCCGTGAAGAATGACCAGTTCGGGCTTGGATATCATCCTTCGTCATCAGCATCCTCTTCAGGAACGCCCAAGTTCAGGGGACCAATCACGATTACACCGCATGGAGTGAGCTTCGAGACTATCAATGTTGTTTCCGATTCTGAAGAAGGAGACAGCGACTGTGATATGGACGCGTGGATCAAGCCAAGCGTGCAAGGACAAAGTCTCTGCAATTGGTCTATCCGGGAAACTGTTCCTGTGACAACTAAACAGTAATGATTTGTTTGCTTAATTGTTGAATAATCCTGTGTCCTACCCGGGGCATAGTAATTTTGCTTAGGGCCATTTGGTTATGTACATTACATTGTTTAATCATGAAATAAAGGCGTTTTCATATACAAATGTTGTGATCCCTGTTTTTCCTGTTTTTATTTTTACAATAAAATGGCAATGTGGTTATTTGCTTTGACTGTGTTTTGAAGCATTTAACCATTTCCTTTGCAGGATTACTATTTCAGATGACATCTATGAACCACCTATGACTCACTTCGACTTCGAGCACCCGGTATTTCAGGTTGAGGAAGAGATTGTTGAAGATGGCGAAGTACCAGAAGAGTTGACCTGGTTGTTGAAACAAGAAGAAAGAATCATTCTGCCTCATGAGGAAGTCATTGAGATTATCAATTTGGGGTCGGAAGAGGTTGTGAGAAACATCCGTATAGGGGTTGCGCTGCAGAACGACATCAAGCAAAGGTTGGTTGAGATGCTCAAAGAGTACAGTGATATATTTGCTTGGTCGTACGAAGATATGCCTGGGTTGGATACGGATATGGTTGTTCACCGTCTGCCATTGCGAGAGGAATGTCCGCCTATTAAACAAAAGCTCAGAAGAACCAGACCGGACATGGTTGTGAAGATCAAGGAGGAAGTTCAAAAATAGTGGGACGCTGGTTTCCTAGCTGTTACAAAATATCCCTCATGGGTCGCTAATATTGTGCCAGTACCGAAGAAAGACGGTAAAGTACGAATGTGCGTAGACTATCGTGATTTGAATAGGGCGAGCCCGAAAGATGACTTTCCACTTCCTCACATTGATGTGCTGGTTGATAATACTGCTCAGTTCTCTGTATTCTCCTTCATGGATGGCTTCTCGGGTTATAATCAGATTAAAATGGCTCCAGAAGACATGGATAAGACTACTTTCATTACTCCTTGGGGAACATTTTGTTACAAAGTGATGCCCTTCGGATTGAAGAATGCTGGGGCAACATATCAGCGTGCTATGACAACTCTCTTTCATGACATGATGCATAAAGAGATCGAGGTTTATGTTGATAATATGATTGCCAAATCCCAGACGGAAGAGGAGCATTTGGTTAATCTGCTGAAACTGTTCAAGAGGCTTAGGAAGTTCAAGTTGAGGCTGAACCCTAACAAGTGCACCTTCGAGGTGAGATCGAGTAAACTACTGGGGTTTATCGTGAGCGAAAAAGGAATAGAGGTTGATCCTGCGAAAATAAAAGCAATACAAGAAATGCCGACGCCTAAAACAGAAAAAGAAGTGCGTGGATTTTTAGGGAGATTGAACTATATCGCCCGATTCATATCTCACCTAACTGCGACATGTGAGCCATTATTCAAGTTGTTGAAAAAGGATCAGGTTGTGACCTGGAATGAAAATTGTCAAAAGGCGTTCGACAAGATAAAAGAATACTTGCAGGAACCTCCTATTTTGATACCCCCAGTGGCCGGGAGACCGTTGATTATGTATTTGACGGTTCTTGTGGAAAGTATGGGTTGTGTTCTCGGTCAACACGACGAGACCGGACGTAAAGAGCATGCGATATACTATTTGAGTAAGAAGTTTACTGACTGTGAGTCCAGATACTCCATGCTTGAGAAGACGTGTTGCGCGCTAGCCTGGGCCGCCAAACGTTTGAGGCAATACATGTTGAATCATACAACCCTGCTAATTTCAAAGATGGATCCAATCAAATACGTGTTTGAGAAGCAAGCACTCTCCGGAAGAATTTCCCGATGGCAGATGGTGTTAACAGAATATGATATTTAGTATGTCTCGCAAAAGGCTATTAAAGGTAGCATTCTGTCTGAGAACCTTGCGGAGCAGCCTGTTGAGGACTACCAATCGATGAGGTTTGATTTTCCTGACGAGGATATCATGTACCTGAAAATGAAAGATTGTGAAGAACCGTTGTCGGACGAAGGACCAGAGTTAGGTTCCAAATGGCAGTTAATATTTGATGGAGCTGTAAATTCCTATGGTAGCGGAATAGGTGCAATTATTACTACTCCTCAGGGGTCGCACATCCCCTTTACGGCCCGATTGACCTTTCCTGTTACCAATAATGAGGCTGAATATGAGGCTTGCATCATGGGTCTAGAAGAAGCTATTGATTTGCGAATCAAACATATGGACGTATACGGAGACTCAGCTCTAGTGGTGAATCAAATTAAAGGAGAATGGGAGACACGACAGCCCAATTTGATACCATATATGAATTATGCAAGGAGATTGTTGCCTTTCTTTGACAAGGTGGAATTGCATCATGTGCCGCGAGCAAAAAATGAAATGGCTGACGCTTTGGCGACATTGTCTTCAATGTATAAAGTTAACTTCTAGAACGAGGCTCCCCGGATTGTTATCTCTCGGCTTGATAGGCCTGCATTCATATTTGCCATTGACAAAGCTCCCGATGGTCAACCCTGGTACTTTGACATCCAGAATTTCCTGCAGAACAAGGAGTATCCGGTTGGGGCATCCAGTCGAGATCAGAAGACTCTTAGGAGATTGGCTGGCAATTTCTATCTGAATCCTGACGGTATCCTATACAAAAGAAACCACGACTTGGTGTTGACGCTGTGTAGACGAGAAAGAGGCGAGGTTGCTCATGGAAGAGATATATGAGGGTACATTTGGTACACATGCTGGTGGGCATGCTATGACGAGAAAAGTGTTGCGGGCAGGTTATTACTGGCTAACTGTCGCTTTCGTGAAAATAAGGTGCCGGCACAACAGAAGAGTCGCCACCATTCGTTATTTATCCCTCGGAGCGGGAAAGGGAACGATTAGAAAAACCTAACGAAAAAGGGTAAGACAAGGTCGTCGCAACCGTTGTCTGGGTTCGAGAGTCGGTTACGCAAAGGGAAGGTATTAGCACCCCTCACGTCCGTCGTACTCGACGGGATCCACGCTTGTTGTGTTTACTGGACGAGTTGGTTTATCTATCTACCTATCAAGGCTGGCTTAAAAAGAAAAGAAAAATGACTCGGCAAAGCGTCGCACTTTATGCCTACGTATTCTCATTAGAGAACGAGAAATCAGAGTCAATGTAGTTCGACCTACGACGGGTTATGGGGAAGGTGGCTCGCCAATACATCAGTATTGTGCCTACGTACTCTCAACAGATATGAGAGATCAGAGCTTACGTAGTTCGGGACACTACGGATTATTTTCTGTCTTTTACGGAAGAAGTGTTTTTTTATTGTGTTTGCAATTTCAATCGCACTAAAGACTATGACCTGAGAGTGAATGCGTCGCATGTCACCCAAAGGGTACCATACTAGACATCCAGACTGTGGAAAAGAAACTCTCCCACAATCCTTTCTCAGATAGCTTAAGGCTCGTGACGTACGAAAGAAATCATTCATGATTACTGTATCTTAAACTGTTTTGAGATGAGAAGAGAACAGGCTCAACTAGGAGGGAGACTATTAAGTCCTACTGTTGTCATGCCAAGGATTCATCCTATGGTTGAGGTTTGAAACAGGGAACTCCTAGAAGTTATCATGCATAGGTTTCAACCTAAAGTTCTATCATCACTTCCTTATCAAAGGGAGTGAGAGTCCTAAGGGATCCTATCAAGGATAAACAGAAACAGATAAAGCATCAGCTTAAACAGTAAACAGACATACAGTAAAATGCATGCAATGCAAGTGAGGGAGGAAATGTGTATGGGGCAGCAGCCTCCACAAGCTCATCTCAACCTCAAGCCAGATATGAATAACTGTAATCATACAGCAAAAATAACAACATGCTATCAAGAAAAATACAGGAGACTGCAATCATACAGAAGAAATAACGTGCTATCAAGCAAACAGAAACCACATGGGCAAGGGAGCAGGGCTCTACCGAATACCCGCAAGCAAAGCCATACAGTAACAGTACAAGCAGAGGGAGCAACTCAACCTCTAGTGCAATCATGCTCCTAGATTAAAGCTAGTCTAGATATGGACTTATTCTAATGCATCAAGCAAGTCAAACAAATCACATCAATACAGAAAAGAAACAAAGAAAGCAGATCAACTCCTCTCTCAACTCCAAGCCTCAGCTCTTCCAACAGCAACCCAGTCTTCAGACTTCCATCACTCTTGACAAATATCAATTTGCTTCTCCAGGTTTCAGCCCTTCAACATAAGTGTCAACTTATCCTCCTTCTCCCCAAGCTTCAGCTCTTCAGTCAGTTCCACCTTCAGGCTTCCCTCTTAACCACAAGTATCAACTTGATTCCTTCAGGATCTCCAAGCTTCAAAGTAAGTATCAACTCATCCTCTCCTCTTCAAGCTTCAGCTCTTCAATTAATCTCAATTGCTTAGAAGTGTCAACTTCATCCTTCATTCTTTTCTCAAGCCTCATCTCTTCATTCAATCTTTACTGGATCTTCATTGGGTCTTCAAGTATCAGCTTGCTCTTGTCCTTGCTCTTCAAGCTTCAGCTGAAATGGCAATGCTCAAGGAATCATCCTCTTCCATACTCTGCAATGAAGTCTTCATCTTCAAACTCAAGCTCAACATCTCTCAAGATACTCAACCCAGGAGAAATCACTTAACTGGATAAGCTAGGATATTAAACTGCTCATTACCCACCAAAGGTGACCTAGAAGGGTTTAACATCAAAGGAATGGTTCCCTCAAAGGTTCTACTTCCCAGGTACCATCACTTATCCCTCCAAAGGAGGGAGGTGAATACCATGGAAGGACCTTGAATCATGGGGAGGAATGGAGGTGAAAGATACCATCCATGTTTAAGAAAGAAGTTAACTAATTCTAAGCTCTTCCTAATTCCTAACCTTAAGACAACAACAAAACAAACAAGACTACAAACTCTCAAGCTCCTTCTTCAATCTCCAAGTCTTCTACTATGCTCCTCCATGCTCCTCAAAGCAAGACCAAGCCCACCAATGTAACAGCCCAAATTTCATTAAATAATTAATTATAGTAATTAATTGATTTAGTGGATTTTATATTAATATTGGAATTAATAGAGAATTGGAAGGAATTGGAGAGGAAGGAAAATGAAGGAAATATATAAGAGAGAAAGAAAAGAAAAGAAATATAGAAAACATTTGGAAAGAAAGAGGAAAGAAGAAGAAAGGAGAGAAAGAGAAGAGAAGAAGAGGAAAAGTGGAAATCATCAAGAACCAACATCAAAGCTCCGATTAATCGAGGTAAGGGTGAGAAATGTTTCTATTTGATCATTGTATGATGTTATGTATGTTGGGTTGGGGTTTTGGTAGAGTTTTCATCACTTTCCAATTAGGGCAAATGTTGGATTAATCGGTAGATTGATGATTTAATCGGTTGAAACTGAGCAATAATGCCGTAGAATAGTCGGGTAACATGTATTGATGCTATTTGTACTGATTTGGATGTTTGAAGTTTGGTTGATGATGGATTGATGAAGGAGAGGCAGAATAGGGTTCTGTTCTGCGCAGGTTCGCTGGCTCTCGCCAGGCGAGCGAAGGCGAAGCTTCGCCAGGCGAAGCCTAGCGAATGCTGGCGAGTAATTATGATTAAGTTCCAGTGGACTTCGCTGGCGAGTTCGCCAAGCGAAGGTGGATAGCGAAGGTTCGCCCAGCGAAGGGGCTGGTAAATAGTGGCGAATGAAGTCAGTAGCTACTGACTTGGGCTCGCTGGGATGTCTCGCCAGGCGAAGCCTAGCGAGTGTTCGCTGAGAGAGTTCTCCAGGCGAAGGCCAGGCGAAGGTTCGCTGCGAGGGTTCGCCAGGCGAATGAAGGCGAACTTGACAGCATTTCTCTTTTGCTGTGTTGTTCATGTGGTGATGGTTTAGTGGCTTCACATAGACTAATACCTCTACCTTGTGAGTATGTATGTGATCTATTGTGATAATGTGTGCTGTGGGTAGCCACCGGGCGTGAAACCTATTTGATATACGATGCACATTAATTGTGATAATTAGAAGTACATGTGAATACAATGATGAATGTATGTGTATTGTCTAATAAATTGTGAGTGCATATTTATATGCGATTGTTGTGTAAATGCATGGGAACATATGTGATATGTGTGCATTGTTGTTGAATATGATGATGATGTGTGAAATGAATACATTGATTAATGTTTGATATATGTTGTATGTGCAATCATGATGAAATTCTCGAAGGGGTGAATTATTCGAATGCATGGGATTAAGACGCGGGAACGGTCTTAAGTGCATTTATTGTGATTGGTTGATTGTACATGCATCATTCAGTCAAGAGGCAATGTCTGTTAGTTTCGTGGAAACTAGTGGCTTGTCCCAAACCTAGAAGGGTGGGTTTGAAGCCTAGGGGACGGGCTTGGTTGTTATCGGTCTAGAAGGGTGGACCCGGTTTAAAGTAAAAACCGAAAAATGATAACAAGTTATCGGTCTAGAAGGGTGGACTCGGTTTAGAGTGAAAACCGAAAAAAGATAACGAGAGTCGGTACCACATTGCATGAGTTGCATTGAGTTGTTGAGTCACATTGATATATGACATATGCATGAAGGGATGTTTATGTGTGAATGATGAGATTGTGGAAATTGTAAGTATATGCATAATGTGGGAATGCTTTGTGAATATCCATGTTTGTCCATATATGTGTGATAAATATATATGACTAAGAGAATGAAGTGTGGTGAGAAATGTGAATATGTGTTACATGATTACCTATATATATATATATATATATATATATATATATATATATATATATATATATATATATATATATATATATATATATATATATATATATATATATATATATATATATATATATATATATATATATATATATATATATATATATATATATATATATATATATATATATATATATATATATATATATATATATATATATATATATATATATATATATATATATATATATATATATAATCTTATGCTTTGATTATTATGGTTATATTTCTCACCCTTCTGCTGTTTTATAATGCTCTATGAGGCATTGCAGATTAGGATGCTGGAGTCCTTTTGTGAAGTTAGTCTTCATTCTTTTGAGTCGGCTGCTCTGATATGTAACACCGGGTAGTTAGACTAGTATAGTCATTCTTTTGTGATACATTGCAATGTATCAGCTGATGTGGTTTTGTAATCTAACTGATATGATGTATTAATCTGGATAACTTATTTGCATTTGAATTAATATTTTGGAACTGATTAAATGATGTTATCTTCCGCTTAAATTAAATGTTGAAATGTGATTTCTAAAACTATGAAAATGTTACATATTTTATGGAGCAAAATGTTAAAGAGTTTAGTTGGTGAAACTGTGACATTCTTCCTTTATACCTTATTATAAATTTTTTTTACTCTGATGAATTTGTATTGCTTAATTGCTTTATATGCATTTATTTGGGGTATAGAAGGGGGTGTTACAATAGTGGTATCAGAGCAGGTCGGTCCGTCCGGCCAAGTTGTTAGAGTGTTTTTCCCTGTGTGTTATTGATATGCGTGTGTTGCATTATCAATATTGGTTGTTCTTACGTTGTTCTGTTGTGGGAATTAGTAAGATGGTTGCAGGGAGGAACGACGAAGCGATTGCGGAGGCATTGACGAGATTGGCGGGGGCAATTGGACAAAATCCTCCGGCCAATGTGAGTGTGAGGAATCATGCTGATGATGGATTCCGTGCTTTGGGGAAATTCCAAAAGAATAACCCTCCGGTCTTCAAGGGAACTCATGAACCGGACAAGGCACAAATTTGGTTGAAAGCTGTGGAAAAGATTTTTCGAGTTATGAACTGCTCGGATGCACAGAAGGTGCAGTTTGGGACTCATATGCTCGAAGAAGAAGCTGAAGATTGGTGGGGTAATACTCGCCAAAGATTTGAGGAAGATGATATTGTGATTACGTGGGATTTGTTTAGAGAAACTTTTCTGGAGAAGTATTTTCCAGAGGATGTGCGGGGGAAGAAAGAGATCGAATTTCTTGAGTTGAAGCAAGGTAATTCGACGATTGCTGAGTATGCGGCGAAATTTGAGGAGTTGATCAAATTTTGTCCTCACTATAATACTGGTAATGCTGAGAGGTCTAAGTGCCTCAAGTTTGTGAACGGTTTGAGACCCGAGATTAGACAAGCTATTGGGTACCAGGAAATCAGACGGTTTTCTGAGTTGGTTAACAAGAGCAGAATTTATGACGAAGACAGTAGGGCTCGGTCTAGCCACTACAAGAACCTAAGTGATAAGAAAGGAAAAGGTCAATTCAGAGGAAAACCTTATGTGACTCCTGCAGACAAAGGGAAGCAGAGAATGGGTTATGGCAAGAGGCCAAGTGGGGGAGTTTCTACTCCGGTGAGATGTTATAGGTGCGGTGAAGCGGGACATCGTGCTCCCGAATGCAAAGGTGTTGAGAAGACGTGTTTTAAGTGTGGCAAACCAGGCCACAAGGCTCTTGAGTGCAGAAGCGGTGCGGGTGTTACTTGCTATAACTGTGGTGAGCGAGGGCACATCAGTACCAAGTGCGATAAGCCGAAGAAGAATCAAGGGGGCGGGAAAGTGTTCGCTCTATCTGGATCTGAGACTGCTAGCGACGATCGATTGATCCGAGGTACGTGCTTCATTAATGGTACACCTTTGATCGCTATAATTGATACCGGAGCTACGCATTCTTTTATTTCTTTGGATTGTGTTAGAAGGTTGAATCTTGAGTTGTCTGTGATTAGTGGCGGTATGGTTATTGATACTCCTGCTATGGGTTCGGTAACTACACCGTATGTTTGCTTGAATTTCCCGTTGAGTATTTTCGTTAGAGATTTTGGGATTGATTTAGTGTGTCTTCATTTAGATCAACTGGATGTCATTCTTGGAATGAATTGGTTAAAATTCAATCGTGTGTATATTAACTGTTTTGACAAAACGGTTATTTTTTCCGATTCGGATGTTGAAAGGGATTTGTTTATGACGAGGAAACAAGTGAAAGAATCGGTGCAGGATGGGGCTAAGGTATTCATGTTTATGGCAACTTTGAGGATTGGTGGAAGTGAGGAGATTGATGCCTTGCCCATTGTTAGAGATTTTCCGGAAGTTTTCCCTGATGAGATAAAGGATTTACCGCCGGAGCGAGAAGTGGAGTTTTCAATAGATTTGATTCCTGGAACTAGTCCGATATCGATGGCTCCTTATCGTATGTCAGCATTAGAATTGAAAGAGTTGAAGATTCAACTTGAGGATTTGCTTGAGAAGAGGTTTATTCGTCCGAGCGTGTCACCGTGGGGTGCACCGGTGTTGTTGGTTAAGAAGAAAGAGGGTTCTATGAGGCTCTGTGTGGATTACAGACAGTTGAACAAGGTGACTATTAAGAATAAGTATCCACTTCCAAGGATTGATGATCTGATGGATCAGTTGGTTGGTGCAAGCATGTTCAGCAAGATTGATTTGAGATCTGGGTATCATCAGATCCGTGTGAAAGCTGAGGATATTCAGAAGACGGCCTTTCAGACGAGGTATGGACACTATAAGTATTCTGTGATGCCATTTGGTGTGACTAATGCACCAGGTGTATTTATGGAGTACATGAATAGGATTTTCCATCCTTATTTGGATAAGTTTGTGGTGGTGTTTATCGACGACATCTTGGTTTATTCGAAGAGCGAAGGAGAGCATGCCGAGCATCTGAAGATTGTGTTATCTATGCTGAGAGAGAAGCAGTTGTTCGCGAAGCTTTCTAAGTGTGAATTTTGGTTGAAGGAAGTTAGTTTCCTTGGTCATGTGATTTCTAGTAGTGGTATTGCGGTCGATCCGTCGAAGGTTGAAGCGGTGTCGCAATGGGAGACTCCGAAGTCAGTTTTTGAGATCAGAAGTTTTCTTGGTTTAGCCGGTTATTATTGGAAGTTTATTGAAGGATTCGCTAAGTTATCGTTGCCATTGACGCAGTTGACTAGGAAGGGTCAAGCTTTTGTTGGGATGCCAAGTGTGAAGCGAGTTTTCAAGAACTTAAGCGAAGGTTGACGACAGCTCCTGTTTTGATTCTGCCAAATCCGGAAGAACCATTCGTTGTGTATTGTGATGCTTCTTTGATGGGTTTAGGAGGTGTGTTGATGCAGAATAATCAAGTTGTAGCTTATGCTTCGAGGCAACTCAAAGTGCATGAGAAGAATTATCCGACGCATGACTTAGAGTTGGCTGCCGTCGTGTTCGTGTTGAAACTTTGGAGGCATTATTTATTTGGCGCAAGATTTGAAGTGTTTAGTGACCACAAGAGTTTGAGATATCTTTTTGATCAAAAGGAATTGAATGCAAGACAAAGAAGATGGCTTGAACTTTTGAAGGATTATGATTTTGGCTTGAATTACCATCCTGGTAAAGCGAATGTAGTAGCGGAGGCATTGAGTCGGAAATCATTGCATATGTCGGCGTTGATGGTGAAAGAGTTAGAATTGGTCGAGCAATTTCGAGATTTGAGTTTGGTATGTGAGAGAACTTCTTTTGGATTTAAGTTGGGTATGTTAAAGCTTACAAGTGGTATTTTGGATGAAATTCGAGAAGGACAGAAATCGGATTTGAGTTTAGTTGATCGGTTGACTTTAATCAACCAAGGCCAAGGTGGTGATTTTCGGATTGATGAGAATGGTATTATGAGATGTCGGGATCGAGTTTGTGTTCCGAACATGGTTGAGCTTAAGAAGAGCATCCTTGAGGAAGGACATCGTAGCGGATTGAGTATTCATCCGGGTGCTACTAAGATGTATCAGGATTTGAGGAAAGTATTTTGGTGGCCTAGTATGAAGAAGGATATCGCGGAATTTGTATATTCTTGTTTGACTTGACAGAAGTCAAAGATTGAGCATCAGAAGCCATCGGGTTTGATGAAGCCGTTGTTTATTCCTGAGTGGAAATGGGATAGTATCTCCATGGATTTTGTATCGGGTTTGCCGAGGACGCCGAGTAATTTTGAGGCTATTTGGGTTATCATGGATAGATTGACTAAATCTGCTCACTTTATTCCTATGCGTATGGATTACCCTTTGGAGAGGTTGGCTAAGTTGTATATTGAGAGGATTGTGTGTCTGCATGGTATTCCGTTAAGTATTGTTTCTGATAGAGATCCGCGGTTTACTTCGAGATTTTGGGAGAGTCTGCAGAGTGTTTTGGGTACTAAGTTGCGTTTGAGTTCAACGTATCATCCTCAGACTGATGGTCAGACGGAGAGGACGATTCAGTCGCTTGAAGATCTTTTGAGAGCTTGTGTATTGGAAAAAGGAGGAGCTTGGGATAACTACTCGCCTTTGATTGAGTTTACCTACAACAACAGTTTCCATTCGAGTATTGGTATGGCACCATTTGAGGCGTTGTATGGTAGGCGGTGTAGGACACCATTGTGTTGGTTCGAGTCCGGAGAGAGTTCTGTTGTTGGACCCGAGTTAGTTCAACAGACTACTGATAAGATCAAGATGATTCAAGAGAAGATGAGAATTACTCAGAGTCGTCAGAAGAGTTATTATGACAAGAGGAGGAAGGCACTTGAATTTCAAGAGGGAGATCATGTGTTTCTTCGAGTCACTCCGATGACAGGTGTTGGTAGGGCACTGAAGTCGCGCAAGTTGTCACCGCGTTTCATTGGTCCTTATCAGATTTTGCAAAGGATAGGAGAAGTGGCCTATCGTGTGGCTTTACCACCGTCGCTTGCTAATCTTCACGACGTATTCCATGTATCTCAGTTGAGGAAATACATTGCGGATCCGTCTCATGTAGTCCAAATAGATGATGTGCAGGTGAGAGATAACCTGACTGTTGAGACATCACCTATGCGGATAGAGGATCGGAAATTGAAGCAGCTTCGAGGTAAAGAGATTGCTTTAGTGAAGGTCGCTTGGGGAGGACCGGCTGGTAGAAATGTTACTTGGGAGCTTGAGAGTCAGATGAAAGAGTCTTATCCAGAGCTGTTTGAATCAGGTAACATTTTCGAGGACGAAAATTCCTAAAGTGGGGGAGAGTTGTAACAGCCCAAATTTCATTAAATAATTAATTGTAGTAATTAATTGATTTAGTGGGATTTTATATTAATATTGGAATTAATAGAGAATTGGAAGGAATTGGAGAGGAAGGAAAATGAAGGAAATATATAAGAGAGAAAGAAAAGAAAAGAAAGATAGAAAACATTTGGAAAGAAAGAGGAAAGAAGAAGAAAGGAGAGAAAGAGAAGAGAAGAAGAGGAAAAGTGGAAATCATCAAGAACCAACATCAAAGCTCCGATTAATCGAGGTAAGGGTGAGAAATGTTTCTATTTGATCATTGTATGATGTTATGTATGTTGGGTTGGGGTTTTGGTAGAGTTTTCATCACTTTCCAAATAGGGAAAATGTTGGATTAATCGGTAGATTGATGATTTAATCGGTTGAAACTGAGCAATAATGCCGTAGAATAGTCGGGTAACATGTATTGATGCTATTTGTACTGATTTGGATGTTTGAAGTTTGGTTGATGATGGATTGATGAAGGAGAGGCAAAATAGGGTTCTCTTCTGCGCAGGTTCGCTGGCTCTCGCCAGGCGAGCGAAGGCGGAGCTTCGCCAGGCGAAGCCTAGCGAATGCTGGCGAGTAATTATGATTAAGTTCCAGTGGACTTTGCTGGCGAGTTCGCCAAGCGAAGGTGGATAGCGAAGGTTCGCCCAGCGAAGGGGCTGGCGAATGGTGGCGAATGAAGTCAGTAGCTACTGACTTGGGCTCGCTGGGAAGTCTCGCCAGGCGAAGCCTAGCAAGTGTTCGCTGAGAGAGTTCGCCAGGCGAAGGCCAGGCGAAGGTTCACTGCGAGGGTTCGCCAGGCGAATGAAGGCGAACTTGACAGCATTTCTCTTTTGCTGTGTTGTTCATGTGGTGATGGTTTAGTGGCTTCACATAGACTAATACCTCTACCTTGTGAGTATGTATGTGATCTATTGTGATGATGTGTGTTGTGGGTAGCCTCCGGGTGTGAAACCTAGTTGATATGCGATGCACATTAATTGTGATAATTAGAAGTACATGTGAATACAATGATGAATGTATGTGTATTGTCTAATAAATTGTGAGTGCATATTTATATGCGATTGTTGTGTAAATGCATGGGAACATATGTGATATGTGTGCATTGTTGTTGAATATGATGATGATGTGTGAAATGAATACATTGATTAATGTTTGATATATGTTGTATGTGCAATCATGATGAAATTCTCAAAGGGGTGAATTATTCGAATGCATGGGATTAAGACGCGGGAATGATCTTAAGTGCATTTATTGTGATTGGTTGATTGTACATGCATCATTCAGTCAAGAGGCAATGTCTGTTAGTTTCGTGGAAACTAGTGGCTTGTCCCAAACCTAGAAGGGTGGGTTTGAAGCCCAGGGGACGGGCTTGGTTGTTATCGGTCTAGAAGGGTGGACCCGGTTTAAAGTAAAAACCGAAAAATGATAACAAGTTATCGGTCTAGAAGGGTGGACCCGGTTTAGAGTGAAAACCGAAAAAAGATAACGAGAGTCGGTACCGCATTGCATGAGTTGCATTGAGTTGTTGAGTCACATTGATATATGACATATGCATGAAGGGATGCTTATGTGTGAATGATGAGATTGTGGGAATTGTAAGTATATGCATAATGTGGGAATGCTTTGTGAATATCCATGTTTGTCCATATATGTGTGATAAATATATATGACTAAGAGAATGAAGTGTGGTGAGAAATGTGAATATGTGTTACATGATTACCTATATATATAATCTTATGCTTTGATTATTATGGTTATATTTCTCACCCTTCTGCTGTTTTATAATGCTCTATGAGGCATTGCAGATTAGGATGCTGGAGTCCTTTTGTGAAGTTAGTCTTCATTCTTTTGAGTCGGCTGCTCTGATATGTAACAACGGGTAGTTAGACTAGTATAGTCATTCTTTTGTGATACATTGCAATGTATCAGCTGATGTGGTTTTGTAATCTAACTGATATGATGTATTAATCTGGATGACTTATGTGCATTTGAATTAATATTTTGGAACTGATTAAATGATGTTATCTTCCGCTTAAATTAAATGTTGAAATGTGATTTCTAAAACTACGAAAATGTTACATATTTTATGGAGCAAAATGTTAAAGAGTTTAGTTGGTGAAACTGTGACATTCTTCCTTTATACCTTATTATAAATTTTTTTTACTCTGATGAATTTGTATGTGCTTAATTGCTTTATATGCATTTATTTGGGGTATAGAAGGGGGTGTTACAACCAAGCCAAGCAAAAACCCACAAAGCAAAGCAAACAAAATACAAGCCCACAAGGGCAACACAAACAACAATCAACTACAAAAATCAATTAAAAATAGCATACTATCATATTAAAATCTAATATAATTTCTAGGGGATCCTATATACCTACCCTTGATACCCTATATGTCCCAATATCTAACTTGACCTAGAAACCCAAAATTACAGTGTTTTTGTGGACCTATGTTAAGGATTGACCTAAATCTACACAACCTAAAGTCATCTAACCAAAACTAATCAAAAATTCATCACAAAATTATGGAATACATCCAGAGGGGAGCTGAAGTCCTAATCTAACTATCCTAAAAATAATGGCCTAAAAATTCAAAGGGAACTAGCTAAACAAAATTCTACAAGTCCATGCATCAACATAAAAGGAATTAAAATGCTATTAAAAGAGAAAATACACAAAAAATATTAAAAATGCATGAAATGCAAATATTTTGATTTTATAATTTTCTAGACATTATCATGAAATGGGAGAAAAAATCCCCATGCAAAAATCATCATTTTTCTATTTATTATGATTTTTCAAAGATCAAAGAAAAATGGAGAAAAAGAAATTAAAATAAGGAAGCATTGGTGTGAATAGCAATTATGTTCAGTACAATATCCAGATGGGCTCAAAATGGGGGTGGGGATATCAATGCGCGCCAGGCCCAATTCTCATCAGAAATTAATTGAGAAAATGTCAAGAAAAAGGAAAATCCACGGTGCAAAGAGTAACAAAAATCAGTTCAAATATCCAATGGGCCAAGACCTGGGGTGCGAATATCAATTACCAACTAAAGCCCAATACCCCAAGTTTAATGAAACGCTTCATTTCATGGTGTCTCAGAATTCCCTCTCCAAGCGAAATTAAATCTCAGCCGTGGGATCTCCACTCAGTCAATGAGTCTTCGCCTCATCCAACGACCATCTCATCATCTTCTTCCTCCAACTAGGGTTCAAAGGAGGAAGCCATGGAAACAGAGCTTCAGCCCAAGCTTCTCCACAACTCGTATCACCTCAATTCTCCATGAAAAACTAAAGTTCAAAACCCTAATCCATCCAGAATTCCATGCTGATTACAACCATAACCTTAAAATCCATTGAATCACCCTAAATCTCCAAACCCGATCCAAGATCAAAGATATGCTCAAACTTCAGTTCTAACAATTCTTGAAATTAATTACCTCAGAATGATCACCACCTCACACTGGTTAATTCTTGATATCAAACTCATGCTATAGCTCACCATAACTCGTGTTCTTGATCCAAACAAAAATGGTGTCATCAGCTGAAACTTCACCAATTGATCTCAAACTTCCCAGAATCCATCACCTAATTGTCTCTAACCGTTCTATCCTAACAATTCTGCCTAATTATGCTTAAATCATGGTGTAGAAGAAAAGTTACTAACCTGTCAAATCTTGATTAACAGATAGGGTAAACCTTCACTTCAAGCTCTCAAACTCTTCAGAATCAATCCTTGAATGATGATGAAGCTTCTGTTTGCAAAAGATTGGACCAAGAAAGCCTGAATCCTCAAAACCGATTATGACTTGCAACCTTCCAAATCCAAGAGCTGTCTCCTCAATTCTTCATGATTTTGCTCTCAATTTGGTATGCATAGCTTCAATGTGATCAATGGAATGTGTTTGGATTGAAAGAAGAAATGGAAATGAATCAGAATGTAGAATTTGATTTCAACTTGCAATGGAAGCAATTGAAATGGCTATCTCACTCTTCTCTCTAATCTCTCACCAACCTTGCATCTGAGCAAGTTCTAATCCATATATAGAATGATTTAGACTCATCTAGAACCTTCTGGAACCATCCAATGAGAAATTGGGATTCTCATGTCATGAGTTTATGATTTCATCTCATCTCATGCCAAGCCTCTTGCAGCAACTCATTCTGACCTGAAATTCTCCTTAGATGAGATATGGGATGTGTTAAGATACTTAGCAAGCTTGTACATTGCCTTTCCTTGTGTTTTGCCTTTGTACCTTAAGATGCAAGCAACCATTTTCCAAAGCAAGTCCATGATATAGGCCTCAATTCAAAAAAGTGGCTGAACCATTGTTTCTGAAATGTTCTTTGGAGTCAAAATGACCTATTATATGCCATGGTTTGGATGTGTAACTTGGAAATCTCAATTTCCAACTTGGACTTATTTAACTTATGCCTCCATTTTAGGTCATTTTTATCATTTTTTTCTACAAGCCTTTTCAACATCTCATGACCTCTCTACTAGCCTTAAAACATCATTCTAAGCAAGTTTGGTGTTGAAGATTTTTCCATTTGAAGCTTGGAAATAGGAGTTATGGCCTTATGCTTGAAATGACCTATAATCTCCAAATGACCAAAATGCCCTTAACTTGTCAAAGCCATAACTTGAGTTCTACAAATCCTATCAAGGACTTCTAGTACTCTCTAGAAAGCTAAGAAGATGAGGAGCAACATTCATGTTGACCAAAAGTTCATAGTAATCATCCTTCTTGGGCAAACGTTGGATGCAAGTTGGGTGACTTTCAAGGACCCAAATTCACATACCTCAGATGACCTGTAACTTGTCAAAGTCATAACTTGAGCTCTACAAATCCTATCAAGGACTTATAGTACTCAAATTAAAGCTAAGAACAAGATCTACAACATTCATGTTGGGGGTAAGATGAGATGACAATCACATCTTGAGCTAAACTGCCTTGAAGATAGGGATCAAACTAGGGGATTTTACATTGTCAAGCCTTAGAAACCCTAGCTTGAAACTTCTCAAACTCTTCAATCATGATGATTTGATCTTGGAATCATCCTTATAGTATCTCAATGCATCAATCCATGATCACATGGCTCTTGGATTAGGTCTCAACCCTCTCCAAATCATCAGTTGACCTAGGGTTGACCCAGTCAAACCCTAATTACACCACTCATGGCTGAGTCTTCTTATTTTTGTACAATGGCCTCTCTAGGCTTCATGATGGATTTCAAGACATCTCATAAGCTCTCTCAAAGCTTCAAGTCCATCCTCATAGCTTCAGAATCATCTGAGGAGCTCCCACAACTCTCAAGTTAGGAGGCACACAACCTTGGTTTCAACCAATCTTTCTGAGGATCTCTTAACTTCTCTGACAAAGATATCAACCTTTGAACATTTGAACAACCCTCTTGGCTAGCTTCAAAGTCTTGATTGGCACTCTTGATTGGTAATCATACCTCTTGATCTACTGCATACATGTCAATGAAATGCAGATGATAATGCTGATGTGAATGAGATGAACCACAAGCTAGGTAAAGAAATTGTTGGTCAAATTTTGGGGTGCAACACTAACTATGGAAACAGACTGTTTCAAGTTTGCAAAGAGGTGTCATAAATGCAAAATTTATGCGGACAAGGTCCATGTACCCCCAAGCCCTCTGAATGTGATGTCATTACCATGGCCGTTCTCGATGTGGGGAATTGATATGATTGGAAAGATCGAGCCTACGGCATCCAACGGGCACCGGTTCATTTTGGTGGCAATTAATTACTTCACCAAATGGGTGGAAGCAGCGTCATATGCCAATGTCACCAAACAAGTAGTCGCCAGATTTATCAAACGAGATATTATCTGCAGATATGGAATCCCTGAGCGGATTATCACCGACAACGGTTCGAATTTGAATAACAAGATGATGAAAGAGCTGTGCCAGAATTTTAAGATTGAGCATCACAACTCTTCCCCTTACCGACCCAAGATGAATGGCGTTGTTGAAGCGGCCAATAAGAACATAAAGAAGATTGTTCAGAAGATGGTTGTGGCGTATAAGGACTGGCACGAGATGCTACCTTTTGCTTTGCACGGTTATCGTACGACGGTACGCACATCAACCGGGGCAACCCTCTTTTCATTGGTATACGGAATGGAGGCAGTGTTACCGTTAGAGGTTGAGATTCCTTCCCTGAGGGTTTTACAAGATGTCCAACTTGACGAGGCAGAATGGGTTAAAGATAGACTGAATCAGCTCAGCTTCATGGATGAGAAGAGGCTAGCTTCTCTCGCATACGGTCGGTTGTATCAGAGCCGGATGAAGAAAGGATACGATAAGAAGATACACCCTCGAAGCTTTTAGACGGGCGACCTTGTGCTGAAGAGGATTCTCCCGCCACAAACAGATCACAGGAGCAAGTGGACCCCTAATTACGAAAGGCCATACGTTGTTAGAAAAGTCTTCTCTGGAGGAGCCTTGCTACTATCTACCATGGATGGTGAAGACTTTTCGTCTCCTGTGAATTCAAACGCAGTTAAAAAATACTTTGCTTGAAAGTGACCCGCTGGACAGTAAAAAGAGAGTCCAGGCAAAAATGGGGCATCCTGGCGAACCGTAAAAAATGAATAAAAGGTTCGGGCAAAAGTTAGGGATAAAATTGAAAAGATGTACACCCGCGAAGTCGAAAACCTGCATTAGGCGACTTCGGCAAAAAAGGGTATTCCGGTGAATTGAAAACCCGCAAAGGGCGGTTCACGCAAAAGTAAGGGATTGAAAAAGCAAACGACTGCGGTCCGGATATGATACAACATTGCCTAGTGGATTGGGAGTACCTGAGGGTTCGTTTATCCAAAACAATCTCTTCCGAAAGTCGAATACCGGGAAAGCGCCAGAGTCAGGCGAGTCATAGGAGGATCAACTCGTGATGTTTGTCTGCACCATGTTGCCGACATGTGTACAAATTCCATTTGTATTTTTATGCTTTTTGTGCATATATGTATGTATGTGTGCGTAACTTCCTCTTTTCAGGAGTTACATCCGATGTACAAAACTTTGCCTATTCAGAGGCCTATTGTTAATAAAACATGTTATTCAGTATTTGATGTTTGTGCTTTACTGTTTTGTATGTGGAAAACGCCCATGTTCCGATGAACTTGCATGTGCATAACTTTGCTGGCCCTTGCCAATAATTGCTAAAACTTCGAATTGACTAAAGTAATGTCACGGACACTAACCCGAATAGATTTGGTTGTATAGATTTGTGGTGTCTCGTTTGTGTTTTGCAGGGTTCTCACCTTTGAAGTGAACGATCAGAAAATTGTGGCCCCAGCCGGAGGTTCGTGGTGAAAGACTTGGCTTTGTTTGATGCTAATCCCCATGCAGGTCGCGCCTCATCCCCAGAGTTTGAGATGATGTTATCCCTTACCGAAGGAAGGATTATTTTCCCCAAAAAAGTATCCCCATGGAAGTGTCCACAGGGCATCCCCAGCAAGACAGAATCAGTGTCCCATGCAGAGTTTATACTCCCCAGAGAGTCAAAGATGTGTGCGTTCAATCCCCAGCTGGGAGGATTTCCATGGCGCATAACCAAGATAGTAAGTTCAGAAGGATTGTCCCCACCGAGGGTGGTTTTATTTCCCCCCGCAGGTCGTCATACCTTCGTCAGGATGATTATCCCCAACGGAGTGGTAGTTCCGAGTTCGTAAACTGTACCCAGACAGTTGTCCCCCAGAAGGGTTGCTTCTCCCCTAGATGAGTTAATCTTCCCAGCAGGTTGTTCTTTCCTCCCAGTGGAAATCGATGTGTAATCTCTCCCCGGCAGAGTTGGTTGTGTCTCCGGCATTTATTTTGCCAAAATATTTTGTGATATCCGTTCATCCCCAGCAGGGTGGTATTTGTCCTCGACAGCCGTGTTGAAGCAAGCTTGTCAGAACTTCCCCAGCAGCCTGAACCTGCATTTGCATTTGCATACATTATCATATTGGCATCTACCCAAAAACGCGTAGCATTTCCATGCCGTATGGAGCATTACGCCATTGCCATACATACGCATTATGAAACATAAATCAGGTTGGTTAACCTTTTGCTTTCAGGTGTGTTTCTCGGCAGCAGTATGAAGTTATAATTCAGATCTATTACCAGACGATCGAGGTCTCGCCGTGTGACATATGATGATGCAGTTCTTGTTATCATTCCCCACAGAGTTACTGGTTGATGTTTCTCTTATCCGACCAGCGAAGTGTTTTTCTTTAGGTTTGCTGTCGCGACAGCATTTCAGGGTTTCATGAATCAGAATTTTCAGAAGAGGTCACTTGTTGTCGAAACGGGTGTCGGGCAGTTACTTTCAGAATATCCCCCGTGGAGTTAGCTACTACCGCGAACAGGCTAGGAAGCTATATCCAATGTTGTATTTTCCCGTAAGAATCAGGCGGAAGAACTTTCCTGTATGTATCAGGCAGATGTGTTATGCGTTTCCCGTAAGAATCAGGCGGAAGAACTTTCCTGTATGTATCAGGCAGATGTGTTGTATTTTCCCGTACGAATCAGGCGGAAGAACTTTCCTGTATGTATCAGGCAGATGTGTTGTATTTTCCCGTACGAATCAGGCGGAAGAACTTTCCTGTATGTATCAGGCAGATGTGTTATCTTTTCCCGTAAGAATCAGGCGGGAGAAATTTCCTGTAAGTATCAGGCAGATGTGTTATATTTTCCCGTAAGAATCAGGCAGAAGAACTTTCCTGTAAGTATCAGGAAGATGTGTTATATTTTCCCGTAAGAATCAGGCGGAAGAGCTTTCCTGTATGTATCAGGCAGATGTGTTATATTTTCCCGTAAGAATCAGGCGGAAGAACTTTCCTGTATGAATCAGGCAGATGTGTTTTCCCGTATGAAGCAGGCGGATGAACCTTTCCGATATCCAGATGGATAATTCTCCCGTGATAGACAAAGTATGTGAGTTGTGTTCCGATATTTGACAAAAGTATTTTCCCCAAGGAAGTCGCCGTGATTTCCTCGTGTTACTGTCCCTAGTAGAGTCTTCTTCAGAGTCATTTGTGGGAGGGTACCAACGGAGGTAGCTACTGCAGAGGTAGGCAGAGAAACAGTATTCAGATGGTTTTTCCCGTATGAAGCAGGCGGATGAATGTTCAGACAAAATTGTTTCCCCAGCGAAGTCATTAGGATGTTGCTGTGTGGAAAGAATATGGGCAAAGTTCTATCCCTGCAGCGATAGAATCTTTTTTCGGGCTGATGAAAATAATCCCCAGCACGGTCGCTAATTGATTAGTTTGTTGCCGTAACAACTAGATCCAGTCAGCGGATGTTGTTTTCCAAGCAGTTGTGCAGTTTATTTCTGCGGTTGGCAAATTTTCGGGTTCTTAGTATTCAACCGTCTCGTACCTCGATTGTTTGAAGGCCGTTCGCTCTTCACCCAGTCGGGTCCAAGCCGCTTGAATAGGGGCAACTGTTGCACCCTAAAATTTGCTCAACCTATTTCACCTGATTGATGTTGTAATTGCATTATAATTTGCATATTGCATCATATACATAATCTAATCATTTGTATAGCATAACATAGCAAGGCATCCAACAAGGGATCAAGTGCCATCCTTATCTAAAGAAGCACATCAAGGGTTTTTATTCAAGTTTAAGACTATCCAAGTCATCAAGGAATGTTTGAAGCTTTGAGAAGTTTGAGGGTCAACCAGTGGACCTCTCTCCTAATTTGAGGTGTATTGAGGGTCATCAATGGGGGTATGAGCTATGAATTGAGGGTATGGAATGTGTACAAAGCTTATGAAATGCCTAGAGGGATATGTTGCAGATGAGACAAGTCATTGATTCAAGTACAAGAGCCACAATTGAAGTGCAGTCAACTAGGGTTTCATCTGGGTCAATCCTAGGTCAACCCTGGGTCAACTGAGTGATTGAAAAGCATCAAGGCTTAATTGGAGTTTGTGGGATTCATGAATTGATATGTGGATATATGTGTGGTGTTGTGCCAAGGAAATCAAAGAGAATCAAGAGTGGGAGGAGTTACCAAATTATGGTTTCAGTGAAAAATCCCCTAATTTAGGCCTCACTTCCAAGCCAGATAAGTCAAAATTAAAGTCTCAAATGGATTCTTGGCCTACATTAAACTTGTAGAGATTCTCAATAGATTTAATTTGAGTACTAGAAGTCTTCAAGAAGATTTGTAGAACTCAAGTTATGGTTCTTGCAAGTTATGGGTCACTAGAGGACACTGAAATTTATCTGTGAAAGTCACTTGACTTCCAAGCAACTTTTGCCCATCAAGGAGTTTTCAAATGGATTCTTGGCCAACATAAGAATTGTAGGGCTTGACCTTAGCTTTAATTTTAGTACTAGAAATCGTCAAAAAGATTTGTGGAACTCAAGTTATGGTCTTGGAAATCCAGGGGTATTTTGGGTATTGATGATTACAGGTCATTTTTCAACATAGGTCAAGATCTCCATCTTCCACTCCTCAAATGAAAAAATGTTCAACATGAGATGTGTTTAGAATGGTGTTTTTAGGCTAGGTAAAAGGTCATGGGTGATTGGAAGGGCTTGTATCACAAAATTGCAAAAATGGCCTAAAATAAGGGTGAATTTTAAATGAACCAAGGATGAAAATTGGGATTTTTTATCTATAAGTCCAAACCAAGCCATTTGACATACCAAATTGATTGGAAAACATATTTTGAAAACATTGACATTGCCACATTTTTGAGTTGAGGGATAATTCAATGACTTCCTTTGTAAAGTGGTTACTTACATTATAAGTCACATATGCAAAACCATTCTTCAAGGCATAACCAAGCCTCTAATGAATCCTAACACATTCAATATGTCATGTGGTGAGAATTTGGATCAAAATAAGGTGCAAATACAAGCTTGAAACTCAGCTGCCATATGTGAATTTCTCATGACATTTTCAAATGCAAGAGATGTGGAACTTCTCATTGGATCAATCCAGAAGTTTCTAGGGCTTTCATTCATGTTCTATATAAGGATTAGAAGAGTTTCAAAGCATTGGTTGGTGGAGATTGAGGGAGAATTGAGAGATTGCATCTTGAGTTTTCCATTTGCAAAACAGAAGCGGTTACAACAAATTGATCCATTTCAATCCATTCTTTGGTGTTCAATAGCTTCCTTTGGTGTTGGTGAATGATTCCAGATACAATTCAAGGCAAGATTGGTGCAAAATCGTGAGAGAGAATTTTGGATTCATCTCTTGCAAGTCAGAATCAGATTCAAGGATTCAAGAGGTTTTTATCCAATTTGATGCATACAAAAGCTTGATCATACTTCATTGAAGGTATCTGGAAGATCTTGGAGCTTGATTTGGAGGTTTTACCACTCTGTTCATCCAAGATTTGCAAGTATGTAAAATTCTTTCTATGGCTCGATTCATGAAGTTTCTTTAGGTTTTAGATAGTGGTATGCATTATAGAACATGGCTAGGTGGATTCTGGTAGCAATTGGTGATATTTTATTGGTGAAGCATTTTCTGAACATGCCTTCGTGTTTTGAGAAGGAGAGGGTTTTGATATAAATGGAAGGCATGGTTGGGTTCCTTGTGGAAAGAAGTGCAGGTTGATGTATTTAGGTTAGGGTTTTGGTGGGGATTAAGGGAACTGAGGTTTGGGGACGACGGTGGCTCCACCGCCGGCCACCGTCTGCGTTTTTTCCCTCCCAGCATTCAAAAGGTTGAAGATGAACCTGGAGCCATTAGATCTTAGGAGACCTTTGACCAAGGCATCATCCAACGGCCAAGACGTGTTGAATTTTGTGAAGGAGCCTGAGAGCATGAAACACCCCGTTTCACTTAATGAGCGGTAGTGGGCTTAAGTCATTTGTTGCTATGTACACCCCTTTCTGAGGCCCAATTGAGAAACACACGTGAAATCCTTGCTATTCGTACCAAGTTTTTTCCATTTTCTTTGATTTTTCATTTTTTTTCTGAATTGAATTGGGCCTGGCGCGCGCTTCCTATACGCACCCCCCTCTGGGCCCAATTGATGAAGTGAACTGGTTCTGATTGCTATTTGTCACGCCTTCTTTTCATTTTCTTCTATTTTCTTTTATTTTTTTCATATTATTTTAGTTAATAAAAAAAATCCATAACTAATTGAAAAATGAACATTTTAAGGTGGGAATTTTTTCCTTGTTTTCCTTAGGGTTTCTAGAATTTAATAAAACAATAAAAATATTAATTCCTTGCATTTTATATTTTTGGCATATTTTTACCATTTTATTGATTTTATTTTACATTTGTTTGATACCTTATTTTGCTGAATTTAGTATGAGAGATTGGTGAGTGTTTTTGAGTTGATTCTTGTTGGATTGATTAGATTAGAGGTGCATGCTCCCTTAGAGATTTTTCTCATATTTTTATGATGAAATTTAGGCTAGTTTTGAATGATGAACTTTATGGTGCTAAGATTAGGGTTTTACAACACTTAGGTGTAGTTTAGGGCATAGTGTGGAGACTTAGGGTTTGATTTAGGCCTTGGGGTTTATATGGGGTATAGGGTACATAGTTAGGTTCCCTTAGAAATTTATCTAGGATTTTATGATGAGTATTCCCATTTTATTTGATTTTTGCAAATTGGGTGATATTGGTGTGCTTCCCTCTTGGGATGTTGTTTTGTTTGTTGGGTTTTGGGCATTTCAATTGGGTGTTGGGCTTGGGTTTTGCCTGATGGAGCTAACGAAGACCTTGGAGATGATTGGAGACAAAGGATGGAGCTTGAAGCATGAAGATTCTCATGCTTGAAGGTTGCTTTTGAAGACTTAGGATATAGGAGATATAGGGAGAGCTTTAGATTAGACTGATTTATTCTTTCAAACATAGAGAGCTTCTTATGCCTCTATTCCATCCTATGACACAAGGTCCCCCAAAGAAGTTCCATCTCTCCTTAGGAGGGATGTAGAGCATGCTTTGATTGGTTAGAACCTTGAGGACACCTTTCACTTGCTATGATAAGATCTTAGTGATTTCCCTGGGTTATCATTAAGCTTCTTAACATTTCAACTCCATCTATCATTAATTGATTCTCTTCTGGAGTGGTGGCATTGAAGAGGGGAGTTTATTGAAGATAAGGAGTGCATTGAAGATTGGTGAAAGGTAAGCTTGTGCCTGGCAAAGAGAGTTATCTGTTGAGATTAGGGTTTTGCTGCTGTTTGAAGCTATTTACTTGTTGGAGTTCATGCTTGCTAGAGCTAGGGCTTATTGAAGACAGGAGCTTATCTAAAGCTTGAAGATGGTTGAAGATTGAAGATGGGGTCTTACTGGAAGGTGTTACTGTTAACTGTTTGAACTGCTTGTTGTAGGAGCTGGTGTTGCTGTCAGAGCTGGTGTTGGGTTTTATTTTCTTTTTCTGTATTGGTTGTTGGCTTGTTCAGCTTGCCCCCTTAGGTTTGAAGTGAAGCTGTTTCACTTTGCCTATTGTTTTCCAAGGTTCGAGGTTGAGTGGCCTTGCCTCGCTTGTATTGTTGCACCTCATGCATGTTTACTGCTTACTGTATGTATGCTGTTTCTTTTCCGTTTATCCCCTAGGATCTCTGATTTCCTCTGTGCAGGAGGGAGTTATGACAGACATTAGGTTGTAATCCATGCATGACAACATTAGGGTAGTTGTGATTCCCTTTTCAAACCCTAGGTTTTAGAATTTCTTTCTCTTCTCAAAACAATTCAAAACACAGTAATAAGGATGATCGACGTCGTACGCTACGAGCCTTAAGCTATTTGAGAGAGGATTGCTGGAGGGTCACTCTTCAGTAATCTGACTGCTTAGTGTGCTACCCCTAGGGTGACATACGACGTAGTCACTCTCAAGTCATAGTCTCTAGTGCGTCAGAGATTGCAAACACCATAAAAAACAGTTCTTGCGTAAAAGACTGAAAACAAACATCAAAGTGTCATTTTTGTCCACTTGGACTCCTAATCAGAAGAAAACCTTTTCAGAAAGACAAAAAACAGTCAGACAAAACTGTGTCTTCCGTAGCCCGAACTACGTTTGCTCTGATCTTTCATGCTGTATGAAAGTACGTAGGCATAGGATGCTGTATCCTAGCGAGCAACCTTCCCCTCCTTTCCCATAGGTAGGCGAACTACGTTGACTCTGATTTCTCATTCCAGACGGGAATACGTAGGCATAAAGTGCGATACTTTGCCGAGTCATTTTATTTTCCTTCTAACCCTTGACCCTTAGTGTAGATAGAATAACAATCCGTACTAGAAAACAAGCCTGGATCCCGTCGAGTACGACGGACGTGAGGGGTGCTAATACCTTCCCCTTGCGTAACCGACTCCCGAATCCAGGATTTGGTTGCGATGACCATTCCTTTCCCGTCTTTGCGGTAGGTTTACTTCGAGCGTTTCCTTTCCCTCCGTTGGGATAAATAACGCACGGTGGCGACTCTTCTGTTAAGCCGGCGCCGATTTTCGCAGTAGCGACACCGATCATGCCATTTTTTCTTTGATCTTTGTAAATCTTGGCATTCTCATACGCCTGATTCCGGAATTCCTTCTAGATTCTCCTGCTTTGGTGAGGTCTAGATTGAGAAGTTTTGATGCCCATAATGCCTTGTGTTCCAACTCTAGAGGAAGATGGCACTCCTTACCATAAACTAGTTGGTAAGGGGACATACTGATGGGTGTTTTGTAAGCAGTGCGGTACGCCCAAAGAGCGTCATCCAACTTTACTGCTCAATCCTTACGGGAGGCACGCACTGTCTTCTCTAGGATTTGTTTGAGTTGTCGATTCGACACCTCTACTTGCCCATTGGTTTGAGGATGGTAAGGGGTAGCTATTTTGTGCTTCACATTATACTTAAGGAGTAACCTTTCCATGAGATGATTCAGGAAGTGAGTTCCTTCATCACTTATAACAACCCTCGGTACTCCAAACCGAGAAAATATGTTCTCCTTCAAGAACCTGACCACTACCTTCGCATCATTCGTTGGAAGTGCCACTGCTTCTACCCACTTCGAAACATAGTCAACCACCACCAGGATATAGTTCTTGCTAAAGGATAGTGGAAATGTCCCCATAAAGCCAATCCCCCGAACATCAAACAAGTCTACTTCCAACATGGAATTTTGCGGCATCTGGTTCCTTTTGGAGATGTTTCCAGTCTGTTGACATTTGTCACATTCCTTTACTACGTCATGGGCATCCTTGAACAAGGACGGCCAATACAACCCTTGTAAGAACACAAATTGTTTCTTAGTAATATCTCTATGTTTTGATGATAACACTTATGAATTTTGTATTCAAGAATTATATACTCTAAATTTGTTCTAGACTATTTGCTACAGGTACTAAAGAAAATATTCTTAAAGAGAAAATTTGGATCTGAACAATGATATTATGAAAGGCTTCAAAAGTTCAAGAGCATCTTAAATGAAGATCTGAAGAAGAAAAGGAAAGAATCTGAAGTTCCAAGGAAGAAGAAGAAAGGAGTAAAGAAAGCCAGAATCAATTTTAGAGATGCTACTCTGGAAGAGATAAGAGACACTATTCATCAGGTATTAACATCTGATCCTACCCCTGCTGTTCATTCACCCCTTTCATCACCTAAACTCTCTCCAACCCTTAGACATAGAACTTCTAAACCCCAACCATATGCAAGCCTTTCATCTGAACCACTTTCAGCTCCCCCAGTACATTCACAACCATCTTCTGTACCAATTCCCTCTGAACCCCAACCTCATACTACATCTGAACCCCCTCAACCTACTTCACCAGAAATTCCACAACCAAAAATTCCACAACCAAATATTCTACAACCAGAAATTCCCCAACCAGATATAATCATCTCAGAACCAAACCACCCAGAGACTGTTCAATCTGAACACTCTGCACAACCAGATCTTCCAGAAGATCCAAATCTTTCTGAAGATATTCTGGATATCCAACCCCTTAATCAATCCATTAACATTTCTTCAACATCTGTTAGCTCAGAAGAATCTTCTGATTGTGAATCATCTGATTCATCTGATTTTGAACCAGAGTCTCTCAAACAAGCACGTTCTGACATTGCTATGAAGGAACATGTTAACATTTCTATGTTTCATACTCCACCCAACTCCCCACCTCAGAAAACCATCCCTCAACCATCTGAAACTCAACCATCTGAAACCCAAACCATCCCTCAAACATCTGAAACCCATCTATCTGAAACACAAACCTTTCCTCAACCAACTGAACTCCCTCAGTCTGACACCCAAACATCTCAACCAACACCACCTCAACAACAACCATCTGAACCTACACCATCTGAACTTACTCCTGTTAACACTCCTAATCCTAAACCCTCTGAACAGTCTGAACAGTCAGATCTAGGATCATGTGTTAATACTATGTTTGAAATATTCAAGAAGGAGATAGACTCTGAGTATGCTCGTGTTAAGGAAGTGTGCTTGTCAAGTTTGGATCCGGATGTTTCAAATGCTGCTTGGAAGCGTTTCATCTGGATGTTCAACAAAGTTGCTTTCAAAGTTAGAGCTAAATGTTCTAATCTTGCAAAGACTCAGTTTGCAGAGTTAATCAAGATAACTCTGATGAACATTCCTCCTCCTCGTCCTGTGTTGCTTCTGGAAGCTGCTCCTCCAGAGGTTCCTGCATTTGAATTGGTTGAACAAGCTTCTGAAGAGAACCAGTCTGAAGAGAACACTGCTGCTACTGCATCTGCTACTTCTTCATCTGTGGTCACAGAGCTTGTGAATGATGTCAAGGAAATAAAAGATTGGATGATAAAGCAAGAGAAGACAACTGATGAGATCAAGACCTGGATGTCTAAGCAAGAAGAGTCAACAACCAAAATGACAGAGCTTCTGACCCTTATTGCCTCACGCCAGACTTAATTTTATTTGATGTTTTTGCACATGTCATTGCTTTTGTTGTTTTCTTAGTGTGTTGTTATGCTTTTTGACATCTATCTGTTCTTTTGTGTGACTCTGTTTGATTGTGAACTCTGATATGATTAAATGACAGTTGATGTTTTTGCTTCTATATGCCTCTTTTCTTCTGTATCTTTATGTCTTTAAAAATCTTTTTGATTATGACAAAAAGGGGGAGAAAAAGAGAATCTGATTGTTCAAACTATAAGCAATTACTAAAACTGAAATTCAGACATTTTATTAACTTACTTTGAATTTAAGTCTTTCAGATTACATTGATATATCTGACATAATTCATTGAAGTTACCCTGAGACTTTTCCAACCAGAACCTGATCTTCCAAAGCAAATCTTAGTACTCAATCAACTCTGATATCTTACTCTGATACCTTAACTCTGAAAGATAATTCAAGCAAGATGATAACCAGGCGCTCTGACTGAAGGAAGTCATAATTATCTGGCAGCAAGATTTGATTCTGAAAGTCAAACCTCTTGCATCAGGCTCTGAATCTGAAATATACTTAATCAAAAAGGGAAGTGTTTTCTTCTAGTAGAGTATTCATTTCAGGGGGAGATTGTTAATCTCAGGGGGAGTTATAATTCATACTTTTTATTGAACAAAATTTCTTATGTTTTGTCATCATCAAAAAGGGGGAGATTGTAAGAACACAAATTGTTTCTTAGTAATATCTCTATGTTTTGATGATAACACTTATGAATTTTGTATTCAAGAATTATATACTCTAAATTTGTTCTAGACTGTTTGCTACAGGTACTAAAGAAAATATTCTTAAAGAGCAAATTTGGATCTGAACAATGATATTATGAAAGGCTTCAAAAGTTCAAGAGCATCTTAAATGAAGATCTGAACGCTGCTTCCAGAAGAATCTGAGTGCTGTCTATTGAAGATTCTGAAGCAGAAGCCTCTAAAGAATAGAAGACTCTGAGAGTTCAGAAGCTTAGTCATCAGAAGACTCTGAAGATACTGCGCTGCATAGTATTGAGAATCTGATATAGAAGACTCTGCTCTGACAAAACTACACGCTCAAGCACACAAGCTGCATATACTCTGATTCAGCATAATCTGAAGAACATCCCAAGACTCTGAAGATCCATAAGATCTCTACTCTGGAGATTCTGAAGATCCAAACTCTGATGTTGATAGCTGAACTTACTTAGTGAAGAAGATTTGAATATATCCGTTGGCATGTCTCAACAACTCTTTCCTCTTTTATGCTAGACACAAGAACACAAACAAAAAGGTTTTATCTGTGCATTCCATTCTTAGGAAAGTTTCTGCAATGAGAAGACAAAAGGCACCAGGCTTTTTCAGCACAGCCTCCAACGTAAAGACAAAAGGCTCCAGGCTTTTTCAGCACAACCTCCAATGTTGAGAAGACTTCATGGATCTAAGTGCCTATATAAAGAAGTCCACTCCATCTTCTTCTATGAACGAACCTCTTGCAAAAATCACTCATAAAAGAAAAACTCTCAAAAGCTCTTTTATTTTATTTGCTGTAACATTGTTTTAAACTTAAGAGAAATATCACAGTTGTGATAATAGCTTTTTAGAAGCATTCTTACTCTTGTAATAGTTTTACATTGATAGTAAAAGGTTTCCTTAAGAGGATCCAGTTGGGATCAGTAGCTCTTGAGAAGACTAAGAACAGTTGTTCTTAGGTGTTACTATTGTAATCTGTTTGATTAAATAGTGGATTAAGTCCTTGACTGAGAAAGGAAAATCACTCTTGAGAGGGTGGACTGAAGTAGTTGAGTTCAACGAACCAGGATAAAAATAATTGTGCTTGAATCTTTGATTATTTGTCATACTTATTCAACCCCCCCCCCCCTTCTAAGTAATTTTCTCACCTTCAGTTGGCATCAGAGCTCCGGTTCTGCGTGTGCTACCACTTAACCGTGTCAGTAAAGATCCAGTGAGAAAAGTTACTTTGATATATATCTGTTTGTCATTATGGGTGATGCTTCTACATCCAACTGTAACAAATATGAAGGGGATTGAATCAGCACAAAGCCTCTCATGTTTGATGGAGAGAAATTTGATTACTGGAAGGACATGATAGAAAGTTTCTTCCTTGGGTATGATGCTGATTTGTGGGACTTGGTCATTGATGGCTATGAACATCCTACAAATGAGGATGGCAAGAAAGTTGATAGAAAATCAATGACAAAAGCCCAGAAGAAGGATTTCAAAAATCACCATAAGGCTAGGACAATATTGCTTAATGCAATCTCTCATACTGAGTATGAAAAGATTACTAACAGAGAAACAGCTCATGGAATGTTTGAGTCACTTAAAATGACTCATGAGGGAAATTCTCAAGTGAAGGAGACTGAGGCTCTGGCACTTATACAGAAGTATGAAGCGTTCAAAATGGAAGAGTCTGAAAATATAGAAACTATGTTTTCTATATTTCAGATCCTCACAGCTGGTCTAAAGGTTCTGGGCAAGGGATACTCCACATCAGATCATGTAAAGAAAATCATTAGAAGTCTCCCTACCAGATGGAGACCAATGGTGACTGCCTTGAAGATGGCTAAAGATCTGAACAAGATTTCTTTAGAAGAACTCATCAGCTCACTGAGGAGCCATGAAATTGAGCTTGAGGAAGATGAACCTCAAAAGAAAGAGAAAGGTAAATCTATTGCTTTAAAATATAATAAATCTGCTAAAGCTTTGCAGGTTATTGAAGAAAGCTCTGAAGAATCTTCTTCTGAAGAAGAAGATGAATTATCCATGCTGTCCAGAAGGATCAACAAAATCTGGAAGCACAAGGGAAAGAAGTTCAACAACTTCAGAAAATCTAATCATAGAAAGGAATCTTCTGGGCACAGAAGATCTGGCAAGAAAGAAGTTGTATGCTATGAGTGCAAAGAACCTGGGCATTACAAGAATGATTGCCCCAAACTTCAAAGAGGAAAACCCAAGAAGAAGTTTGACAAAAAGAAGAAGGTTCTGATGGCAACATGGGATGACTCAGATCAATCTGAATAATCTTCTGAATCAGAAGAAGAATGTGCTAATGTTGCACTGATGGCCAGCATAGAAGATCTGGAGGAAGGAACTTCAGGATCTGAATCTGATTCTAAATCTGACGATGACGCTGAAGAGGTAATGGCTAAACTTACTAAAGAAGAACTTATCAAAGTATTATCAGAAGTTCTGAAAAGTTATAACAATATCAAGCTCAAATACAAGAAGCTGAAAAGCAGTATTGAATCTGAGATTGATCTTCTGAAGACAGAACTTGTTAAGCAAAAAGAAATTAATCTGAAAATCAAAAATGACTTTGAAATAGCTCAACAAGAATTTAAATCTGAGACTAAGTCATGTGAAAACATTTTAGAAAAATATGACTCTAGCTTTCAGAGATTCCTTACTAAGAGCTTAGACAGAAGCAAGATGGCTTCTATGATCTATGGTGTTAGTGGGAATAACAGAGGAGGTATTGGATATGAATCTTCCTCTGGAAGTAATCCAAAATCTGTTGACAAACTCTTCATCAAGAAGACACCTCTGTACTCTCAATTTAAGTTTGGTCACTTAAATGACATTAAACACACAAGCTCTGAGAAGAATACTTATGTGTTTAAACCCAAGGCAAGTCAGAATAAACATTATGTTGAAAAACAAAAGTTAAGACAAACCTACAAACCAACTAACCCTAAAGGACCCAAGAAGATCTGGGTACCTAAGAGCAAAATAATCCCTGTTGCAGATGTTCTTACCAGCAAGATCAGGACGCCAGTCATGGTACCTGGACTCTAGATGCTCACGACACATTGTCGCTACTGCGAAAATCGGCACCGGCTGAACAGAAGAGTCGCCACCGTGCGTTATTTATCCCACGGGAGGGAAAGGAAACGCTCAGAGTAAACCTACCGCAAAGACGGGAAAGGAATGGTCATCGCAACCAAATCCTGGATTCGGGAGTCGGTTACGCAAGGGGAAGGTATTAGCACCCCTCACGTCCATCGTACTCGATGGGATCCACGCTTGTTTTCGGGTATGGATTGTTATTCTATCTATTCTACAGGTCAGGGTAAAAAAGAAAATGAAATGACTCGGCAAAGTATCGCACTTTATGCCTACGTATTCCCGTCCGGAACGAGAAATCAGAGTCAACGTAGTTCGCCTACCTACGGGAAAGGAGGGGAAGGTTGCTCGCTAGGATATCGCATCCTATGCCTACGTACTTTCATACAGCATAAAAGATCAGAGCAAGCGTAGTTCGGGCCACGTACGACACAAGTCTGTCTTGATTGTTTTTATTCCTTCTGAAAAAGGTTTTTCTGATTAACAGTCCAAGCGGACAAAAATGACGTCTTGATGAGTTCGCATTCTTTTACGGAAGAAATGTCTTTTATTGTGTTTGAAATCTTATTGTGTTTTTCTGTTTGTTTTGAGAAAGAAGAGACATAACTCTAACCTATGGTTGAAAAGGGGATCACACTAACCTAATGTTATCATGCATGGGTTAAGACCTAGTGTCTATCATGCTCCTCTCTTGCACAGAGAGAAACAGAGATCCTAAGGGAATAGGCGGAAACAGAAACAACAGCATATATACAATAAAGCAGTAAAATGCATGGATGCAGCAATACAAGCGAGGCAAGGGAGTCCCACTCAACCTCGAACCTAGAAAACAATAGGAAAAAGTGAACAGGATTCACTTCTAACCCAGCAGGTTAAACAGCAAGCAATACAGTCAGGGAAAACCAATCAATACATCAGAAATAAACAGCAAAAATAAACAGCCACAGCAGCTCTGATCAACATCTGCATTCAGGTCATCATCAATCAGCTACAAGCTTCATCAAGCATCAATCTCCATCTCCACAACCTTCAAGCAAGGTCTTTGTCATCAGTCTTCAATCTACAATGGCTTTTCTTCAAGTCTCAATCTCCAGGATGAATATCAGTCAACAGGATGAAATGAATGTTAAACAGTCAACTGCCTACCAAGGGTGGCTCATTAACTGTTAACATTATACAGACAATTTTCTCTCAAAAGTTCTATCCTTCAAGTACATTCACTGATCCTTCCAAAGGAAGGAGGTGGATACCTGAAAGAGACTTTGAATCATAGAGAAAGAATGGAGGCAGACAAGGCCTTCCATGTTTGTGAATCAAGCTTTCTACTCTAGAGCTCTGCCTAGCTCCTAAACCCTATACTCCTCAACAGCTGCCAGCAAAGGATGCTCCTCATCAACTCTGGAAGTTGGACTTCAATCTCTTTGATCTCCAATGGCTTCATCATCACAAGTTTTCAGCTCTCCCAATCCCCAAGCAAACCCAATACCCCACACATAAGTAGAGTTCCACAAATCATATGAAGGCATACCATACCATTATAGAAATCTAAGACAATGAGGAACAACTCTTATGTTGACCAGAAATTCATTTGAAATCTCCTTGAGGGGTAAAAGTTGCTTGGAAGACAAGTAACTTTCACAGACAAAATTTCAGATACCTCAGATGACCTGTAACTTGCAAGGACCATAACTTGAGTTCCATAAATCTCCTTGGTGTCTTCCACCACTCAAATTAAAGGTATTGAGATCCTCTACAAGTTTCATGTTGGCCAAGGATCCATTTGAAGCATGCATTTTGACTTATCTTGCTTGGAAGTTTGACCTAAATCAGGGGATTTTACATAGAAACCCTAATTTAGAAACTCCTCTTCTTCTTGATTTCTCTTGATTTCTTCTTGGCAAATCACCATATATTTCTCTACATGCCAAATGATGAATCCCACATCTCTCCAATAGACCCCAATGCCTTTCAATCAGTCATTTGACCTAGGGTTGACCTAGATGAAACTCTAGTTGACTGCCTTCAACTGCAACTCTTGTGATCATATCAATGACTTGCCTCCTTCTCCAAATGACTTTCTAAGTCTTCCATGATGTCTATATACTCTCCATGCTCATCTCAATTCACAGCTCACATGATCTTCAGATACCCTCAGATAGGAGATAGATGCACTGCTTGATCTATTGACTTCTTTAGCTTCCCCATTCTTTCTGATGACTTGAGTAAGGTTGAATTTGAATAATAACCTCTTGATAGGCTCATAGAGATGAGAATAGTGATTGGTCCCCTGTTGGATGATTTGCTATGCTATGCTATGCAAATGAGTAGACTATGTACATGACTCTATATGCAAATGCTAATGCAATTAAAACATAAACCAAGTGAGATAGGTTGAGCAAATTTTAGGGTGCAACAACTGCCCCTATTCAAGCGACTTGGACCCGATTGGGTGAAGAGCGAACGGCCTTCAAACATTCGAGGTACGAGACGGTTGAATATTAAGAACCCGAAAATTTGCCAACCGCAGAAATAAACTGCACAACTGCTTGGAGAACGACATTCATCAACTGTATCTAACTGTTTACAGCAACCCACTGATCTCGTGCTGGGGATCATTTTCATCAGCCTGAAAAAGCTTCTATCATCGAAAAACTTGTCCACGTTAGGACTCCTGTTTTGTCAACACGAAGAAACTTCAACTAAAACTTGTCCACGTTAGGACTCCATCTGCCGTCAACCCGAAAAATCTCGGCGACTTCACTGGGGATAATTCGTCTGCATTTCATCAAAAATAAATCGTCCACGTTAGGAATAAACTCTTCCACGTTAGGAATAACACCGTCCACGTCATGAATAACCTGTCCACGTTAGGACTAAACTCTTCCATGTAAGGAACAAACCTCGTCTGGATCTGTCCACGTCAGGACTAAACTCTTCCACGTCAGGAATAAACTTCGTCTAGATTTGTCCACGTCAGGACTAAACTCTCTGGGTTATGAATATATCGTCCACGTTAGGACTCACCCTTCCACGTTAGGAATAGACTTCTTCTTTCCACTTCAGGAATACAATCTTTCCACGTAAGGAACCCAATTTTTCCACGTAAGGAATGACATCTCTTTTCCACGTAAGGAAACCAACTTCTTTTCTGAATCTGTCCACGTCAGGACTAAACTTTCCACGTAAGGAATACATCGTTCTTCCACGTAAGAATCAATCTTTCCACGTAAGGAAACCATCTTCTTTCCACGTAAGGAATCACAATCTTATCTTGATCTGTCCACGTCAGGACTCCAATCTTTCCACGTAAGGAATACAATCTTTCCACATAAGGAATCAATCTTTCCACGTAAGGAATCCAATTTCTGATTTGTCCACGTAAGGACTCCCGTCTTTCCACGTAAGGAACACCTCTTCTTTCCAAGTAAGGAACTAAAACTTCTCTTTCCACGTAAGGAATAAACTTGTCCATGTCAGGACTCACGTTTTGTCTTGATTTGTCCACGTCAGGACTCACCTCTTGACTCGCTGAGGAAATAAAACTTGTTCACGTCAGGACTTGCATCTCAACCTGCTGAAGTAATAAAACTTGTCCACGTCAGGACTTGCGCGTCTTCGACTTGCTGAAGTAATAAAACTTGTCCACGTCAGGACACACACTTCGCCAACAACACGAAGAAGGATAAATTTGTCCCCGTCAGGACTCTCGTATCTTGTCATCACGAAGAACTATAAACTTGTCCACGTCAGGACGCGCATTTCACCATTACGAAGAAAAATATCTGCTGGAAATAAATTGTCCACGTCAGGACACCAACACGAAGAGTAATCAATTTTGTCAACGTCATGACTTCACCTTCAATCAATACCAAGAAATCAAATCTGTCCACGTTAGGACTAGCACATATCGTCAACTTGAGGAAATCAATCTGTCCACGTCAGGACTCATTTTTCCATTGGTCCCAAACCACAAACTTCTTAGCACTGACGTGACAGCGACTTTGAGGCGGACTCTACTGGGGATATTTGGAAACCAAACTACCGGACGCCTGTTCTGATAACCGGCGGCAGCCTCTGAAATTCTGATTCAGGAATACCCTTTGATGACAAATAACTCTGCTTGCGGGCAAGGAGAGATTCATCATAATAACTCTGGCGGGGAAAACAAGAGAAATTCACAAATAACTCTGTTCGGAGACAAAGAGAACCTCATCATGATAACTCTGTGGGGAATAACGCCAAAGCTGGCACTTCATTGAATGTCTCACGTCGAGACCTCGAATGTTTAGTGATTTATTTAAGCAAGAGCTCTCTCCACCTGCAAGATAACAATACTTGAAACAAATGGTTGGCCAACCTGGTTTACATTTCAAAATGCATATGTTTGACAATGACGCAATGCCCCATTCGACATGGGAATGCTGCGCGTTTTTATTTGGTGGATGCAAATATGACACTATATGCCAATGCGAATGCAGACTCGAACTGCTGAGATACAGGAAACCGCTCCAGCACAATAAATGCTGAAGACAATGCCGACTCCGCTGGGGATAGCCAGGTGCTACAAAATTATTCCAGCAAAATAAATGCTGGAAGAGTGAAGTCAACTCAGCTGGGAAATTGGGAACTTAAACCAAGCACCTCATCAAAGTAACACCCAGCTGGGGAATGTAACTCTGCTGGAGAATAGAAGATGCGCCTGGTATGATTGGACTTCTGTTGGCGAGTGAACGGATATCACACGGTATTCTGACAAAATAAATGCCAAGGCGCAACCAACTCTGCCGGGGAGAGTCTTAATCTTCGAGTTCCACTGGGAGGAAGGCAAACACTTGCTGAAAATAGAACTCCACTGGGGATGGGATGATTCTCTTTGGGGAAAATCCACTGACTCCGTTGGGGGAGAGTAAAATGACCCTGCGGGGAAAGGTAAACTGCCTGAATACAGCTCACCAATCTTAATCTTCCGAGGCTAAAACGCTCTGCCTGAGATGCACTGTCTGAATACAGCCTACAATCTTGGAATCGCCAATTCTGCTGAGAGTAAACGACTTTGCTGGAGAATGCCCTTTGGCACCAGCTACGACTAGCTGGGGAATTTGATCCTTCTTCAGGAAGAACATTGCTATCTTGGGAACGCGACCTGCATGGGGATAGAGTCTTTCGCTACGAGCTTCTGATCCATACTGCAATCTTTTGATCGTTCTCTTCACGGCTATGAACCCTACAACAAGACAAGACAAGCCTACGCAACCAAATCTATTCAGGTTAGCGTTAGTGACATCATTTTCAGTTAATTCAAAGTTTTAACAATTGTTGGCAAGAGCCAGTGACGTTATGTACTTGCTAGTTTCGTCAAACCTAGGCGTTTTATCATGCACAAAACAGTAAAGAACCAGCATCAAATACTGAATAACACATTTTATTGATTGGGCCCCTGAATGGGCAGAGTTTTTGTACACGGGATGTAACTCCTGAAAAGAGGAAGCTACGCACAGCAAATATACAAGTATGCACAAGAAGCATAAATATAATGACAAATTAAATTTGTACACATGTCGGCAACGAGATGCAGACGAACACCACGAACTGATCCTCCTATGACTCGCCCGACTCCAATTCTTTCCCGGTATCCACACTTCCAAAGAGATTGTATCTGATAATCGACCCCTCAGGTATATTCTCCCGCACCAATGCTCAAAATGCAGTATCGAATTCAGACCGCAGTCGTTTGCTTTTCAAATCCCTAACTTTTGCGTGAACCGCCCTTTACGGGTTTTCAGTTCACCGGGATACCCTTTTTTGCCGAAGTCGCCCAGTGTAGGTTTTCAACTTCGCGAGTGTACATTTTTTTTCAATTTTTATCCCTAACTTTTGCCCGAACCTTTCATTCTGTTTTTGGTTCGCCAGGATGCCCCGTTTTTGCATGGACTCTCTTTTTTCTGTCCAGCGGGTCAATTTCAAGCAAAGTATTTTTTAACTGCGTCCGAATTCACAGGCGACGTAAAGTCTTCACCGTCCATGGTGGACAACAATAAAGCTCCTCCTAAAAAGACTTTTCTGACAACGTATGGCCCTTCGTAGTTGGGGGTCCACTTGCCCCTGTGATCTGCCTGCGGCGGGAGAATCCTTTTCAGCACAAGATCGCCCGTCTGAAAGCTCCGAGGATGTATTTTCTTATCATATGCTTTCTTCATTCGGCTCTGGTACAAACGACCGTATGCTAGAGAAGCTAGCCTCTTCTCATCCATTAAACTCAGTTGGTTCAACCTGTCTTTCACCCATTCTGCCTCATCTAGTTGGACGTCTCGTAGCACTCTCAGCGAAGGAATCTAAACTTCCAGTGGTAGCACTGCTTCCATTCCATATACTAACGAGAACGGGGTTGCCCCGGTTGATGTGCGTACCGTCGTACGATAACCGTGCAAAGCGAAAGGTAGCATCTCGTGCCAATCCTTATAGGTCACCACCATCTTTTGAACGATCTTCTTTATATTCTTGTTGGCCGCTTCAACAACGCCATTCATCTTGGGTCGGTACGGGGAGGAGTTGTGATGTTCGATCTTGAAATTCTGACAGAGCTCCTTCATCATTTTGTTATTCAGGTTTGAACCGTTGTCAGTGATTATCCGCTCGGGGATTCCATATCTGCAAATGATATCTCTCTTGATGAACCTGGCCACCACCTGCTTAGTCACATTTGCATAAGACGCCACTTCCACCCACTTGGTGAAATAATCGATTGCTACTAGAATGAACCGGTGCCCATTAGAAGCTGTCGGCTCGATCTTTCCAATCATATCGATTCCCCACATCGAGAATGGCCATGGCGATGACATCACATTCAGAGGACTCGGAGGCACATGGATTTTATCAGCATAGATTTGGCACTTGTGGCACTTCCTCGCAAACTTGAAACAATCAGTTTCCATAGTCAGCCAAAAATAACCTGCCTGCAGCAGCTTCCTCGTCATAGCATGCCCACCAGCATGCGTACCAAATGTACCCTCATGTATTTCCTCCATGAGCAGCTTTGCCTCTTTCTCATCTACGCAACGTAGCAGCACCAAATCGTGGTTTCTTCTGTATAAGACACCGTCCGGATTCAAATAGAAATTACCCGCTAATCTCCTGAGAGTTTTCTGATCTTGACTGGATGCCCCAGCCGGATACTCTTTGTTCTTCAGGAAATTAAGGATATCAAAATACCACGGTTTATCGTCAGATGCTTCGTCAATAGCAAATATGAAGGCCGGTCTGTCAAGCCGAGAGATAACAATGCTGGGAGCCTCGTTCCAGAAGTTGACTTTGTACATGGAAGACAAAGTGGCCAGGGCGTCAGCCATTTGATTCTCCGCTCGCGGTACATGATGCAATTCAACCTTGTCAAAGAAAGGCAACAATCTCCTTGCATAATTCATGTACTGTATTAAATTGGGATGACGTGTCTCCCATTCCCCTTTTATCTGATTCACCACCAGAGCTGAGTCTCCGTATACGTCCAGATTTTTGATTCGCAAATCAATGGCTTCTTCAAGCCCCATGATACAAGCTTCGTATTCGGCTTCATTATTGGTAACTGCAAAGGTCAATCGAGCAGTAAACGGGATGTGCGACCCGTGTGGAGTAGTGATGATTGCCCCTATTCCGCTACCATAAGCGTTCACAACCCCGTCAAAGATCATCTTCCACCTGGAACCCAATTCTGGTCCTTCGTCTGGCAACGGCTCTTCGCAATCTTTCATCTTTAGGTACATGATATCCTCGTCAGGAAAATCAAACCTCATCGATTGGTAATCTTCAATAGGCTGCTCTGCCAAGTACTCAGACAGTACACTCCCCTTTATAGCCTTCTGCGAGACATACTGGATGTCATATTCAGTCAAGACCATCTGCCAACGGGCAATTCTTCCTGATAACGCCTACTTTTCGAATACATATTTGATAGGATCCATCTTCGAGATGAGCATGGTTGTATGATTCAGCATGTATTGCCTCAAACGCTTGGCGGCCCAGGCTAGCGCGCAACAAGTTTTCTCAAGCATTGAATATCGAGATTCACATTCAGTAAATTTCTTACTCAAGTAGCAAATCTCATGCTCTTTTCTGCCTGTCTCGTCGTGTTGACCGAGAACACAACCCATGCTTCCCTCAAGAACTGTCAAATACATAATCAAGGGCCTCCCTGCCACTGGGGGTATCAAAATAGGAGGCTCCTGCAAATACTGCTTTATTTTATCGAACGCCTTTTGACAATTTTCGTTCCACGTTACAGCTTGATCTTTTTTCAACAGCTTGAACAATGGTTCACACGTAGCAGTTAGGTGAGATATGAACCGGGCGATGTAGTTCAACCTCCCTAAAAACCCGCGCACCTCTTTCTCTGTTCTAGGCGTCGGCATCTCTTGTATCGCTTTTATTTTTGCAGGATCGACCTCTATTCCTTTTTCGCTTACTATAAACCCCAGCAGTTTACCCGATCTCACCCTGAAGGTGCATTTGTTAGGGTTCAGTCTCAGCCTGAACTTCCTAAGCCTTTTGAATAACTTCAGCAGATTCACCAAATGCTCTTCCTCCGTCTGGGATTTGGCAATCATATCGTCAACATAAACTTCGATCTCCTTATGCATCATATCATGAAAAAGAGTCGTCATTGCACGCTGATACGTTGCCCCAACATTCTTCAATCCGAAGGGCATCACTTTATAACAAAATGTTCCCCAAGGCGTTATGAAAGTAGTCTTCTCCATGTCCTCTGGCGCCATTTTAATCTGATTATAGCCTGAGAAGCCATCCATGAAGGAGAATACGGAGTATTGAGCAGTGTTGTCAACTAGCACATCGATATGAGGAAGCGGAAAATCGTCTTTCGGGCTCGCTTTGTTTAAATCACGGTAATCTACGCACATTCTCACTTCACCGTCTTTCTTTGGTACTGGTACGATGTTAGCGACCCATGAGGGATATTTTGTCACAGCCAGGAAACCAGCATCCCACTGTTTTTGAACCTCTTCCTTAATCTTCACTGCCATATCGGGTCTGGTTCTGCGGAGTTTCTGTTTGACCGGCGGGCATTCTTCTTTCAACGGAAGACGGTGCACAACCATATCTGTATCGAGCCCTGGCATGTCCTCATACGACCAAGCGAACACATCACTATACTCTCTGAGCATTTCAACTAGTCTTCGCTTGATGTCGCTCTGCAGCGCGGCTCCTATGCGAAGATTCTTTTCAACCCCTTCCGACCCCAGGTTAATGATTTCGATGACCTCTTCGTGAGGCAGAATGACTCTTTCCTCTTGCTTCACCAACCAAGACAATTCTTCAGGAACGTCACCATCTTCAACAATCTCCTCTTCGGCCTGAAATACCGGGTGTTCAAAGTCGGGACGAGTCATAGGTGGTTCAAGGATGTCATCTGAAAATGTTATCCTGCAAAAGGAATGGTTAAATGCTTCAAAATGCGTATAAAGTGAATAACCACGTTGCCATTTTATTGAAAAAAATACAAAACAAGAAAAACAGAGATCTCAATATTTGCACATGAAAAAACGCCTTTTATTTAATGATAAACACGCAATGTTCATAACAGCACAGTCCTAAGCAAATCATGATGCCCCGGGCAAGACACCAGATTGTTCAACAATTAAAAAAACAAAGCATTACTGTTTAAGAGTCACAGGAACAAGCTCCTGAATAGACCAGTTGCACAATCCCTGTCCTGGCACGCTCGCCTGAATCCAGGCGTCCATATCGCAATCGCTGTCTCCTTCGTCAAACTCTGAAGCAGCGTTGATGGTCTCATGACATACTCCACCAGCAGTGATGGTTATTGGTCCTCTGAAATGGGGTGCCCCCACAGCAGGTGTTGATGACGATGGTTGATACCCCAACCCAAACCGGTCCATCTTCACAGGAATATCCAGCACTTTGCCCCAGCCCTTTGTCTCACCTGTCTCTACTAGAGCTTGAGCTTTCTTATACGACGAGACGGCTATCTCCGACGCTTTGCTCGGCCCGGGACCTTTGTCCTTGATGCGCAACCCTTCAAATGCCTGGCAGGGTGTTTCGTGGATCTCTCCATCGACCTCCACATATTTAAATCACGACAGATGACTGACCAGGATGTCTTCTTCTCCGCATACAGTAACCACGCTGTCTCCTGCCATATATTTCAACTTTTGATGCAGGGTAGACGTGACTGCCCCAGCACCATGGATCCAGGGTCTTCCGAGCAGGCAGCTATACGCAGGCTGGATGTCCATGATATAGAATTCAGTTGCGAACACCTCCGGCCCCACCTGTAGAGGCAATGTTATCGATCCAAAAACTGTTCTTCGGGTGCCGTCGAATGCCCTGACCACTAGGTCGCTAGGCGTTCACAGGATTCCCCTGACATCTAGCTTCATCATCGCTTTCTTGGGCAGCACGTTTAAGGATGATCCGGTGTTTACCAGTACATGCGACATGACTGATCCTCTACACTCGACAGATACGTGCAGCGCCATATTATGCTCCCTCCCCTTCGGGGTTAAATCAAATTCGGTAAAGCCCAAGCTATGGCTTGCATTCACATGTGCCAACACTCCCTCCAGCTGATTTACGGAAACATCTTGGGGTACGAAGGAAGTGTCCAGGACTTTCAACAAAGCATTTCTGTGAGCTTCAGAACATAGTAGCAACGACAGTATAGATATCTTTGACGGCGTATGTTGCAGATGCTCCACAATCTTATAATCACTTTTACGGATCAAGCGCATGAACTCTTCTACATCTTTCGATGCCGCTTCTTTGTCATTCCTGTGCACTGGGACGTTCTCAATCATCTTTCCTTTTCCCTTTGCCAGTCTTTCGGCCTCTACCTCAGGCGATATGAAGATTCTTCCACTCCTTGTCATACCTCCGGTACCAACAACGTTGTCTACCGTCTCGGCTGGCTGCTTATTAACATCAATTTTTACTCCGTCACAATACACTTCCAAACCATAGGACCATGGGACTGCTTTGGTGCTCTCGTACGGGATTGGTCCGGCCTTAGTTATGGTGATCGGTGGTCGCTGGACCAGTTCCGTTATAGTGATTGTCTTTCGAGGAATCGTTACAGTGGCCACATCACTTTGTTTATCTGGTAATGCCCCTGCAGGCTCTTCAATTGCTGCTCGGTCAAACTGCAATGTACCGACATCTATTAGAGCCTGAATGCCCTTCTTTAAGTCCTCACACCCCCCATCTAGGGTCCAGCACTCTAAACAATACTCGTCACATCCTGGATAGACACCCCCTTGCAGTAATCTGCTCTTTATCTCGCTCAGCAGCGTCTTTAAATCATCGACATTCATAATCAAATTCAAACCCTCTTCAGTCAGGATGGCGTTTGCCCCATGGTTAGGCATGGGCTTCTGCACTATATTCGGACCCTCCGTTCCAAAATTGATAGCTTTACTGTCCAATAGATCCTGCACAACGTGCTTAAACGCATGGCAACCCTCTACATCGTGGCCCGGGGCCCCAGAGTGGAATTCACAGTGCCTACTTGCATCATAGCCGTACGGAGGAGTACCTGTTATTGGTGCCAGAGTTCTCTTCTCTACCAAGTTCAAACCCAATAGTGTCTGTAACAAATCCGCATACGTTGAAGGAGGCTTTTCAAACACTCTCCTTGGTTTACCACCTTGGAATTTGCGCTGGGCAGGCTGTGCCCCCTGCTGTGGCTGCTGTTGCTGTTGCTGTTGCTGCATTGGTTGCTGCTGAAACGGAATAGTAACACTCGCCACCTGCTGCGGCTGATGATACTGGTTTCGACCTCTGCCTCGGCCTCGGCCCCCAAACACTGCGCTTGCATCGCCCTGACGGCGCCCACCAAAAGCCTTTCTGTTGCTGCCAGATGCAGTATATTCCTCAGCTTGGAATCTTCCCTGCTTAATGTTACTTTCAATCTTTTCTCCCATCAGAATTAAGTCTGAGAAACTGGCCAAAGATGTGTGAAACAACTTGTCATAAAACATGCCGGTGAATGTTCCTATGAACATGTCATCCATTTCCTTGTCTTCTAAAGGAGGACGGACTCTAGCAGCCATGTCGCACCATTTTTGCGCATACTCTTTAAAGCTCTCACCTTTCTTCTGAGACAGCCCTTGCAATTGGACCCGATTGGGTGCCAAGTCGCTGTTATACTTATAGTGAGCTACAAATGCCTCTGCCAGCTGCTTCCATGTCTTTATATGCGTTGGTTCCAATCCCATATACCACTCTAGGGAAGGACTTGACAAGCTATCTTGAAAGAAATGCATTAGCATTCTCTCATCAGTTGAATACGCATACATCCTTCTGTAATAAGCCCGCACGTGCACTTTCGGACAGGTGTCCCCTTTATACTTATCAAATGTAGGAGCTTTGAATTTGATTGGCACCCTCAAGCCAGGCACCAGACCCATTGTTGACATGTCTAAGCCCACAGCACTTTGGTTTACGACCCCCCTCATCTGCTCTTCTAGCATTCTGATCCTCTGGGAGTCATCCATAGGTCCTTCGAAACCTCCACCGGAGAAAGCGTCCTCTTGCTGATCTTCCTGCCAGTTACCATTCCCAGCTCCATACCCCTCGTATCCATTGTTACGGCCAACTCTAATCTGATTCATTATCGGGCCTCGTCCTCTGTTGCCGTACCCCGGAGCAACTCCAGCTGGTCCAAAAGTCATTACCTCAGTGCCGTTTCCATTTCCGAATCCTCCGTAACCCTGATTGGTCATACCGAATCCGTCTTGCCCAAAGCCTTGAGCATTAAAACCATATTTCCCAGCGTTATCGAATCCCTGGTCATTGAACCCGAATCCAGCATTACCGAAGCCATTGCCTCCCATATTATCACCCAAGTTGACATCACCAAGCCCAACGTTATGGACAGCAGTTTCGTTCCCAATTCCAACGTTACCGTTCCCAGCAGCAGTACCGTTGTTGACATTAACAGCAAGTATATTGACTACAGGTGGAGCCACTGGTGTGGGGGTACCATCCCCATGAACAATATCGACTCGCACAGACTGATGATCCTCATTCCCATGCCCAGCATTTCTTGCCAACAGAGGCTGCACCATAGCTTGCAAATTCTCCTGACCCTTTGCAATAGTCTCCATGGTCTGCATAAAGAGCGCCAGCTTCTCGCGCATATCTTGCATCTCGTTCTGCATTTGATCCATGATTCTTCGACAGTTGGTGCGAGTGGAGTAGCAGTGTGGGCGCTGATCTTCAATCCTGAAAAGACTTGGTACAGAGCAGGAAATAAGATACCATCCAATGATTACCTGTAATGCAATATGAGTATGAATGCAATGCAATGTATGTCTGTGCATTAGGGAAATTCATTCCCCGATTCTAGTGCGAAGGTGCCAGTGCGGCGACAGTGCTAGCAATATGAAGATCGGAGCTGAATCACAGAAAGCCTCATATATTGCAGAGAAATCCAATAAGCCAAGAATACAATATCACTGAGTACAATAAGAAGGCATGACCTCAACCAACAATCCTGGTGATGGTCAGCACTATGCAAATAAAGCATACAAGTTAATACATGAAATGATCAAGTACTCCCATAAGCCCGGTACTCTTCTATTAACTTCTTGGTCTCTAGATGACTTGGTCGGGTAAGCAGACCCTCGACAAGCTGATTTCTTCTCTTGAGAACACGTCGCACGTCACCAGCAGTTTCCTCCCATGCCCCTTCTCCGAAGCGATCCTCTAGCTTCCGCTTCTGAGACACGGCTTCGTTCCTGCCCTCGATGGCCTTGTTCAATGCATTCTGGAGACTGTACCTGGTCATCATTTCTTCTTCGTACTTCTTAATGCTAGCCTTCAACTGCTCTTCGAGGTCAGAAATTTGCTGCTTCAATTTATCTTCCCTCTTTTTATTGTTGGTTAGCGTAGCATTCCAGGTCTTGTTACAAGAAGAGATTTCTCGGTGTGCGGCGTCGAGTGCTTTCTTTTTGGATTCCAACATGTCATGGGAGCTTCTGAACTCTTGACCCAGACGTTCGCGCTTCTTTTTCTCCTCAGTCAACTCAGCCCCTAGTCTGTTTACTAGCTCGATCTGCTGTTGGAAAGAACGTACAGCCTTGTTTTTCTCACTGCGTATCTGAGCTAGCTCTTGCTCTAACCCTTCATTGATCTTCATTAAGGCTTATTTTTCTTTCACAACTTGCTCGTAGGCCTCCCTAAAAACAGTAGTTGGCTCTTCTACCGGAATATGAACAGGGACTGGTGCATCTGGAAATGGCATCCGCAACTGGCTTGCTCTCTCTTGGATCTAAACTCTGTAGGGTGCATAAGCCTGGCAATCATTCTTCCCTAACAGTGGCTTCCCTCTTCTGTTAATATGCGTCCATGCGTGCTGCAGCTTGGCTAGTAATTCTCCCTTCAAATCACCGGTGAAGTACAGAGATTCCTGTACTTCTTCTTCCTTTGGTGGGTTCTTCAGCGCGTATCCGAACTGGCGAACGAACAGAGAAGGGTTGTAATTGATACACCCTTTTCTTCCTATTAGCGGAACATTAGGATACCCAGAACAACTGAAGATAAGCTCAGACCCCAGCAAGTCTCGATCAACCCACTCAATTTCTTCGGAAGATAGCCTCATCATACGCTCTGGCCAGTCAGATGTAGTTGCATTATCCACAAAAGGTCCCTTCAGGGGAAGATGACTCTTAAACCACATGTTCAACAGCGGCGCACAACAGTAAACAACCTTTCCCCTTCTGTTTTCATTTTTGTAGTGCAATGAATGATAGAAGTCCCCGATCAGTGTAGGCACCGGGTTGCCAGCAGCAAATAGATGGAAAGCGTCCAAGTCCACAAAGTTGGGTAAGTTAGGAAACAACACTATTCCGTAAATGCATAGATCCAAGATAGCATTAAAGACCACCCAACATCCGTTCTTGGCATACTCTTGAGCCTTGCCAACCAGAAAATCAAGGGAGAAACCTGGAACCCCCAGCCAAGAAGTCACTAACAGTTCAGCAGCGTTCAGGTGCAAGGCTTTAGCTAAGTCCTCCAACTTGGGCTCAGCAGCAGAGTGAATAAAGGGAACCTTGTTCTGCACTGGTAGCTCAGTAAACTCTACATACTCTTCAATGGTAGGCCCCAAAATAAAGTCAGCGAACATGAAACATCTCAATGCGGGGTCATAGAACTGCATCAAGGTGTACAGCCCATTCATCTCATCAGCAGTGGGCTTGCAGACTAATCTCAGCAATCTTCCATGACTCATTCTGAAACTTCTCCTAACCTCCTCATCAGCAAGAGACATCAGACCAAGCAAAGGAGTAATATCAGGCGTAGGTAGCTTATACGCAACTGTCTTCCTCAATCCAGCCATAATCAATACTCAGAAGTCCGGGCACTAGAACCAGGGGGTATGCAAATGCACCTGCAGCACAGACACACGTTAATGGGATGCAATGATAATGGGTATGCAAACAATGCAATGCAAGTAACATGCAACAGGAACCAAATGCCGTGGCTGAGAAGCCTGAACCATCAAGAAGTCTCAGATAGACTCTCCAGAATTCCTCAAACCTGGGTCTCAGATAGACCTAAAACAAAGCTCCAACACTGGTCTCTGATAGACCCCACAACATAATTCTGACTGGTCTCTTGGTAGACCTCATATCATAACTCCACCTGGTCTCTCACAGACCTCAGAACTCTCCAACTGGTCCCTGACAGACCTCAGAACTCTCCAACTGGTCTCTGACAGACCTCAGAACTCTCCAACTGGTCTCTGACAGACCTCAGAACTCTCCATGAATACCCAAGATCTCAGATCAAGAAATAATCGATATCTGAAGGTCTAGTTACCTGCATAACCCAAACCCCTCTCACAGGTGGATGTCCTAATAACTGACACAAGGTATGGCATCCTATGCGGTCGTCGGTGTCACAGACTTTCAGGGTTGATGATACGATTCCCATAAGGAGTGGCATCATCAATTCCTGAAGAGGCCTCACTTAGCCAACTTCCAAATGATCGGTTCCCGGAGTCGACAATTCAGCTGACCAACAACCCCTTCGACCCAAAGGGTAGAAAAAGAAGCCAACCAGAAGAACCTCGTCCGAGTGTAGATTTCATGAGACACTAATGCAAGCAAAGCCGGCACGCGCCCACTACTTTCTACTCTAATTCTAGGTGCACTCAAGCCCAGGTCCATCTTATCTCTCAATCATAGGATCACCCGTCACACCCCAATACAGCAATAATAATCAATATATATAATGCTGAAAATAAAGGACGAAAATATAAATCCATACAAAATCCTCGACGGGAAAACAAGCGCTAGGATTGACTCTCTTAAGGGACGTTGGATCCCAAATGCATAAGGACTATCGCAGTCCTTAGCAGCCAGGGGACGTTGGATCCCCAGCAGAGTCGCCAGCTGTCGCTACTGCGAAAATCGGCGCCGGATGAACAGAAGAGTCGCCACCGTGCGTTATTTATCCCACGGGAGGGAAAGGAAACGCTCAGAGTAAACCTACCGCAAAGACGGGAAAGGAATGGTCATCGCAACCAAATCCTGGATTCGGGAGTCGGTTACGCAAGGGGAAGGTATTAGCACCCCTCACGTCCATCGTACTCGATGGGATCCACGCTTGTTTTCGGGTATGGATTGTTATTCTATCTATTCTACAGGTCAGGGTAAAAAAGAAAATGAAATGACTCGGCAAAGTATCGCACTTTATGCCTACGTATTCCCGTCCGGAACGAGAAATCAGAGTCAACGTAGTTCGCCTACCTACGGGAAAGGAGGGGAAGGTTGCTCGCTAGGATATCGCATCCTATGCCTACGTACTTTCATACAGCATGAAAGATCAGAGCAAGTGTAGTTCGGGCCACGTACGACACAAGTCTGTCTTGATTGTTTTTATTCCTTCTGAAAAAGGTTTTTCTGATTAACAGTCCAAGCGAACAAAAATGACGTCTTGATGAGTTCACATTCTTTTACGGAAGAAATGTCTTTTATTGTGTTTGAAATCTTATTGTGTTTTTTTGTTTGTTTTGAGAAAGAAGAGACATAACTCTAACCTATGGTTGAAAAGGGGATCACACTAACCTAATGTTATCATGCATGGGTTAAGACCTAGTGTCTATCATGCTCCTCTCTTGCACAGAGAGAAACAGAGATCCTAAGGGAATAGACGGAAACAGAAACAACAACATATATACAATAAAGCAGTAAAATGCATGGATGCAGCAATACAAGCGAGGCAAGGGAGTCCCACTCAACCTCGAACCTAGAAAACAATAGGCAAAAGTGAACAGGATTCACTTCTAACCCAGCAGGTTAAACAGCAAGCAATACAGTCAGGGAAAACCAATCAATACATCAGAAATAAACAGCAAAAATAAACAGCCACAGCAGCTCTGATCAACATCTGCATTCAGGTCATCATCAATCATCTACAAGCTTCATCAAGCATCAATCTCCATCTCCACAACCTTACGACCTTCAAGCAAGGTCTTTGTCATCAGTCTTCAATCTACAATGGCTTTTCTTCAAGTCTCAATCTCCAGGATGAATATCAGTCAACAAGATGAAATGAATGTTAAACAGTCAACTGCCTACCAAGGGTGGCTCATTAACTGTTAACATTATACAGACAATTTTCTCTCAAAAGTTCTATCCTTCAAGTACATTCACTGATCCTTCCAAAGGAAGGAGGTGGATACCTGAAAGAGACTTTGAATCATAGAGAAAGAATGGAGGCAGACAAGGCCTTCCATGTTTGTGAATCAAGCTTTCTACTCTAGAGCTCTGCCTAGCTCCTAAACCCTATACTCCTCAACAGCTGCCAGCAAAGGATGCTCCTCATCAACTCTGGAAGTTGGACTTCAATCTCTTTGATCTCCAATGGCTTCATCATCACAAGTTTTCAGCTCTCCCAATCCCCAAGCAAACCCAATACCCCACACAGACAAAATAATAACCCTAGAGAGGGCACACCACACAGTCAAACAAATATAAGCAGTATACTAATAGCAGTAGGGGAACCCTAGTAATTTCTAAAGGATCTATTAACTACCCATAATCCCTATAGTCCCATATCCCAAAGATTCAATCTCTAACTCCTAAGGGAAATGAACTAATTCACCTATGTTATCTCCTAAAACCTAGTTTTGATCATGCTATTCACACCTAAACAAATCACCTAAGATTAAATTCTAAAATCATGAATTAAATTTTATGTACAAGCTAACATTCTATGCTAATCAACCTAAAAAGAATGGATCAAAAATATAAAAGCATCTAATCAAACTAAAATTAACAATTTCATGCATCAAACAAAACCATTATTTAAACCTATTTAATAGAAAAATATGCTAAAAATATAAAAACAAAATGAAATATTAATTTCTTTATGTGATAATTTTCTTGACACAAATATGAACAATATGCAAAAAGAACCAATTAAAATCATGCATTTTTCAATTATTTATGATTTTTCCAAGAATTAAGAAAAATGGAAGAAATAAAATGTGAATTAAATGGAAAGGGGTGCATAAATTAATGAAAATCAGTTAAAAGAAAAGGATGGGCCCAGATTGGGGGGCGCGCATAGCAAGCGCGTCTGGGCCCAATGACTCAGAAAGCTTAACAAAAATTAAAAAAACAAGACACGGTGCAGAAAGCAAGGTTTTTAGTTCAAATCAAATTGGGCCATGCATTTGGGGGTACGAATAGCAAGCAATATTTGAGCCCATCAGAAGAGCTTTAATGAAACGGTGCGTAGCACCTTCAGGATTTCCCTCCGTATTTCATTTAAACCACGGCCGTTGGATTGGTCTCAGAGTCAAGGTCAAACAAGCAATCGTGTGGCTCTCGCGTCGTCTTCAACCTTGAAACCCTAGGGTTTCAGAAAACCTCATCACCATGCACGCACCTTCCAGTTCTCTGTTCTCCCTTGTTTGTCCATGAAATCACACGATTCAAAGAGCAAAGATGCTCTATTTTCTTCCCTCTACACATCCATATCCTTAATTCCTTCTAAAACTCAACCAAACTCCAAACCCGATAGGTGTAACAGCTTGGTTCCACCATGTTCACCTGTGAGCAACCATTCCCAATTCTTCCAATCTTCACCCTAAAATGATCTACAAGCCATGCTAATCACCCTGAGCTATTCATCTATGATTATCTTGCCATAACCTATGAGTTATCAATCCTAACAGATTTGGTGCACTATGATCAACCTTCATGAAACTTCTCCAAACTTTGTGAAATCAATCCTCTAACCTATCCTAACAGTTCTATACTAACAATTCCCTATGATTCTAACTAAATCATGCAATTCGAAGAGGAAACTTACCTGGTGAAAATGGTGAAAACAGCTATGGAATTCTCTTGATCCAATGCTTGTGATGCTCTGAACTTGATCAGCACACTCAAATCTTGATTCTGTATGCAGAGATTCTTGTTCAATCCCCTTGAATCTAGCAATTCCAAATTTCTTGCACCTTGGATGATGGAACTTGTATGGCACGATCCCTCTTCAATTCAACCAAATTCTTGTGTGAATTCTGATCTATGAATGATATTGATGATGATCCAATCCAGAAATGTGAAAATTGAGAGAGATTTTGTGGAGTTTGAGAGGTTTTGCAAAAATGGAAGAATTGTGTATAACTTGGTATTATGAGCACAATGAATCACCAACCATGGCATGAAGCTCTTCAATTCAATATATAGATGAGAATAGAAAGTCCTAGAACCTTGGAGAAACTTCCCATGCACACTTTCCCTTGGATTTGGATTATGTAACTTCCTTTGTAAGTAACCATGCATAACTTCTAAATCTTGAACCAAACTCAAAATTCTACTTTTTCCAATGTTCTTAAAACATTTTTTCCAATCAAAATGACCTATAATTTCACCCCATTTGGTCAAAATATGAAAAATCTCCATTTTAGGTCATTTTTTATTCATTAAATCCACCAATTTTGAATCCTTGAGCTATGAGCCTTTCCAATCTTTCATGGTCACTTTTCTAGACTCAAAATGTCATTTGGAGCAAGTTTGATGTTGTGAAGTTTTCCATTTGAAGCTTCCTTGTATGAGTTTTGGGCATAGGCTTGAAATGACCTGTAATTCTCAGATGACCAAAATACCCTTTGCTTGCCAAGACCATAAGTAGAGTTCCACAAATCATATGAAGGCATACCATACCATTCTAGAAATCTAATAAAATGAGGACCAACTCTTATGTTGACCAGAAATTCATTTGAAATCTCCTTGAGGGGTAAAAGTTGCTTGGAAGACAAGTAACTTTCACAGACAAAATTTCAGATACCTCAGATGACCTGTAACTTGCAAGGACCATAACTTGAGTTCCATAAATCTCCTTGGTGTCTTCCACCACTCAAATTAAAGGTCTTGAGATCCTCTACAAGTTTCATGTTGTCCAAGGATCCATTTGAAGCTTGCATTTTGACTTATCTTGCTTGGAAGTTTGACCTAAATCAGGGGATTTTACATAGAAACCCTAATTTAGAAACTCCTCTTCTTCTTGATTTCTCTTGATTTCTTCTTGGCACATCACCATATATTTCTCTACATGCCAAATGATTAAACCCATATCTCTCCAATAGACCCCAATGCCTTTCAATCAGTCATTTGACCTAGGGTTGACCTAGATGAAACTCTAGTTGACTGCCTTCAACTGCAAATCTTGTGATCATATCAATGACTTGCCTCCTTCTCCAAATGACTTTCTAAGTCTTCCATGATGTCTATATACTCTCCATGCTCATCTCAATTCACAGCTCACATGATCTTCAGATACCCTCAGATAGGAGATAGATGCACTGCTTGATCCATTGACTTCTTTAGCTTCCCCATTCTTTCTGATGACTTGAGTAAGGTTGAATTTGAATAATAACCTCTTGATAGGCTCATAGAGATGAGAATAGTGATTGGTCCCCTGTTGGATGATTTGCTATGCTATGCTATGCAAATGAGTAGACTATGTACATGACTCTATATGCAAATGCTAATGCAATTAAAACATAAACCAAGTGAGTTAGGTTGAGCAAATTTTAGGGTGCAACACACATGACAGGAGAAAGGTCTATGTTCCAAAGCCTGGAACTTAGATCTGGAGGTGACTTGAAGTTTGGAGGGAACCAGAAAGGCAAGATCATTGGATCCGGCACTATTGGAAATGGTAAACTTTCCTCTATAACTAATGTTTTACTTGTTGAAGGCTTAAAACATAACTTATTGTCCATAAGTCAATTAAGTGACAATGGTTATGATATTACCTTTAATCAAAAATGTTGTAAAGCTATTAGTCAAAAGGATGGCTCTATCCTATTTAGTGGTAAGAGGAAAAACAACATTTATAAAATAAATCTTTTAGAACTTAAAGTTCAGAATGTTAAATGCCTTTTGTCTGTTAATGAAGAGCAATGAGTCTGGCACAAAAGATTGGGCCATATTAATATGAGACGTATATCTCAGATTAATAAACTTAATCTTGTCAGAGGACTTCCTAATCTGAAGTTCACCTCAGATGCTCTTTGTGAAGCATGCCAAAAAGGGAAGTTTTTAAAATCATCTTTTAAATCAAAAAATGTTGTTTCTACTTCCAAACCACTAGAATTACTTCATATTGATCTGTTTAGACCAGTGAAAACTGCATCCATCAGAGGCAAGAAGTATGGATTAGTCATTGTTGATGACTATAGTAGATGGACATGGGTAAAGTTCTTAAAACACAAGGATGAGTCACATTCTGTGTTCTTTGACTTCTGCAAGCAAGTCCAGAATGAAAAAGATTTCAAAATTATAAAAGTCAAAAGTGATCATGGTGGTGAATTTGAAAATAAATATTTTGAAAAATATTTTTCTGAAAATGGCATTGCTCATGATTTTTCCTGTCCTAGAACTCCACAACAAAATGGGGTTGTAGAGAGGAAAAACAGAACTCTGCAAGAAATGGCCAGAACCATGATCAATGAGACAAATCTGGCAAAACACTTTTGGGCAGAAGCAATCAACACAGCTTGTTACATTCAGAATAGAGTGCCTGCAAGACCTCTTCTGAAAAAGACTCCATATGAACTGTGGAAGAACAGGAAGCCTAACATTTCATATTTTCATCCTTTTGGATGTACTTGTTATATACTTAACACTAAAGAGAATCTTAACAAGTTTGATTCCAAAGCACAGAAGTGTTTCATGCTTGGTTATTCTGAACGCTTTAAAGGCTACAGAGTATTCAATACTGAAACACAGATTGTGGAAGAATCTATTCATGTAAGATTTGATGATAAGCTTGGCTCTGAAAAGCCAAAGCAGTTTGAAAATTCTGCAGATAGAGAAGTGATTCTCACAGACTCTGAAGGATCAGAGGCAGAAAAGGCTAAAGAGAAGGAATCTGAAGCAACTCCAGATGCTATTCCCTTATCTTCTCAATTGGACAACTTACACATTTCTGAAAGATCAAATGTCATAGGATCCTCTTCCAGAATCAAGGCATCTCACCCAGAAGATGTGGTTATTGGAAAGAAAGATGATCCAATCAGGACAAGATCCTATCTCAGAACATCTGAATCTTCATTGTTTGGCTTAGTGTCAATAATTGAACCAACATTTGTGGATGAGGCTCTGAAAGATAATGAATGGATTATTGCCATGCAAGAAGAGCTAAATCAATTCACCAGAAATGAAGTTTGGGATCTGGTTCCTAGACCTAAAGGATTCAACGTTATTGGAACAAAATGGGTCTTCAGGAATAAGTTGAATGAAAAGGGAGAAGTTGAAAGGAATAAGGCAAGGCTAGTTGCTCAAGGTTACAGTCAACAAGAAGGTATTGATTACACTGAAACTTATGCTCCAGTGGCAAGGTTAGAATCTACACGCCTTCTTATTTCATTTGCTGCACAGAATAACATCACTCTATATCAGATGGATGTTAAAAGTTCCTTTCTTAATGGTATTATAGAAGAGGAAGTATATGTCCACCAACCTCCTGGTTTTGAAAGCGAAAACTTTCCAGATCATGTTTTTAAACTAAGGAAATCTCTTTATGGCTTAAAACAAGCTCCCAGAGCTTGGTATGAGAGGTTGAGCAATTTCCTTCTGAAGAAAAATTTTATTAGAGGAAAAGTGGATACAACTTTATTCTATAAAACTCTTAAGAAAGATCTGTTGATTTGTTAAATATATGTAGATGATATTATTTTTGGATCAACAAATATTATGCTTGGAAAGGAGTTTGCTAAATGTATGCAGGCAGAGTTTGAAATGAGCATGGTGGGAGAATTGAGATTCTTTTTGGGAATCCAAGTCAACCAGACTCCAGAGTGCACCTACATACATCAGACCAAATATATTAAAGAGCTTCTGAAGAAGTTCAACATGGTTGATAGTAAGATGGCAAAGACTCCAATGCACCCTACAAGCACTCTAGGTAAGGAAGAGGTAAGTAAGAAGGTAGATCAGAAACTCTATAGAGGTATGATAGCATCTCTTCTATACTTGACTGCTTCTAGACCTGATATTTTGTTTCGTGTCTGCTTATGTGCAAGATTCCAATCAGATCCTAGAGAATCGCACTTAACAGCTGTTAAGAGGATTCTAAGGTATCTGAAAGGTACTACTAACATGGGTCTGTGTTACAGAAGATCTGATGAATTTTCATTAGTTGGATTCTGTGATGTTGATTATGCTGGAGACAGAGTTGAACGTAAAAGCACTTCTGGAAGCTGTCAATTTCTTGGAAGTCATCTGATCTCATGGTACAACAAGAAGCAACCCACTATTGCACTATCAACTACAGAGGCAGAATGCATTGCTGCTGCTGGATGTTGTACGCAGATGCTCTGGATGAAGAGTCAGCTAGAAGATTATCAGATCTATGAGAGTAATCTTTCTATCTTCTGTGATAATACTTCTGCTATATGTTTGTCAAAAAATCCAATCTTACATTCTAAGGCTAAACATATAGAAATTAAACATCACTTCATCAGAGACTATGTTCAGAAGGGTGTAATAAATCTAGCTTTTGTTGATACAGATCACCAATGGGCTGATATTTTCACAAAACCCCTTGCTGAAGATAGGTTTAAGTTCATTCTGAAAAATATTTGTATGGATTTTTGTCCAGAGTAATATTTATCAGAGGCAACTTCTCAGATGCAAAATGTTTAAAGATCTGAAGTATTTCATCTGATTATTTGTTCATTTATCTTTAATTGATTTATTTGTGTGAAACTCTGAACTAACAAACTCAGAAGATCTGAACGTTGGAAACGTTTTATTTCTTGAGAGATATTAAATGCACATACAAAGCAAACACGTATCACTCAGAATCTGAAAAGATGGAGTGCTCTACTGAATTGACGTTTGAGATACTGCTTTGAAAATCTCATTTTTCTTGGATTTTCCCCCATTTGTCATAATTTTAATTTGAAATGATTATGTTCATTAAATGTTATGTGTAAACGTGCGTAGGTGTCTATTGATGTGCCCAATGTTTGATTTTTTGGTTCTCTATAAATACCACCTATCACACTATTTTCACACTTTTCACACTCACTACACTTATGCGTTTTTGCTTACTCTTCAACCTCTACCAAAACCCTAAACCCAAATCAAAAGCTTCATCTTCATCAATGGCTTCTTCATCAAATGCTGCTGAAATCTCTGACAAAAATATCATGTACAAGAAACCAGAACGCACTTTGTTTACTCCAGTTGTGGATCTTGAGGTTCTGTGTGAGAGTTTCATTGATCTTGAATCAATAGAAGAAAATGGGTTTGACCTAACAACTTCCATTAAAGCTCAAGGCTGGGAGAAGTATTTTGAGAGACGAATGGGTCCTGTATACCCAACTCTTGTGAATGAATTCTGGATTCACGCTAGTGCTGGTCCTAAGTTCATTCACTCATCTGTCCTTGGGAAGGAGATAGTGATTACTGAGAAACTAATCAGGCAACTATTCAGTTATAAAGAATCTGATGGTGTTACAAACCTAGCCTTTTCACGTATTGATATGGCTAAGGTGTATGAAGAGATTACTGTATCTGGAACACCAACAAGCAAGGTTAAAGATCTGAAACCTATCTATAGGATCTGGGCGAAGATATTTATGAGTACAATCTTTCACAGAAAGTCAACCAACTCACCAGACTATGTGAGTTCAGAGCATCTGTACTTCATGTACTGCATCAGCAAGAATATTAAGGTGGATCTGCCCTATCTGATTTTCAGTCATCTTCTGACTCATGTCAAAGATACTAGAGAAGAGGTCAGAGCTAAAGCTGGGAAAGTTAGAACTTGGATACCTCTGGGAAGACTTATTTCAGACATCCTTATAGAAAACAAGTTGGTGAAGCATCTGACAGATGCAAAAATAACAGAGGATCTGTCCTACATCATTGGATCTGAGATAAACGGTCTTACTCTGAAAAGAATGAAGATCATTTCAGAACTGAATGGTAAACTAAGGAAGATAAACTCTGAGGAGGTAAATGGAAGAAGGATACCAATAGAATATTTTCCAATGTTTAGCGCAGATGAACCAAAAGGTATTGTCTGGGCTTACATTGCAGATTGTCTGAAGAATGGAATTCCTCTACCTGCTAACCTTGTTCAGAAACAAGGAGAAGAACTGCCCAATCTGATGAAGGAAAGGCGTAGAAAGAGAAAAGCTGAAGAAGGCTCTGTTCAGAAGAAAAGGAAAGAATCTGAAGTTCCAAGGAAGAAGAAGAAAGGAGTAAAGAAAGCCAGAATCAATTCTAGAGATGCTACTCTGGAAGAGATAAGAGACACTATTCATCAGGTATTAACATCTGATCCTACCCCTGCTGTTCATTCACCCCTTTCATCACCTCAACTCTCTCCAACCCTTAGACATAGAACTTCTAAACCCCAACCATCTGCAAACCTTTCATCTGAACCACTTTCAGCTCCCCCAGTACATTCATAACCATCTTCTGTACCAATTCCCTCTGAACTCCAACCTCATACTACATCTGAACCCCCTCAACCTACTTCACCAGAAATTCCACAACCAAAAATTCCACAACCAAATATTCTACAACCAGAAATTCCCCAACCAGATATAATCATCTCAGAACCAAACCACCCAGAGACTGTTCAATCTGAACACTCTGCACAACCAGATATTCCAGAAGATCCAAATCTTTCTGAAGATATTCTGGATATCCAACCCCTTAATCAATCCATTAACATTTCTTCAACATCTGTTAGCTCAGAAGAATCTTCTGATTGTGAATCATCTGATTCATCTGATTTTGAACCAGAGTCTCTCAAACAAGCACGTTCTGACATTGCTATGAAGGAACATGTTAACATTTCTATGTTTCATACTCCACCCAACTCCCCACCTCAGAAAACCATCCCTCAACCATCTGAAACTCAACCATCTGAAACCCAAACCATCCCTCAACCATCTGAAACCCATCTATCTGAAACACAAACCTTTCCTCAACCAACTGAACTCCCTCAGTCTGACACCCAAACATCTCAACCAACACCACCTCAACAATAACCATCTGAACCTACACCATCTGAACCTACTCCTGTTAACACTTCTAATCCTAAACCCTCTGAACAGTCTGAACAGTCAGATCTAGGATCATGTGTTAATACTATGTTTGAAATATTCAAGAAGGAGATAGACTCTAAGTATGCTCGTGTTAAGGAAGTGTGCTTGTCAAGTTTGGATCCGGCTGTTTCAAATGCTGCTTGGAAGCGTTTCATCTGGATGTTCAACAAAGCTGCTTTAAAAGTTAGAGCTAAATGTTCTAAGCTTGCAAAGACTCAGTTTGCAGAGTTAATCAAGATAACTCTGATGAACATTCCTCCTCCTCGTCCTGTGTTGCTTCTGGAAGCTGCTCCTCCAGAGGTTCCTGCATCTGAATTGGTTGAACAAGCTTCTGAAGAGAACCAGTCTGAAGAGAACACTGCTGCTACTGCATCTGCTACTTCTTCATCTGTGGTCACAGAGCTTGTGAATGATGTCAAGGAAATAAAAGATTGGATGATAAAGCAAGAGAAGACAACTGATGAGATCAAGACCTGGATGTCTAAGCAAGAAGAGTCAACAACCAAAATGACAGAGCTTCTGACCCTTATTGCCTCACGCCAGACTTAATTTTATTTGATGTTTTTGCACATGTCATTGCTTCTGTTGTTTTCTTAGTGTGTTGTTATGCTTTTTGACATCTATCTGTTCTTTTGTGTGACTCTGTTTGATTGTGAACTCTGATATGATTAAATGACAGTTGATGTTTTTGCTTCTATATGCCTCTTTTCTTCTGTATCTTTATGTCTTTAAAAATCTTTTTGATTATGACAAAAAGGGGGAGAAAAAGAGAATCTGATTGTTCAAACTATAAGCAATTACTAAAACTGAAATTCAGACATTTTATTAACTTACTTTGAATTTAAGTCTTTCAGATTACATTGATATATCTGACATAATTCATTGAAGTTACCCTGAGACTTTTCCAACCAGAACCTGATCTTCCAAAGAAAATCTTAGTACTCAATCAACTCTGATATCTTACTCTGATACCCTTACTCTGAAAGATAATTCAAGCAAGATGATAACCAGGCGCTCTGACTGAAGGAAGTCATAATTATCTGGCATCAAGATTTGATTCTGAAAGTCAAACCTCTTGCATCAGGCTCTGAATCTGAAATATACTTAATCAAAAAGGGAAGTGTTTTCTTCTATTAGAGTATTCATTTCAGGGGGAGATTGTTAATCTCAGGGGGAGTTATAATTCATACTTTTTATTGAACAAAATTTCTCATGTTTTGTCATCATCAAAAAGGGGGAGATTGTAAGAACACAAATTGTTTCTTAGTAATATCTCTATGTTTTGATGATAACACTTATGAATTTTGTATTCAAGAATTATATACTCTAAATTTGTTCTAGACTGTTTGCTATAGGTACTAAAGAAAATATTCTTAAAGAGCAAATTTGGATCTGAACAATGATATTATGAAAGGCTTCAAAAGTTCAAGAGCATCTTAAATGAAGATCTGAACGCTGCTTCCAGAAGAATCTGAGTGCTGTCTACTGAAGATTCTGAAGCAGAAGCCTCTAAAGAATAGAAGACTCTGAGAGTTCAGAAGCTTAGTCATCAGAAGACTCTGAAGATACTGCGCTGCATAGTATTGAGAATCTGATATAGAAGACTCTGCTCTGACAGAACTACACGCTCAAGCACACAAGCTGCATATACTCTAATTCAGCATAATCTGAAAAACATCCCAAGACTCTAAAGATCCAGAAAATCTCTATCTGGAGATTCTGAAGATCCAGACTCTGATGTTGATAGCTGAACTTACTTAGTGAAGAAGATTTGAATATATCCGTTGGCATGTCTCAACAACTCTTTCCTCTTTTATGCTAGACACAAGAACACAGACAAAAAGGTTTTATCTGTGCATTCCATTCTTAGGAAAGTTTCTGCAATGAGAAGACAAAAGGCACCAGGCTTTTTCAGCACAGCCTCCAACATAAAGACAAAAGGCTCCAGGCTTTTTCAGCACAGCCTCCAATGTTGAGAAGACTTCATGGATCTAAGTGCCTATATAAAGAAGTCCACTCCATTTTCTTCTATGAACGAACCTCTTGCAAAAATCACTCATAAAAGCAAAACTCTCAAAAGCTCTTTTATTTTATTTGCTGTAACATTGTTCTTAAACTTAAGAGAAATATCACAGTTGTGATAATAGCTTTTTAGAAGCATTCTTACTCTTGTAATAGTTTTACATTGATAGTAAAAGGTTTCCTTAAGAGGATCCAGTTGGGATCAGTAGCTCTTGAGAAGACTAAGAACAGTTGTTCTTAGGTGTTACTATTGTAATCTGTTTGATTAAATAGTGGATTAATTCCTTGACTGAGAAAGGCAAATCACTCTTAAGAGGGCGGACTGGAGTAGTTGAGTTCAACGAACCAGGATAAAAATAACTGTGTTTGAAGCTTTGATTATTTGTCATACTTATTCAACGCCCTTTCTAAGTAATTTTCTCACCTTCAACCCTGATTGGAGAACTTTGGCTACGGTGCGGTCACCACTGAAATTCCCTCCATAATCCGAGTTATGACATGCTTCGAGCACATTCCTCTGCTCATCTTCAGGAACACATCTTTTGACTAATCCATACACCCGTCTTTTATAGAGAAACGGATCATCCCATAAGTAAAACCTGCAGTCATGAACAAACGTTTTTCTCTTGTTAGAATCAAAGTCGTCAGGTATAATACCCCCGACCAAATAATTTGCGTAATCTGCAAACCACAGAACCCCATTAATAGCTAGGATGTGCTCATCATCAAAATTATCCTTTATAGGGCGCTTGTCCTCGTTCTCTTCAATCGGTGATAATCACGAGAGGTGATCAGCTACAGTGTTTTTACACCGTCTCTTATCCCGAATCTCCACATCGAATTCCTGGAGGAGTAAGATCCATCTCAGGAGCCTGGGCTTTGATTCCTGCTTAGCAAAAAGATATTTTAAAGCAGTATGGTCAGTATAAACAATCACTTTGGAACCCAACAGATATTGCCTAAATTTATCAAAGGCGTACACCACAACTAACAACTCCTTCTCGGTAGTTGCGTAATTCATCTGTGCAGGGTTCAAAGCGTGACTAGCATAGTAAATAACACGCAACAACTTCTCTTTCCGCTGTCCCAACACAGCCCCCACGGTGATATCGTTGGCATCACACATGATCTCAAACGGTAGAGACCAATTGGGGGCAATCACAATCGGTGCTGAAACTAATTTATTTTTCAGCTTTTCAAACGCGTCAGCACACTCCTCATTGAACACAAACGCTTTGTCCTTGACCAACAAGGAAGTCAACGGTTTAGCTATCTTGGAGAAGTCTCTTATGAACCTACGGTAGAAACCCGCGTGGCCTAAGAAACTTCGAATACCTTTCTCGTTCACAGGTGGTGGTAACTTGGATATCACCTCCACTTTGGCTTGATCGACTTCGATCCCCTTGTGCGAAATCTTGTGACCAAGGACAATGCCCTTTCGTACCATAAAATGGCATTTTCCCAGTTTAGGATCAAGTTACTTTCCTGACATCTCTACAAAACAAGTGAAAGGTTAGTTAAACAATTATCAAACGACGAGCCAAAAACAGAGAAGTCATCCATGAAGACCTCCATATGCTTCTCGAGCATATCAGCAAAAATAGAAGTCATGCATCTCTGAAATGTTGCTGGGATATTACATAACCCGAATGGCATCCTTCTGTAAGCAAAGACACCGTACAGACATGTAAAAGCCGTCTTCGCTTGATCCTCCAGTGCAACCGCAATTTGGTTGTACCCGAAGTATCCATCCAGAAAATAATAGTAATCATGCCCAGCCAATCTCTCTAACATCTGGTCAATGAATGGTAATGGAAAATGATCTTTTCTTGTGGCTAAATTTAGTCTCCTGTAATCAATGCACACCATCCAACCCGTAACCGTTCTAGTGGGTATCAACTCATTCTCTTCATTGGTTACCACATTTGTACCTCCTTCCTTGGGCACCACATGAACAAGACTTATCCATGAACTGTCTGATATAGGATAGATAATTCATGCATCTAACAACTTCACGACTTCCTTTCTCACTACCTCCTTCATAACGGGGTTCAGTCTCCTTAGGGGCTGCACAACCGGTTTGTGGTCTTTTTCCATAAGAATTTTGTGCATGCAAACTGTAGGACTTATACCCTTGATGTCTTCAATTTTCCACCCAATAACACCTTTAAACTTTTTCAGAACTCCAATCAACTTGTCCTCTTGGACACTTTTCAAACTAGAGCTAATGATAGCAGGACATTTTTCCTTAGTGTCGAGGAAAACATACTTGAGATTCTCAGGAAGTTGTTTTAACTCTGCATTTTTTGGCTTTTCTTCATCACCTTCCAGCACTATAGATTACCTTAAGTCTTCCCAACGATGTGGTCGGGATCCTCTTTGAAAATGTTGAGTCTCCAACATCTCTACCACTTCCATATCGCTACCATCAACATCTTTATCTTCCTTAAAGATTGACATGCTCAACACTCTCTCGAGAGGAAATTGGGTCACACTCTCCAAATGTTCACTCTCTATCACTTGCTCTAGCACTTGTATGTTCCTACTTGTGCCAAAATCCTCTTTATGCTTCATGGTATTCCTAACATCAATTTTTAACTCCTCGTCATAAACTTTCAAGGTAAGGGTACCACCTTCCATATCTATCATGACTCTCCCGGTTTCCAAGAATGGCCGACCTAAAATTAAAGGGATCTCTTCATCTTCTGGCATTTCAAGGATCACAAAATCAACCGGAAATACAAATTTATCTACTTTCACAATAACATCTTGGACTACTCCATAAGGCCGCTTAACCGAATGATCTGCAAATTGGAGAGTCATCCGAGTATCTTGAACAACACCAATACCCAACTTTTTATAGATGGACAAAGGCATGAGACTAATACTTGCCCTCAAATCTATTAAAGCTCTTTTGAAAGACCTATCACCAATAGTGCATGGAATAGTAACAGCTCCACTATCTTTCTTCTTCACCGGGATCTTCAAACCCTGCAAAATAGCACTACAAGTTTCGGTTAGAATAACAGGTTCGGACTCACTGGTCCGCTTCTTAGCGATGATATCCTTCATGAATTTAGCATAGGTGGGCATTTTCTCTAGCGCCTCCAATAACGGAATGTTCAGCTCTAGCTTTTTAAACAACTCAAGGAACTTCTCAAAATTCTTCTCCTGTTGTCCTTTCTTTTTATTCCTTGAAGGATAAGGGAGCTTAATCACCGATTTCGGTTCTCCCACTTTTTCTTTAGTTACCCGTGTTGGTGTTACCACTTCTTCTTCAACTACATCATTTTCTTTTATTTCCAGTTCCACTTCAATCATATGATCATTCAACTCGGTCTCTTTTTCCTCCACTTCCTTAGACTTACCACTTCTTGTTACTACAACCTTAACTTGGTAGTGATCTTTTGGGTTTGGTACTGTAGCAGTTGGAAGTGTACCCAACACTTGAGAATTCGCAAGTTGTTGAGCAATCTGGCTCATCTGAAATTCAAGATTTTTAATGGATGCACCAGTATTCCTTAAATTGCTCCTTGTCTCTTCTTGAAATTATGAACTTTGGGCAACCATCTTTTCAATGGTGACCTCCCAATCAACTTTTCTAGGGGCTTGTTGTTGAGTTGTTGATATTGAGGTTGGTATGGTGGCTGCTGTGGTTGGTACGGTTGTTGGCCTTGAACCGGTTTCTGCACATTTCCTTGCTGATCTTTCCATGAGAATTTGGGGTGATTTTTCCAACCAGGATTATATACGTTGGCATAAGGATTGTTCTGCCTTAACATATTAATTTGTTCCATCTGCTCTTGAGTTGCTACACAATGCACGATAAAGTGCGGTCCACCACATATTCCTCGGCAACGGCACCAAAAACTTGATCGATAAAATAGCAAGTGTACTATTTTTATCGATGTAGTAATAAGGGAAAAAGTCTCAAGTATCGATCTCGAGGATTGCGTAGTAATCAACAATTGTTTTAGTATTCAAAGGAACAAAAATACCTTGGGGTTGTTTGGTAACAAATTGTAAGAACAAGTAAAATAACAATAGTTTAGAGTAAAAATAAGAACGATGCTAGGGAAGTGGATAAATTGCTAGTAAAGACCTTTCAAGAGTCATTTGTGAGATATTCGTTTCCAACCTTAATAAGTCAAATTTCAAAATCTGTTTTTCTTAATTCCTTAATGAAAAACCCTTTGATACTTTTCCTACGCACTAATTCCTTAGTTGCACAGAAAAATTATCAAGCAATAGTTCTGACATAAAAAACACGTAGTTACGGGATATCCCCATTCCTAGGCAATATCAACCGTAATATTATTTTGCAAAAGCATTAGCTTGACTTTCTAGACCGAAACCTAATCTTTACTTAAATTCTATTTTCCATACGAAATACGCATTAATATCGTTGCAAAACAAAAGATATAAGATGAAAGACGTAAATCTCATGGAATAATCCCAACAAAGGTCAATACATTGCAATTTAGGACCACCCCCTAACAAATGGGGGTTTAGTCACTCATGTTCTTAATCAAAACAAATAAACTTAAACATAAAAGAGAGAAAGTCATTACAATAGGAATTGATCTTCTTGGATCATCAATTGCTTCCACTTTTGATCGATCCTTGTTCTCCAAAAATATCCTTCTTCCGTGTAAAAACTAAATCCCAAAATTCCAAAGTCACCAGTCTTTGCCAAACAGCGGCTAATATATCCAAATTCAAATTACACCAAGAAATGCCTAAAATTCCCTTCGAGACAGCTCAGCCAACATAAAAACAGGAGAAAAAAAACAGATTCACTACCAGTGGCCCTAACACGGGCCGTGTCATGGGACACGGGTGGCCGTGTCAGGCTGCTGCTCAATGGGGCGAGTTCCTCTTCTTCAGGGGATGCAACACGGGTCGTGTTGTTTGACACGAGCACCCGTGTTGCACTTCTGTTCTCTCATTTTCCTCTTCAAGTCTTGGTCGTGTCCTTCCATAATGACCCTCCTAACACGGGCCGTGTCAGGCGACACGGGCACCCGTGTCAGGCCTCTGATTTCCACTTCTTCAGTGCTCTTTGTCCCCGAAATGACACGGATATTGGATCATCACTTCCTCCTTAAAACACACTAAAAACAACCATATCACATGCACTAGTGGCATAAAATGATACAAACCTCAAAGTAAGACTTTCTCAAAGACGATTGAAAATAATGATTAAAACATGAACAAAAGACTCGAAAACGGACAAAGCATAGAAAAATAAACGACATATCCAGTTTGAAATACACAACTAAAATCCACTGATCAGCAGGGGATCAAGGTATTTCTGTGGCTCAAGGTTCTCTTTTGGGTGCAAGAGTCTAAACAGCGAGCATCGGAGGCTCCGACATTTATTCAATGGGATAATTTTCAGCTCAGGAGACAGATCACAGGTTACCTCAGGCGTCCTTATAGTTATAATATTCAAGGGCAAGTTTCAGAGGCTTAACGGGGCTCAAAACGGGAGAAAATGGGCAAATGCGCAAGATTCCCTCCTAAAGGCGCCAAAATTCAAAATTTCAAGGCGTTAACCGATTAACCAAAATGGTTAACCGGTTAACCATAGAAAATTTTTCTCTGTACGTGAATTTTAAATGTGGGCACCTTTGTGGTCTATTTTGATCACTTGTAAATCTGATTTTACACCAAAAGAAGGATCTAGAATCACTCTAATTTGGATTAACTTTCAAAATTAATTCAATTTCCCTCTTACTTTCCATTCCTAATCCCATTCCAATTTTCATAACCTCACTCCAAACCACATTCTACTCCAAGCCTAGGGCATATTTAAATGAATTTTCTCCAAACCTCAAAGAATAATCCTCACAATTACATTTCATTTTGAGATTTCACTCTCACTCTTGGAATTTTCTCTCCACTTTTTCTCTCCCAAAACCTCCATTAGAGCTCTCACTTGAGTTCTTTGATTCTTAATTGGAATCATAGAATTCTAGAGCTAAATCTTCATCATTCATCTCCACTATTTTCAATTCACCATTCAATTTTCGTTTGGATTTGGATATGAATTTGGAAGCTAATTTGGAAGTGTTTATATGCATCGTTTTTGCTTGATCTTGCCTGATCTTCATTTTTACAACAAGAAAGCTCTTGGATCTTGAAGAATATTTGGGTTTCTTGCTTGGATCTACTCATTTCAAGTGAATCAACACTCACTAAAGCAAATCTCCACTTTGTAGGTTGGCAATTCTAGATCTAATTCTGTTTTGAGCTTATTTGGATAATCACAATGTAGATCTATGGCTTTTGATGCTTTTTGATCCATTTTGTTGATTTCGATCTTTGATCTTTGTGATCTCAATGCTTGATGAAGTTTAATTGATGTTTGATCACTGATTTTTTGTGTTAAATTCATGCATAATTGATTACATGATCATTTGGATTATTGCATAATTGATTAATTGCTGAATGTGCTTTTGAATTGCTATTTTTTTCTGCTTCTGGTACAACGTTAACGGGTTAACCAGCGCAATTTCTCAAATTTTTAGGTGGTTAACGGGTTAACCAAAAGCATTAACCGATTAACCAGTGCAATTTCACAAAATTTCAGGTGGTTAACGGGTTAACCAAAAGTGTTAACATGGTTAACCAGTGCAATTTCAAAAAAATCTCAAGTGGTTAACCGGTTAACCGATTAACACTGAACCAGAATGCAATTTTTGATTGTTTTCAAGCTTGTTTTGATTTCTTATCACCTTGAATCTACATGGATTGATATGATGCATTTATGTGGGCTGTTTTGGACATGTTCCACTGTTCTTGATTGTTTGATCTCATTTCTTCGACACGTGATGTTTGATTCCCACTTGAATGTATATCATGTGGATGTTGTTCAAGTGATGAATGATCATTTGCTTTGCTTGAGTTTCAAGAATTTTTTGGTTGAGATGTGCTTGTGGTGGTGGCTGCCCAAACTTGTTTCCTCCCACTCTTCTTTTATGATTGATGGTAACGGTTGTAGGAGCTTGCTTCTCCCATTTCATCTCATCCTTCTTGTTGTTGAGTCTTGTTGCATCATTTGTATTTGCATTTCATGTTTGCATCTCCTATTTCTTTCATCTCTTTTCATCTTGTGATTGAATTGCTAAGTGTTTACTTGGTCTTTTGCCATGATCCCTTAGGCTTCCTAGTCCCTCTGTTTAAGATGGGAGTAGGAGAGACATTAGGTGTTCAATCCTTTGCATGATAACATTAGGATAGATTTCCCCTTTCAATCCCAACTTTAGGAGCATTTTGCATGATAACATTAGGGTTGACTTAGCTTCCCCTTAGAGTTTGTGTCTTCTCTTCTCATCTCCTAAACATCTTAAGACACTTAATAAAGGATAATAAATGGTGTACGCTACGAGCCTTAAGTACTTGAGGAATGATAGTTGGGGGGCCTCCTCTCAATCTATCTAGAGTGTTTAGCGTATGCCCTTTGGGTGATATGCGACGCATTCGCTCTCAAGTCATAGTCTTTAGTGCAACATGAGTTACAAACTCAACTCAATTCACTTCTTGTTTAAAAAACACAAAAAAAACATCAAACCTTTTTATCCTTCGGGATTGTTTGAAAATCATTTTCAGAAAGAGTGTGTTAAGTCTCCCTAACTTCTAGAACGAAGGTTTAACCCTACTCAGTTAAAACACTTGAACCCATATGTGGTCATGTTTGCCCAAACTACGTTTGCTATGATTTCTCGTACCAGACGAGGATACATAGGCACAAGATGACGATGTTTTAGTGAGCAACCTTTCCCTCCTTCACCCGTAGTTTTCCGAACTACATTGACTCTGACTTTCCCATTGCACGAGGGAATACATAGGCATAGAGCGGTGATGCTCTATCGAGTCTCTTTTATTTTCTTTTGTCCCTGTGAGCTAGCCTTTTGATAGATTAATACTTTTTTAGATAGAAAACAAGCGTGGATCCTGTTGAGTACAACGGACGTGAGGGGTGCTCATACCTTCCCCTTGCATAACCAACTCCCGAACCCAAGATTTGGTTGCGATGACCATGTCTTTTCCCTTTTTCGTAGGTTTTCTATAATCGTTTCCTTTCCCTCTCTTTGGGATAAATAACAAACGGTGGCGAATCTTCTGTCTTTGCCAACAGCCCCTTTTCGCAGTAGCGACAGCCGGCGACTGCTTTTCCCATCCCTTATACGAGTAAACCCTAGCGCTTGTGTGTTTCATCTTTGGGTGTGTATATGTGTGTATATGTGTTACATTTGTACTTTATTGCATGTGCATTTTACTTTCAGCACTTTATATCATTATCATATTGTTGTGCTGTTGGGTGGGACTGTTCCATTGAGTGATAAGCCAAAACCCAGGCTTGAGGATACACATAGCATTAGAGAGGAAAGTAGTGATGGACCTGTATGTTTCAGCATGCATTAGTCCCCACGAAATTCACGTTCAGACACGGTTTTCTTTGAAGACATCTTATCCTGTAAATTAGTTGGGAGGGGGTGTTGGATCTGGAAACTGTCGACTCTGGAGACCGATCATTTGGAAGTCAGCTAAGTGAGGCCTCTTCATTAGGCTATGATGCCAAACCAGAAATGGTGAATGTATCATCGTTTCTCGAAAGTCTGTGACGCGGACGACCGCATAGGATGCCAAACCTTATCAGAGATTAGGTCCATACCTGTGAGTGGGAGGGTTATGCAGGAAACTTGACCTTCAACCTACCCAGTTTTCTCGTCAGTGTGAATTTTTTATCCTTGATGCAATGGGTTCCTTATATCAGTGCTGAGTTATTTTCTCGCCGAAGCGAAGCTCTGATTCAACTCAGTCAAAAACACAACAACCTTGATCCCTTGTCTTTGCATCTACATCATCATAACATGTTTTCATTTTTACATACATGTTCTTGTATTTCCAAGGATCTTAACTTTGAGACTCGCTGTTGAGCATTAAATCTTTTTCTTGTGGTTCGTCTGTGTAAAACATGAATCAAAGCAGACAGATTCCTTGGAAATAGTCGAACATGGCATTTGCATTTCATTTGCATAGCAGGTGTTTGAGGCTGGGTTTTGTTATCTTGATCCGGTTTTTCTTCAAAATTTCAGACATCAACTTATAGAGAAGACAGAAGTTGACTATGGAGCACATCAAGCAGAGTTGAGGGAAGTCCGAAGCCAGATGGGACTATTCATGGTGGACATGTGATGGGCGATTCACAAGTGCACGAATAGCGTTAGAGTAATATAAAAGATTATGGATCCCACAGAGACCAAACGTTAATCTATCGTTCGCTAGTGTTACGATGTTTATCTAAGGAAAGTCAAATAAAAGGTTGAGCTGTGCGAAATGAAAGTAAAGTGCGGCAATAAATGCGGTAAATAAATTCAATAATAAAACAGCAGGCATAGATGCAATTCACATAGCTACATAGTATTCCAAATGTGTATAAATAGAATGTCTTATGGGGTAATGTTTTCTACTCATGAAAAAGAACTAATTTAACGGGAACTGTCGCTTTCACATAATCAGAACCGAGTTTATCCCTAATAGATCCCTCTTATTGTCACTTATAAAAAGGCGTGTATTGCGTTAGGATTAATAAACCTATTTTTAAGAAATATAGTTTCTTGACTTAGTTGAAAAGTATTTTGACCTGAAATTTCTAACAAAAAGAGGTTCTTGCGAATCGGACTTTAAATCCATAAACGCGTCTGAAAACAGTTTTAAAATCGGATTTCTTAAACATTAAAGATTCCTAATTAATTGATCCAAGCGCTTTCGCTTCCTTGGATCAGTTAAAACTAACCAAATTTATCTAAATGTTGGATAACTTTCGATCTTACCCAAGATATTTTAAGTACAGAAAATAAGTGTTAAAAGTTAAAATAACCCCTAAGTAATTCTATCGACAGACGTATGGAATACTATTACAACTACAATCCTCGCATCCTAGCCTTTAAGATTTATCCGGACATGGTAAAGTAAATAAACATGGTAAATAAATGCGAGTAAATAAAGTGCGGGTAAATAAATAAAGTGCGGTAAAGGTGCGATAAATAAACGGTGCGAGAAATAAAAGCGGTGCGATAAATAAAAGCGGATAAATAAAAGGCGATAAATAGACAGAAACCTGCTCTAAATGAGAGGCTTTAAAATCTTGTACAACTGAAAGTAAATGACAGAAATAAAATGGCGGCAGGATTAACTTCTACCCAAGTGCTCCAAACTCGTTTACAGACTCGATTAGACAGTGTGATAACCCCTCGATGTGAGAAGTTTATCACTTTACAATAGGTAAAATTTATGGCTTGAGTTCTGTAACTAAGCTTGGATGATTAGAAATGAAACAGAACTCCTCTATTTATAGTGGTAGGAAAGTACAGGTAAGGACAAGAATGCCCCCCAACTCCTTTTGGGAGGGAAACAAGTTTGTAAAGGTGGTGCTCGCCACCTCCTTGTGGCGCCACCACATGAACTAGGGTGGAAAGGAGTGGGAGACGTGGAAGTTGTCAGCAGTTGTCTTCTATCTAATGTGTAGCATCTCCTATGGCGCCTGCCATGGTGGAAGCCATGTGTATAATTCCTCAGAACGTAGGTCTTTTAGCTCGTTTTTCTTCATTTCTTCTCGGGTAGCTTCAAAAATACAAAAACATAAAAAAGAAACAAAACAAAGGCATAATACAAGAAAACAGAAATAAAATCCTAAATAACGTCCGCAAATCAAGTCAAATAAACAGTATATTTTAGGTCTATCAAGTTCTCCCACACTAAAAGCTTTGCTTGTCCTCAAGCAAAACATCATGACAAAAAACAGGGTGACATCCATAAATGATCTGGGCAAATAGGTCTTATAAGTTCAAGCTAGGATGAAATGATAGGTGATGACTCAATGAACCACGGGTATCGAAATGACACTTCTCTGTAAACACGGACATAAGTTTCGTTCCTAAACAAATCAATCCATACTACCCTATTGTACTTAGGCCTACTTTCAAATCTCCTTTTGAGTCCTTTTCATTCTGGTGCAATCACATTAAGCTCTTTATCCGTACGAAATCATGGTGAAGTGACCGGTTAGTGTTTCTGATCTTAAGCATGGGATTCTGGTACACAAAGTGGTGTAACCCCTTTTATTGGCCCACTTGCAGTTGTGGGGGATTGGATCGTAATCCACCTTACCGAGTTCAGTACCAGATACCTCTGAACCAATTGACAATGGGAAGATATTTTTGTTTTGTTTTGTCTTTATCATTTTTTTCTTTTTATCGAAATTACAACTTTTTGGGTTAAATGACCTTGTGAGGGTTACCTATACCCGAGTTCCAATTATTTTATTTTTAGCATACCGATCATTCACTTATTTTCACCGATCCTTCACTTAGATAACGCTTTGGCCGGAGCTGACTGCTAGGGTAAACTACTAAGGACTTACTATGGACATTCTACTAAGGCCATGGTACGTAGATTATCGGGGTTGATTTCTGCATTTGCGAAGCCTAAGGTGTGTTAATGATACCTATGTTTCAAAGAGAATTTTCCAAATCATCCGCATCCTAACTCGAACTTGCCTCAAAGCCCAAAAAATTTTCAGGATGGTACTGCGGTATGACTCGTTAAGCACAAGTATGTTCTAAAAACAAAAAGAAAAATATGAAGGGAAAATAAACTAAAAAGCGGTAAATGAAAATTAAAAAAATAGGAAAATAAATAAAGTCTCCTCCCACACTTAAACTGAACATTGTCCCCAATGTTTCAAAATAAGCAAGGGATGAGGTACATGAAGTGGCCTAAGGCATGCTGCCAGTGATGTCGCGAGAGTGCGGCAAGTACCTAGGTCAGCGGGATCTGCAGCAACGATGATCAGTCTGAGAAGCATCGAACGGGTCGAATCGGGTGGTCAGAGTAGCTTGAGATTGCATAATGCTTTGCATGGTTTGGCTCATCTGCTGTCGAGATTCTTGCATGAATCTCATATTCTCATATAATTGTTCTTGAATGGTGGTGAGAAAATTGTCGCGTCTCTCCTCTCTGGCTAATTGTTCTTGCCACATCTGCTCAGATATATAAAAACCAGGAGCGGTACTTGCAGTATGGTAAGAGGAAGACGGTGCAGTGTGTGTCTGTGGTACATGGTGAGGCGGCATAGAATGATCGGGAGATCGCTCTCGCCGGTCATACTCGACATCAGTATCATCACTTTCACCAACAAGAATATTTAGGGGTACTGGACCTGTAATGGGTGGTGCATCTAAATCGTAGGTCCAGTTCATCTCGCTAGTCACATCAGTGAATCTAGTGCAAGGCAGAACGATAGATGGGATAGCCCTCCCATGGATCATAAGCTCAAAGCCCCCTTCCTTCCTGACCTTGCACAATTTCATATCTTTTAAAAATTTCAAATTAATTGTGCGAGGAGGAAGAGGTGCTAGAGTGGCTATCTCAGCATCTAGGTGCACTGCCTTTGCAATGGACGTAATAAGTCCTACGAAGGCAATGGTCCCAATGCCCTTGATTGAGGCATTCATATGGGCAATCATGAACGGAACCAAATTAAATCTCCTATTTGTAAGGCACCCCTGCAAAAATAGTAACTCTTTTGCATTTACCTTGTTAGGATTCTCCCGGCCAAAGACAATACAAGCTAGAATGTAGCGAAACACGCGGATGGTCGGGTTATCGATCCTGGAGGCAAGTATTCCTTCAAAAGATGTAATAGTAAAATTTGACAACCTGTGCCAAAAGGAAAATGCTTCCACAGACCATTCAGAATCCAGAGGTGCTTCACAAATAGCACCTGCACCAAAAGGCAGTCCTAGCCTCTCTGCGAGTTCATCGTTACTAATGGCGTACTCCATATTAAACATTTGGAACTGTACGGTACCGACGATACTATCAGTGTCGGGTCTGACAACATAAATCAAGGAACTCAAGAATTCCCTTGTCAGCCTCTCAAAAGTAGGATCACGCCTGGAAAATATTTCATGTTGTCCTAGAATATCTAACAGGTGATAAACGTTATGGTAAATACCCAAAGAATAGAGACAGTTATCATCCATGTACCGTGTCGAAGCGATGTCTCGACTTTGTAGTTTGTCGAGAATTTTTCGTTGTCTTTCTCCAGGCTTCCCTTGGCGCAAGATGTAACCTTCGTACTCCATGGATGAACTCTTGAGGTGGAACATGATGGAAAATGGGTATTTTTTGGAGTTTTTTAAAAATGGGTTTTTGATGGATTTTGGTGAGGGAAAGTGAAAATGGAAGTTGGAATGGTTAATGGGTTGGTGAGTGGAAGATGAAGTTGGGAACTTTTGGTGCTTTGGGGGAGATTTTCGTGTAGTCAAAAATGGAGATTTTGGGTTCAAAAAGGGTGGTTTTGTAACTTCTGCCCCACATATAGTCCAGACCCCATGGTGGGTGCCATGGACTATATGGCGGGCGCCATCCTTGTAAAAGGCGGTTGGGCCAGATTTGTGTGCTTTATTTGGGCCTTAGTGCTCCTTCTTGATTTTTGGGGGTATGCTGGCAGTAGAATTCGTCTATCGTGGCACACTAATTTTCTCTGTAAAATATTAATTGTCGCAAATATATATAGATTGCGTAAAATATTAATTGCGTAAAATATTAATTGTCGCAAATATATATAGATATAAACGGTAAAATGTCATGAAATAAAACGTAAGCAAAATGCAATAAGTTTGTAAATGAAAATAAAGATGAAGCAAATAATAATAAAAAAACAGTAATATAGTGTCATCAAGGGGCTGGATGCTCGTCAGACTGATCGGGATGACAGAGTGAGTGCATCTCTTTGTGCAAATCTGAGATCTCTTGATACAAAACGTCTGCTTCAGTTGCATGGGTCATGTCTGATATCTGAACCTGTAAGGTGAGATCGGCTACTGTTTGCTGGAGTCACATTATCTCTCTGCGCAATGCTGCTATCTAGGTGTGCAAGTCGGTCCTTTGCAATGCATGATTATTAGAATACAATGTCATCCTTGGAGATGGTGGTGAAGGATGGTATTCCGCTGAGGGTGGTGTGTGTGGCTCATCGATCGTCTCTCAATAGCCTTCCAATGCGTAACTCCAATTTTAAGGATCGTGTGCACTGGTCACAACTGGGTCAGGTAATGTAAAATAATGGACAGTCTGGTAGTCAATCAGAATTCTAAAAGAATCAGGCTGAAAAGATAATCTCCTTATCAGCCCTCTGTCCAAATAGAAGTCAATGTCCAACGGGGTGTATCCACAATACGGAGTCAGATGCAATAGCTGGCTGGTGAGTCCTAATGCAGTGGCTATATGCGTGACGGTGCCTCCCACATGAATAACTCCTTCGGAGGATCTAGCTGTACCCTCAAGATTATGCAGCAAGAAGTTTCCAAATGCTACTGGGCGTAACCTGTTTGCGCAGAATAGGAAGAATATCTCTTCCTCACTAACATGCATGTCGGAGTCCTCCTTTCCAAGAAAGGTGTGAGCCAGGGTCATCTGAAAATCCCTTATAGTCGGGTTGTGAATAACTAGAGATAGATGAGTCGATGGGTCTAGGCTTCCTCTGCCTGTAATCTCTCTCCAGAACTGATCTATGTCTCTGCTCCTAAAATAGCCCATCGGGAGGTCAGGAATAGAATCTGGAATGGTCAAAAATCCGAGTAGGTCACCAAATCCTTTGTGGGTGAATGCATACTCTTTCCCAAAGAGTCTGAATGTGGCTAGCCCGTCCTGATCGGCATATGGCTCATGGTGGAATGAGCTGAGAAATTCCAATGTAAGGTGCTTGTAGGTCTAGTTCACCTGGTCAGCATATTCTCCCTAATGAAGCTGATGGCAGAGAAACCATAAGCCGGGTTCAATCCCTAAAGCTTCCATGGAGGCCTGATCCAGATACCGGGTCGGTGCCATAGGACGTTGTCGAAGAATTAAGTACCACTATCTCTGCTTGTCGTCTCTGAAGGCGATGTGCATGTCATCATACTGCTGCATCCTGAAAAATAAAACTCAGAGAACAAAACCTGAAAGTACAATCATCATAAACCTCCAGTTGACACATAAAAGAAAAAAAAATAAAATGAAATAAAAATAAAAGATAAAGGAAAAATAAAGAAAACCGTGGGTTGCCTCCTAGGCAGCGCTTGTTTAACGTCGTTAGCTTGACAAATAGAACCTATATGTCTGAAGTAGGCAATGGTGGATCAATCAAGGTATGGCTGGAGTAATCATCGGGAATGTCCCCTTCTTCATAGAATTTTAATCTCTGCCTGTTTACAACAAAAGGGCTACATGACTGGTTCTGGATCTCGACTGCTCCTGATTGTAGAACTTTAGTAACTGTAAAGGGACCTGTTCACCTTGAACGAAGCTTTCCAGGAAAGAGTCATAATCTAGAGTTGAACAGGAGAACATGGTCTCCTATATGAAAATCTTTCTTTACGATCTTCTTATCGTGCTAGGCCTTAGTTCTTTCTTTATATATAATGGCGTTCTCGTAGGCGGATTGGCGGAGTTCTTCTAGTTTATGTATATCAAGGACGCGATTTTGTCCAACAGTCAAATAGTCAAAGTCAAGGGTTTTTATGGCCCAATAGTCCCTGTGTTCTAATTCATAGGGTAAATGACATGATTTTCCATAGACTAGTTGGTAAGGAGTTGTTCCAATAGGGATTTTGAAGGCGGTTTTATAGGCCCATAGCGCATCTTGCAGCTTTTGAGACCAATCCTTTCTTGATATAGAGACCGTCTTTTCTAAGATTTGTTTAATTTCTCTATTAGAAACTTCTACTTGGCCACTAGTCATGGGTGATAAGGTGTCGCTATCCTATGCTTAACTCCATATATTCTTAAAAGTTTTTCGAAGATTCTTGATATGAAATGTGATCCACCGTCACTGATAACGAGACGGGGGGTTCCGAATCTAGAGAATATGTAATTCTTAAATAGCTTAATGACTACACGTATGTCTTTGGTGGGAGAGGCTATGGCCTCGATCCATTTAGACACGTAACCGACTGCAACTAAGATGTATTTGTTTCCTAAGGATGACGGAAATGGTCCCATAAAGTCTATGCCCCAAACATCAAAGAGTTATACCTCTTGAATGTTTCTTAAAGAAATTTCGTCACGTCTCGAGATGTTTCCAGTGCGCTGGCACCGGTTTCATTTGACTATATAGGTGTGTATATCGCGCCACATTGTTGTCCAAAACAGGCCTGCTCTGAGAATCTTGGCGTGAGTTTTAGATGTGCTAGAGTGTCCTCCATAAGGTGCAGAGTGGCAGTGTTATATTATCTTTCTTACTTCTTCTTCTGGGACGCAACGATGGAAAATACCGTCCGTGCGTCTTTTAAAAAGGAGCGGTTCGTCCCAATAGAAGTGTCTTACATCGTTAAAGAACTTCTTTCTCTGCTGGTAGCTAAGATCAGGGGGTATGATATCGGCGGCTAGGTAGTTTACAAAATCTGCGTATCAAGGCTGGTAGTTAAGATCAATGCTTGTTTTAGAAAGTTGAATGCTTCAAGGCATTTTTCGTCAAATTTAAAACTCGACATATTTCATCAAGAGGCCAGTTAAAGGTTTAGTTATTTTAGAGAAGTCTTTAATAAAACGGCGATAGAAACCAGCATGTCCAAGAAAACTTCGAACTTCTCTAACAGTGTTAGGGGATTTAAGGTTTTCAATCACTTCTATTTTGGCTTTATCTACTTCGATACCTCTTTCGGAGACTATATACCCTAAGACTATGCCTTCGGTGACCATAAAGTGACATTTTTCCCAGTTCAACACCAGGTTGACGTCAACGCATCTTTTCAGGATTTTCTCAAGGTTAGCGAGACAGTTGTTAAAATCAAATCCGCATACCGAGAAATCATCCATGAATACTTCTATAATTCCATCAAGGTAATCGACAAAGATCGCCATCATGCAACGTTGGAAGGTTGTTGGTGCATTACAGAGACCGAAAGGCATTCGTCTGTAGGCGAAAGTTCCATAAGGGCATGTGAAGGTAGTCTTTTCTTGATCTTCTGGATGTATCGGGATTTGGAAGAATCCTGAATATCCATCCAGATAGCAAAAATAGGAGTGTCTGGCCAAACGTTCCAGCATTTGGTATATAAATGGTAAGGGAAATGGTCTTTTCTAGTAGCTTTGTTTAATTTCTTATAATCTATACACATAGGCCATCCTCCTTCTATCCGCTTTGCTACATGTTCTCCTTTCTCGTTCTGCATGACCGTGATGCCTCCCTTTTTAGGTACTACATGCACAGGGCTCACCCACTTATCATCTGAGATCTGATAAATTATACCTGCTTCTAGTAACTTGAGAACTTCTTTTTTTACAACATCACTCATTATAAGGTTTATCCGTCTCTGATGTTCTCTCGAGGGTTTTGAGTCTTCCTCAAGCAAGATCCGATGCATGCGCACAAATGGACTTATACCTTTTAGGTCAGAGATGTTATATCCTAAGGCAGAGGGATATTTGCGTAAGACAAATAAGAGTTGGTATGTTTCTCCCTCGTTTAAGGTAGCATTGACTATAACTGGACGGTTTATTTCCTCGTCCAAGAACTTGTATCTTAGACTCTTAGGTAGTTCCTTAAGTTCTAAAGCTGGTTTTTTTAGGCATGGTATAGGATCTGGGGTAAGGGATAAACATTCATACAGGTTATCATCAATGTAGGATTCTATAAATCTGTCATCTTCCTTTTTGAAGGTTGAAGGCAGTTTGATAGTTTCTTCTAATTCTTGCTCCCTAACGCATTCATCGATGATGTCTATGGCATAACATACATCTCCTAATACTGGTGCCATAAGAAACTTCGATAGAATGAATTCTATCTTTTGTTCACCTACCTCAAAAGTCAACTTCCCTCTCTTGACATCTATTATGGCTCCAACGGTTGATAAGAATGGTCTGCCTAGAAGGATTAGTATGTCATCATCTTCTTTAATGTCCATGACAACAAAATCGGTTGGGATAAATAATTGACCGATCCTAACGAAGACGTCTTCCAATATTCCAACCGGATATTTGACGAGTCTGTCGACTAATTGAAGTGACATCTTTGTAGGTTGTAATTCTCCTAGTTTTAACCTTTTTAAAACTGCCAGATGCATAAGGCCTATGCTAGCTCCTAAGTCTAGAAAAGCTTTATTGATGACATGACTTCCCAAAATACAAGGTCTAGAGAAATTTCCAGGATCTTTCTCTTTCTTGGCAAGTTTGTTTTCGGAAATGGAATTGCATTCTAAAGGTTTTGGATCGTCAAGTCTACGTTTATTGGTGAGGATGTCTTTGAGGAACTTTGCATATGATGGTATTTGGGTGATGGCTTCTTCGAAAGGGATTTCCGCATGAAGTTTCTCTATGACTTTAATAAATTTCTGGTATTGGTTATTGATCTTGGTTTGTTTTAGTCTTTGCGGATAGGGTATGAGGGGTTTATATGGTGGAGGTGGTTCATTGGTTTTGTCCTTATCCTTCTGCTTTTCAGATCCTACTGGTTCCTCTACAACAAAATCGGATTTGTTGGGTAAATACATTGGATTGCCCTTGGGGGTTTTGTTGAGGTTTGGAACTGTCCTCCGGGTGTAGTCTCAGGAGCTTGCTTTAAAGATATTTGAGATATCTGGGTTTCAAGCATCTTATTGTGGGTGACTATCTGGTGTACTTTGGTTCCTAATTGGGAAATCAATTCATTAACATGAATGTTCTGGTTTAGGAATTCTTTTTTTTTGTTGGGTCTGAGCCGTAATGAAGTTTTCCATGATTTTCTCAAGGTTCGACTTAGGTTGCACAGCTTGCATAGGTGGGTTTTGTCTTTGAGCTTGAAAACCGGATGGTCTCGGGGGTGCAGGGTTTTGGATAGGGTTATTATTTTTGTAGGAAAAGTTAGGGTGATTCTTCCATCCAGGGTTATAAGTGTTTGAAAATGGGTTTCCTTGGGTATAGTTGACCTCTCCTGAATGAGTTTCGTTCAGCAGATTACATTCCGCCGATTGGTGTCCTTTGGATCCACATAATTCGCACTCAGTCGCATCCTAGCCTTTAAGATTCAGCCGGACATGGTAAAGTAAATAAACATGGTAAATAAATGCGAGAAAATAAAGTGCAGGTAAATCAATAAAGTGCAGGTAAATAAATAAAGTGCGATAAATGTGCGATAAATAAACGGTGCGAGAAATAAAAGTGGTGCGAGAAATAAAAGCGGATAAATAAAAGGTGGTAAATAGACAGAAACCTGCTCTAAATGAGAGGCTTTAAAATCTTGTACAACTGGAAGTAAATGACAGAAATAAAATGGCGGCATGATTAACTTCTACCCAAGTGCTCCAAACTCGATTACAGACTCGATTAGACAGTGTGGTAACTCCTTGATGTGATAAGTTTATCACTTTACAATAGGTGAAATTTATGGCTTGAGTTCTGTAACTAAGCTTGGATGATTAGAAATGAAATATAACTCCTCTATTTATAGTGGTAGGAAAGTACAGGTAAGGACAATAATTCCCCCCAACTCCTTCTGGGAGGGAAACGAGTTCGTGAAGGTGGCGCCCGCCACCTCCTTGTGGCACCCGCCACATGAGCTAGGGTGGAAAGGAGTGGGAGACGTGGCAGTTGTTAGCAGTTATCTTCTATCCAATGTGTGGCATCTTCTATGGCGCCCGCCATGGTGGAAGCCATGTGTACAATTCCTCAAAATGTAGGTATTTTAGCTCGTTTTTCTTCATTTCTTCTCGAGTAACTTCGAAAATAAAAAAACCTGAAAAAGAAACAAAACAAAGACATAATACAAGAAAACGGAAATAAAATCCTAAATAACGTGCGCAAATTGAGACAAATAAACAATAGATTTTAGGTCTATCAACATGCAAGCGCTGTGTCAGGATCAGAAAATGCTTAGGGAGGAAGTTCATCAGCTGAAGACTCAGATGGGACTGATCACAGAAGTCATAAGAAATGTGCTGAGGAAGGAAGGCGATTATATGCCTGAAGTTGCAGCAGTAATGGTTAGTCCATACTTGCCTGTGGAATCTCTTCTAGAGCGTGATGTGCCTCGTAGATCTTTTGCACAACCTAAGGGCCCAGAATTTCCACGTCAGCAGCTACCTCTTGTTTCCCAAAGCAATCCTAGGGTTAGGAGATATACTTAGAGGCCGAAGCAGCCCGGTCGAATCTTTGACCAGATCCCTATGGCTTATACTCAGTTGTTGCAACTCTTGCTTCAACTTCAATTGGTTGAACTTCGGACTCTGTCTCCATTGGTTGGTAAGCCACCACCAGACTATGATGCAAGTGCCCATTGTGATTTCCATTCTAGGGCACCAGGGCATAACGTCGAGAACTGCAAAGCTTTTAAGCACAAAGTTCAAGACTTAATTGATTCAAAGGCAGTTGAATTCACGTCGGGCAGTGTGAGCATACCAGGTGGTCTTATTCCAGTTAATGCAAAAGAGGTGGATGCTCCTATTCTCTCCCCTGAAGCTGCATCAGGTCAGGAGTGTGTCTTGCAATCTATGATTTCAGAATCTCCATGCCCACGGTTTTTGCCTGTTCTGGGGCCAAGCCCGAGGATGAAAGTACTTGAACAAAGGGAGTCCCCAAAACTTCAGACTCAGTCTTCAAATGTTTCAACTGTTCAGAGTCAACAATCTTTTGGGTCTTTGTATAAGATATCATTTCCCCTCCAGAGTCAACGGTCATACCGTCATCAGCCGCGTCAGCACGCTTGACAAAGACCAAAGAAGCCAGAAAGGAATTTCACTCGGTTGCCAATGTCGTATAGTCAGATGTTGCCAGATCTGATCAAAGGTGGATTGATAGTGCCGAAGAAGATTAATCCAGAGATTCCACCGTATCCGCCAGGTTTTGATGTCAACGCTTATTGTGATTACCATGCTAGGGCACAGGGGCATTCAACCGAAGACTGTAAGGTGCTTAAAAGAAAGATTCAGACTCTACTTGACTTTGATATGTTCTTAGTCACACCTCAGGGTATCCAAATCAGCAATCGTCCTGCATCCAGCCATGTAGGTTCATCGGTTCATGTTGTGGAGGAGGTCATCGAAGGCAGGTGTTCAGAAGAGTATCAGACTTACTTCGACTAGCAATTCTGAAGATGGTTGATCCAGCGGCAAATCCAGATTTGAAAGTCTGGTTCCCCGAAGCTGGAAATATCTTTTATCATGTCATTCCTTTGCATTTGTAGTTTCTTTTCTGTTTAAGTGCAAATTTCATTTGTAAAAATTGTTTGTTTTCGATTGATAATGATAATGAAATGAATATGCCGGTTTTTGGTTAAATCCATTAGTGTTCAGTCAATGCTTTTACTAATGTCAAACGCTTGTTCAAGCGGAATCCGAGGGAGGATGACGAAGTTGAAAGACGCACAAGCTTCCGATTGTATGCTTTTGAGTGAAACCTCTGCTGATGATGTACATGCATTATTTCAAATTCCTAAACACCAGAGATATAAGGATGATAATCCCTTGTCAACCTCTTTGAGCTTAGTAGTAGGAGTTTCTTTCTGAAAAACGAAAAAACCCTCAATCTTAACCTGGGGTCGGGTAGGTGTCAGTTAATTTGACCGAGCGTCCAAATTGCCAAAGGAGTGTTCCCATTCGAGGATCAATCACACCTCTAGAAGTCGTGCCTAAAAAAAACCACAGTGGTTATCCATTACCGACCAAGGAGTGAAATAGTCGTGATCCCTTCAACAAGTCAGACAAGCCGGTGTCACATGATTTGTTCCGATAAAAAAGAAAAAAAGAGGAAGAAAAAAAAGAAAAGAATTAAAAGAAGAAGCCCGTTAAGCCGATAATTTGAGAACAAGCGGCTTAGACAAAGATTAGGGCATCCCGCTGGACTTTGAAATCAAAAGAAACTCAAAAGAGTCCGTCCATGCAAAAATGGGGAAATAAAAAAAAATGAATGATGAAAAACAAGTCGTGTGACTCTAGGCACCAAAAGACGAAAAGTGAGTGACTGTCACTCCAAAAATTTATGGTTTCTTGAACAATCACTCTTGTCATTCTAACCTTTGAAAGGTGAGCGCTTGTGTCGAATTAGCTGAATATAGGATTGGAGAACATCAAGGAGAATGGGTGGATTAAAACAAACTTTGAGCCTTATATCCTTTCTTTCAAATTGTGAGCCTGACCATGTCACAACCTTCAAAAGTCCTAATTGAAGCAGGTTTGTTTCGAAAGCATACTTTGGTAAAGATCGCGTCGAAACTGACTCCTAAAAAGAATCCTCTTACCATGTTGGTATTAATGTTGACATTCTAATAAGTGAATCATTCACTATATGTCACAACTTTTTCCCAGTGAACAAACTCGGATTTCAAAACTGTCATATGCATTGCATTAATATTATCTTTTATGCAGAACAATTTGTTTTACTCGCGAGTAAGCACTTGACATCAGGAAAGTTTCCACAGTGGAAAGTTCGACCTGATAAGATATAGAACGCCTAAATACCCCGTTGAACCGGCGCAAGTCATATAAAAAGATCACATAATAGGATTCAGCAATCCAAAAGTCAGTTAATCTGGGGAAATCAGGTTGAGATTCGATAAATCTCTCAAAGTCAGAGGTACTTCTCCAAATTAGCCAATCAGGGGCAAAGTCATTGTGAGGCTGGGGCAAGCCACCCCAAGAGCATGAAATCCCTCCTTACCCAGAAGGCAATTAACTTGAAGTGCCTCTTCAAAGTTCAGAATGCTGAGGCAATCCATGTCAAACCATTAGGGTACAGATATTTCAGGGTTCCTCTCGAGGAATTTTTTTACAAAGATCCCACAGGCTGGGGCAAGATTGGAAACAAAGGAATTGTTCCTCTCCATATCTTCAGAGCTTATCAGAGTTAGTCAACCTGGGACGAATCCTTTCATGGTACAGATTCTGGGGCAAGCCATCTCGAGGTCATCTCATGGAAATCTTTTCTTTTCAAGATGAACTGTCCCAGAGATCAGACAGGGGCAAAGTTTTTCAAGGGCTCATTTTGGAATAGCTCATTTCAAGAACACGGAGTCTCCAACAAGCTGGCATATTTGGTCATTGCCTCAACAGAGAAGTGAGGTTGGCATCACCCCCTAGTAGAGTGGGTATCATCTTTGGTCTTCTCTCCCCAGAAGTTTGAGATTGCATTCATCCTCAGCAGGTCAGGACTAGTTTTTCCCCAGCAGGTTGGGATTACATGTGATCAAGGTTATTCTCAACAGGTCGAGATTGACATCCCTGTCAGAGTATAGCCATCCCTAGCAGGCGGAGCATGTACACCTATTCTCAGTAGTTCAAATGCATATATCTTATCCCCTAGCAGGTTGACATCAGGGTTATCCCCAGAGGGTCGAAACTGAGGTTCCCCAGTTGTGGTGTGCACTTATCCCTTGACAGGTATTTGGGATTATTCTCTCAACAGTGGGACGAGTGTAGTGTTGTTACTCCCACATAATCTTTGACTCCTTTTCCCCTCAGAGTTCAAGTCAGGGACTCAATTCCCTAAGCAGAGGCTGATATTTTTGAGTTTATTGTTCGTTTCCCCAAGCAGGGGAAGATGTTGATTCCCTCATGGGGCGATCCCTAGAGGAGTTGTTGTCCATAGAAGAATCCAAATGGTCATTGGTATTCGTCAGAGTGAGTTTCCTTCGGGATATTTCCCCAATTGATTTTGATCCCTTGCAGATGCCCAACAAAGTCGCTGGAGTAGTTTTCTTCCCCACAGAATGGGATTGACCCGGAGAATTTTTATTCTTCATCCTCAGCAAAAAGAGTTTGGGATATCTCTAGTAGATCTTATTCATTACTCCTAGCAGAGTGGATTCAAATCTCCAGTAGAGTGGAATCCCTGACATAGTGGAGTAATTCCCCATAGTTTGCTTTACTCCCCGGTAGAGTCGTATTCAAAAAAACCATCCAGGGCTGATTTCCCCAGTAGAGTGGATCTGTTTTCCCTAGCCAAGTCATTTGTTCCCCAGAAGAGTTGTATTCTGGTAGGCCATCCAAGGCCAATTTCCTCAGCAGAGTTGATTTGATCCCCAGCGGAGTCGATTTTGTTCCCAGCAGAGCATTGTTACTCAAGAAAGTTCTTTTCCAAGAAGCCATTCAGGGCTTGTCTTCCCAGCAAAAGTCCAATAGTACTTGGCACCCGGTTATTTCCCAGCAGAGTTGGTTTCGTCTCTTCAGCATTTATTTTGCTGGAGTGGTTCCTTTGCATTTGCATTGTGCATAGCATCCTCCCAAACATGTAGCATTTCCATTTCGTATGGAGTATTACGCCATATTCAAACATGCGCATTTGGAACATAAGCCAGGTTGTTACCTCTTGTCTTCAGGTGTATCTCCAATACCAGTTTATTTCTCTAGCATGTGAGGTATCCAGACCCTGGCTAGTGATGATTTTTTGAGCCCGTGTGGTATCTAGACCCCGACTCACACCGGTTTATTTCATTGGCATGTGTGGTATCCAGACCCTAGCTAGTGATTGTTCCATTTGTAAGTGCTCTTGATTGGCTGCATTTTGTGGCAAAACACTAGAGCATGTATGTATGTCATGACTGATATTAGTACATACATAATATGGTCTGTGCAGGGTAAGTTGACTTAGCTGAAAGCAAGTTAAGCTGGATGTCATACCCAATGTTATGACTTGGGTCGTATGACATTAAGTGCAGGTTTGTTTTTCTGGTAGCTATAAACTAGGAAACATAACAGGAGCTGAAGCTGGATATCATGAGATTTTCTAGAAGCCCTAAGCGAACTAAAATATCCCTGAATTAAGTGGCAAGCGTGCAGATCATTGAAAATAGGTTTGTTATGGATAAAACCTAATTTATGCACCAAGGCCCAAAAGGACTGACAACTGCTATAAATATCAGAAGAAGTAATCCTAAACAGCAGCTCTAGACAGACGAATAGAGAGTTCAGATTTGAGAGTCCTTGTGAGTGAAGAAGGCTAGTCTTCACGTGTGAATTAAGTCTTAGGAATACTTGTACTCCAAGCAATTGTCTGTTGGATGATTGCATTGGTTAGGTAGATTCTAAGTTGTGTCTCACTCAAAGTTGTGAAGAAAGAGTGTGTGTACCTTGATCAAAGCTGTGAAGCAAGATCAAGGTGTGTTTGGAGTGTATCTCCACAACTGTTTTGTAATTGTGAGTTATATATCACTATGGTATGATTGAGGGGGAGTGAATGGGTATACTCAGGTCTAGAGTGTCTCTAGGCTGAATTGTCATTGGGTAGGTGTTAAGTGAGGAGTATAAACTGTGTTGTTTGACTCTGAATTAATTCTTCTAATAGTGAAGTTCCTCCCTGGCTTGGTAGCCCCCAGATGTAGGTGTTGTTGACACTGAACTGGGTAACCAATTGCTGTATTTTTACTGCTTTACTTTACAGTTAAATTAGTTAGTACAATAGTCAATGTCACAGTGGATGTTATAACTTTGGGAATAACATCCATCGTGTGCTTGCCAGAATTTTCAATTGGCATCAGAGCAGGCACCCTGCCTGTCTAAATCTGGGTGAGATCTAGGGAAAATAAATTCTGGTACAATGGACAAATACATAGGATTCACCAATAGACCACCAATCCTGGATGGGTCAAATTATGACTATTGGAAACCAAGGATGATTGCATTCTTAAAATCTATAGACTACAAGGCTTGGAGAGCTGTGAATTCAGGATGGGAACATCAAGTGAAAATTGACAAGGATGGAGCATCAATATTGATTCCTAAAGAGGAATGAAATAAAGAACAAGAAGCTCTGGCTCTTGGCAACTCTAAAGCCTTGAATGCTCTATTCAATGACATAGATAAAAATATCTTCATGTTGGTACACCACTGTGAACTAGCAAAGGAGGTTTGGGACACTCTCAAAATTACTCATGAGGGAACCTCAAAAGTAAAGATGTCTAGACTACAAATGTTGACTACAAAATTCAAAAGTCTAAAGATGAAGGAAGATGAGAAAATTCATGAGTTTTACATGAATGTACTTGAACTTGCTAACAACTCAGGAGCTTTGGGGGAAAAGATGTCTGAAGAGAAGCTTGTGACGAAAATCCTCAGGCCCCTGCCTAGAAGGTTTACAATGAAGGTCACAACCATTGAAGAAGCCCAAGACATATGCCACATGAAAGTGGATGAACTCATTGGTTCCCTTCAAACCTTTGAATGGGAATGAGTGATCAGGCTGTGGAGAAAAAGAACAAAAGCATAGCTCTTGTTTCAAACACTGCAGAAGAGGCAGGAGGAGAAGATGGGGAAAAAGAAGAAAATTCGTCAGAAGCAATAGCACTGCTTGGAAGACAATTTAGTAAACTAATCAAAAGAATATATCAGAAGTCAAAGCCCTATATCAAAAATAGCTCCTCTGACATCACGAAAGCTGTAGACAAAGCTGGCCAAAGCAAAGGAGTCAAATGTCATGAGTGTGAGGGATATGGATACGTCAGGAGGGAATGTCCCACATACCTCAAAAAGAAGGGAAAATGCCTAACTGTCACTTGGTATGATGAAGACTCAGGAAGTGACTCAAAAGGAGAGTCTGCCAAGCATGTCACTGCTCTCAACAGTGTGTGCATATTTGATGGTGACTCAAGTGAAGAAGAGATGGCATTTGAGGAGCTTGTTTCCTCATATCAAAAGCTTCACATCAGAAGTACTGATCTGCACAAGCGAAGGAGAGCAACAGAAGAAAATCATCAAGGAGTTAGAAGCTGAAAAGAGAGAGCATCTAGCCACAATAAACACACTCAGAAGTAAAGTGAAGGATTTGAAAAGTAAAAAGGATCAAATGACAAAATCTATAAGGATGCTCAATTTCGGGACTGACACCCTAGAGGAAATCCTTCAGAGATAGGCCTGGACTAGGATTTGTTGATAAACACCCTCGGGAGATAGGTCTGGACTAGGATTTGTTGATAAACAAAATCCTATGCTAAAACTCAAGAGATTACAACCTGAGGTCCAGAAGTTAAAGAGGATGTCACGACCAATGTCACAACATCCAACTAACAGAAACTGGAATCAAGTCAAAAGTAAATTCCAAGGGTATAGATGTTACCATTGTGGAAAACTTGGTCATATCAAATCTGTGTGTTTCTGGCTGCATGGATTTCCTAGTCATCCTCATAAAGAACAGAGAGATCATGTCAGAAGGCAGCATCAAGCAAGAACTAAGAAGGGTGCCCCTAATAAGCAAAGACATTGGATTGCCAAGAATATGGCCTTAACAGCTCACAATTCTCTAAGGATGCCAACCCAAGAGGATTGGTACTTTGACAGTGGCTGCTCCAGACATATGACTGGAATTGAGGATCACTTGACAAAACTCAACCCTCATACATCCAGTCATGTAACCTTTGGTGATGGAGCTAGAGGAAAAATCACAGGTGTTGGATAACTTGACAGTCTTAAAGCCCCAAAATTTAAGGATGTCTTGCTGGTTAAAGGACTGACTGTTAACCTAATAAGCATAAGTCAGCTATGTGACCAAGGGTTAAAAGTCCACGTTTCAAAGGATAAGTGTGTGGTTGTCAATGAAGAAGGTGAGGAAGAAATGAGGGGATCCAGAGTAATGAATAATTTCTACTTGTGGGAGCCCAGAAGTATCCTCAATAACTTGGATAAAAAGGAAACCAAGGACAAATTATGGCTGGTGAAAGACATACAAAATAGAAGGTCCAACACATCAGCAAGAAGATCTTCAAAGTATGTGTCAAAAAGAAGGACAGGATGTAAGAAAATTCATGTAGGGAAGCAAGCCAAGAAGGGATACCCAAATATTGGTCATCAGGGAAAGCTAGATAGGCTATACTGGAACCTGATGGAGTCCATGGATGCTACCCTACCTAAAGGAAGCAATGTTACTCCGGATGTCATGACCTTGTTCTGTGACATCCAGCGCACCATTCAACTAAGTCCTGGTGAGTTCAAGGGAGGCATGCTCAGAGGTAACTCGTGTAAATGGCAAGGGATTTGTGCAATACCTGATGATTATGCAATAAATAGGGCTGAAATTGGTGCAAGTGTCGAGGACCATAATTTTAAAAATGATCTACAAAAATTGAGGCCCTTGAGTAATGGTGAGTTATAACAATTAATGGGAATAGGGAATTATAATTTAAAATTCAATCATTTACTGATTGCTCAAAACATTAAGTTCCCTCCATATTTGCCATATCATCTATTGAGCCCCTACACATCAAACTCCTACACCACTTGGTTCACGATCAAACTGTTCATCTTCCCTACAGCCTCCTACGAAAGAAAACTCCTCCGTTCTTAATCAACGTCTCCAACGATGTCACAACAATCAAAATCATCCCCATCCAAATGCATGTCCAACAAAGCCGAGGAGTCAAACCCTCACGAGGTGCTAGACGTAGCTCCATTGCGCATTATGACACCGGGCGTATTATTGATGAATGAACCTAGCAAACCCCATGCAAGAAGGCCAAAGGACAGTGCAATAGGTCAAGCTCCCTCTTCTACTGCATCTGATGATCTCAACAATGCAGAAGTTAGACGAACCCATCTTGCCATTGCGAAAATGGTCGCCAACACACTCAACATACCCACATCTTCTAGCTTGAAAGGGTCTGATCCTAAACTGCATGATCAAGCAAATGTCTCACCCAATGTTGCAACATCGAAGGACCTTGCACCAAAAGGGAGGAATAAGGGTGAAGAGGCTAAACAAATGGGTGAAAGTATGCAAGGCACCAAAGATACTGAAGTGGTAGACCTAGATGACTATTCTGACAATGATCTCATAGTCAAACTCAATCCAGGCATAGCCAAAAGGCTGATGACACGAAAAGGGAAAAAGGTAGCTGATCAAATTTCCCCCAAGAAGAAAGATGGTGAGAAGAATGCTGAGTAAGAAACTTCCACAAAGAAGGCTAGAACAAAGAGGGCTCAGGTTGGACCCCCTAAAGGCTGGAGCAAAGTTGTCACAAAGAAGAAGAGGGTTGAATCTAGTTCAGAATCAGAAACAGACTCTGATGTTGTTGTTGATGTCACTAACATCCAAACCAAGAAAAAGCCTTCCACAAGCAAACTGGCTGAAAGTATTTAAGAAGTACCAATTGATAACATTTCATTTCACTATCCATCAAGTGTTAACAGATGGAAATACATGTATCACAAGATATTGGCCCTAGAGAGAGAGCTTGCTCAGAATGCTCTTGAAAACAAAGAAATCATGGCCCTCATCAGAGATGTTGGCCTGGTGAAAACTGTGACTCAGTTCTCCCAATGCTATGAAACATTGGTGAAAGAATTCATAGTCAATCTATCAGGTGAATGTGATGATAGTAAATCCAGTGAGTTTGGCAAAGTATTTGTGATTGGTGAATGTATCAACTTTACAGCAACTATCATCGACAAGTACTTGGGGAGACCTAATGAAGGCCTGACTAAACTAAGAGTCTCGAACCATCAAGTATGTCAGGAAATAACTGCTAAACAGGTCAAGAAGTGGCCTTCAAAAGGGAAGCTTGTAGCAAGCAAACTAAGTGTTAAACATGCTATGCTTCACAAAATTGGTGCTGCAAATTGGGTGCCCACCAATCATAAGACAACAGTGGAAACCGTTCTTGGAAGGTTCATATATGCTATAGGAACTAAGGCTAAGCTCAATTATGGAACATACATTCATGAACAAACCATGAAGCATGCTAGTAGCTACACTATTAAGGGCCCTATTGCTTTTCCCTCTCTCATCTATGGAATCATCTGTGATCAACATCCTAACATCCTAAACAAGAATGATGTTGCAAGCAAGAGAGAAACTGCATTGTCATTTCATCATAAGTTGTTTCAGGGGACTCATGTTCCTGATATTGTTATGACATCAGCTGACACATTAAAGGGATCATCAAAATCAAGAAAAGCTGAAGTAATTTCAATGTTGAAGGAAACTTGCAAGGAACTGGCTACTAGAAAGAAAAATCTTGAAGCATTAATCAGAACCCTTGAGCAAGATGAGGAGTCTGAATTCACTGACAAAGAGAGAGATGGTAATGGCTCAGGTGATAATGACCACGAAGCAGCTGATGATAGTTCTAAGAAAGCCAGTGGTGAATATGAGGAAACAGGTAAGGACATGTCTAAGGAAACCAGTACAGAAGACACTTCAAAGGAGAAGTCCAACTCTACTGAAGATGAGGAAAATTAATTGTTGGTGATGCCTGGCTCAGGCTGCTGTTCTGCTGAGCTGATAAGGTTGTGTGCTGCTGGTCTGATATTGCCTTAAGATCTTTTGTCAAGACTTGTATGACATTATATCTATGATGCTCCTTATGAGCAGTCTGTTTACAGTATCCCTAACTAATGTTACGTTACAATGTATAATCTATACTAAGTTTTAGTTGGATTTTAATTTGTGGCTAAAAAGGGGGAGAGAGAGTGTATAAGAGAAAACAACAGGTACAGCAGATGAAATAAAAGAACAGGTGCAGGTGATGCGCAGAACAGTGAAGAATAGGTGGATAGCTTGGCTAGGCTATGTGTTATTATGTGCACATGGTATAATCCTTGCAGGTGCTGCTGAAGAGATAGGTGATAACAGCAGTCTAGCTATTAGTAATGTACTATGTGTGTGAAATTCTAATTTCTATGGTGTATAGGAATATGTGTTAGAACTGGTTAGTTGATTGTGTGATCCTAGAAGGTGTCTAGGAGTTGTGTGTGTTTGCAGGATAGTAGCAGAGAGTGTAGTGCAACTCTTCAGGGGGAGTAGCACAAGTGTGTGTATGCTTCAGGGTGTATGTCATCCTGAATGTTATAACATACATAGCAGACTGGATGAATACGTGTGACTGCAGTCTGTTTACAGGTTGTGTGCTCAGCTGGTAAGATGCATCAGTTGAGGGGGAGTAACCTAGTGTGTTACCCAGCAAAGAGTGACATTTGTAGTGGTAATCTATAGATAGTTAACAAAGTGAGCTACAACAGGGCTTAGAGCTAACTGTGAGGACTCAGAGAGACTTGAGCTAGTAACTATCCTGCATGACAGGACATATCATAAGTCTTCTGCTGTGTAAATCTCTGATATGATGACAAAGTGTTTTAGCCAAAAATTTGTCAAAGGGGGAGTTTGTAAGTGCTCTTGATTGGCTGCATTTTGTGGCAAAACACTAGAGCATGTATGGATGTCATGATTGATATTAGTACATACATAATATGGTCTGTGTAGGGTAAGTTGACTTAGCTGAAAGCAAGTTAAGCTGGATGTCATACCCAATGTTATGACTTGGGTCATATGACATTAAGCGCAGGTTTGTTTTTCTGGTAGCTATAAAACCAGGAAACATAACAGGAGCTCAAGCTGGATATCAGGAGATTTTCTAGAAGCCCTAGGTGAACTAAAATATCCTTGAATTAAATGGCAAGCGTGCAGATCATTGAAAATAGGTTTGTTATGGATAAAACCTAACTTATGCACCAAGGCCCAAAAAGACTGACAGTTGCTATAAATATCAGAAGAAGCAATCCTAAACAGCAGCTCTGGACAGAAGAATAGAGAGTGGAGATTGCAGAGTCCTTGTGAGTGAAGAAGGATAGTCTTCACGTGTGAAGTAAGTCTTAGGAATACTTATACTCCAAGCAATTGTCTAATGGATGATTGCATTGGTTGGGTAGATTCTAAGTTGTGTCTCACTCAATGTTGTGAAGCAAGAGTGTGTGTACCTTGATGAAAGTTGTGAAGCAAGATCAAGGTGTGTTTGGAGTGTATCTCCATAACTGTTTTGCAATTGTGAGTTATATATCATTGTGGTGTGATTGAGAGCGAGTGAGTGGGTATACTCAGGTCTAGAGTGTCTCTAGGCTGAATTGTCATTGGGTAGGTGTTAAGTGAGGAGTGCAAACTGTGTTGTTTGACTCTGAATTAATTCTGCTAATAGTGAAGTTCCTCCCTAGCTTGGTAGCCCCCAAATGTAAGTGTTGTTGACATAGAACTGGGTAACCAATTGCTGTCTTTTTACTGCTTTACTTTATAGTTTAATTAGTTAGTACATCGGTAAATGTCACAATGGATGTTATAACTTTGGGAATAACATCCACCGTGTGCTCGCCAGAATTTTCACCATTGGCATGTGCGGTATCCAGATCCTGGCTAGTGATGGTTTTGTTGAGCCCGTGTGGTATCCAGACCCCGGCTCATACCGGTTTATTTCAGTAGCATGCGAGGTATCCAAACCCTGGCTAGTGATGGTTTTTTTGAGCCCGTGTGGTATCCAGACCCCCGTTAACACCGGTTTATTTCCTTTAGCCCGTGTGATATCCAGACCCCGGCTAACACCGGTTTATTTCCTTTAGCCCGTGTGGTATCCAAACCCCAGCTAACACCAGTTTATTTCTTTAGCCCATGTGGTATCCAGACCCCGGCTAACACCGATTTATTTCCTTTAGCCCGTGTAGTATCCAGACCCCGACTAGCACCGGTTTATTTCTTTTGCCCATGTGGTATCCAGACCTCGGCTTCCACCGGTTTATTTTTTAGTTGTACGGTATCCAGACCCCGGCTTTCACTGGTTCTATTGACTCAAGCTTGTGCGGTATCCAGACCCTGGCAGATTGTGACGTTTTCTCAAGCTCGTGCGATATCCAGACCCTGGCTTACATCGGTTTTATTTCTCAAGCTCGTGCGGTATCCAGACTCTGGCTTTCACCGATTTTATTGGTCCAAGCTTGCGCGGTATCCAGACCCCGACTTCCACCCGTTTATATCCTTAGCCCGTGCGGTATCCAGACCCCGGCTAATGTTGGTTTATATTTTGCCTAAGCGGTATCCAGACCCCGGTAGATTGCGATTGTATCCTTGAGCCTGTGCGGTATCCAGACTCCGACCAATGATTTATTTTTATCCCGTGCATTATCCAGACCCCAACTCCCACTGGATCTATTGGCTCAAGTTCGTGCGGTATCCAGACCCCGGCTGATACCGGTTTATCTTTTTGCCCGTGCGATTTCCAGACACTGGCTGGTACCGATTTATTTTTTAGCTCGTGTGGTATCCAGACCCCGGCTTCCACTGGTCTACCTCCTTAGCCTGTGAGGTATCCATACCCCGGCTTCCATCGGTTTATATTTTTGCTTGTGTGGTATACAGACCCTAGAAGATTATTGTTGCACCCCAAAATTTGACCAACATTTCTTTACCTAGCTTATGTTTCATTTCATTCACATTAGCATTATCATTTGCATTTCATTGACATGTATGCAGGAGATCAAGAGGTATGATTACCAATCAAGGGCTACACAAGACTATGAATATAGCTAAGAAGGTTATTCAAGTGTTCAAGGGTTGATATCTTTGTCAGAGAAGTTAAAAGATCCTCAGAGAGAATGGTTGAAACCAAGGTTGTGTGCCTCCTAACTTGAGAGTTGTGGGAGCTCCTCAGATGATTCTGAAGCCATGAAGTTAGACTTGAAGCCTTGAGAGAGCTTATGAGATGTCTTGAAAGCCATCATGAGGCCTAGATAGGTCATTGTGTAGGATTAAGAAGACTCAGCCATGAGTGGTGCAGTTAGGGTTTGACTGAGTCAACCCTAGGTCAACTGATGATTTGGAGAGGGTTGAGACCTAATTCAAGAGCCATGTGATCATGTATTGATACATTGAGATGTTATAAGGATGATTCCAAGGTCAACTCATCATGATTGAAGAGTTTGAGAAGTTTCAAGCTAGGGTTTCTAAGGCTTGACAGTGTAAAATCCCTTAGTTTGACCCCTATCTTCAAGGCAGGTTAGCTTAAGATGTGATTGTCATATCATCTTACCCCCAACATGAATGTTGTAGAGCTTGTTCTTAGATTTAATTTGAGTACTAGAAGTCCTTGATAGAATTTGTAGAACTCAAGTTATGACTTTGACAAGTTACAGGTCATCTGAGGTATGTGAATCTGGGGCCTTGAAAGTTACCCCACTTGCATCAAACTTTTGCTCAAGAAGGATGATTCCTATGAACTTTTGGTCAACATGAATTTTGTTCCTTATCTTCTTAGCTTTCTATAGAGTACTAGAAATCCTTGATAGGATTTGTAGAACTCAAGTTATGGCTTTGACAAGTCAAGGGCATTTTGGTCATTTGGAGATTACAGGTCATTTCAAGAATAAGGCCATAACTCCTATTTCCAAGCTTCAAATGGAAAAATATTCAACATCAAACTTGTTAAAAATAATGTTTTAAGGGTAGTAAGGAGGTCATGAGATGATGGAAGGGCTTATAGCTCAAAGTTGCAAAAATGACCTAAAATAAGGGCATAAGTTAAATAAACCAAAGTTGGAAATTGGTATTTTCAACCTACACATCCAAACCATGGCATGTAATATATCATTTTGACTCTAGAAAACATTTTAAGAACAATGGTTTAGCCACATTTTTGATTTGAGGTCTAAATTGTGGACTTGCTTTGAAAAGCACTTACTTGCATATTAAGCAACACTTGCAAAACTCAAAATCAAGGCATGAGCAAGGCTTTTTGCAAGCTAAACACCTCTAATATCTCACTTGGGGAGATTTTGGGATGAGAACAAGTGGTTGTACCAAGGGAAACAGAATTGTGCATGTCATGATACATGATGGAAAATCTCATGACATGAGAAGTGGAAAATCTCATTGGAAGGATCTAGAGGGTTCTAGATCATCTAAAATTCATCTATATAAAGAGTAGAGTGGATCCCTTGAAGGGGTTGGTGATCATTGAAGGATTGAGCATAGCTTGAGATTGAGTTTTCTTGGATTGCAATTGAAATCGGTTTCACCAAATTCCTCAATTTCCATCCATTTTCTTGATTGAAACATCTTCCATGGAGGTCAAGGGTTGATTCCAGATCATTTTCAAGAAGAATTGGTGGCTAAATCGTGTATGAGCAAGTGAACTTCTCCACCTGCAAATCACCATCGGGTTCCAAGATTCAAGCACTTTCCATTGATTCTTTTGCATACAGAAGCAAGAGGAAGGTTTAGTGATCGTGTCCAGAAGATTAGAGAGCTTGATTTGGAGGATTAGGGCATCTGTTCAACCAAGATTTTCAGGTTGGTACCTCTCTCCCTATAGCATGATTTAGGTAGAATTAGGTTGAATTAAGGTGTTAGATTGATTGTAGAATGGTGTAGGATGGATTCCAGATAGTTAATTGATGAATTAGAGACAAATTAGGTGAATTGCCATTTTCGGTTGAGATTGGGAGATGATGAATCTTGAGGTTTCAGAAGAGACTATGGGTATGATTGAATTCGTGGCAAGATTTGGGATAAGATTCATGTTTTGACCTCTTGTATTTGAGGCTTCTAGGGAGAACTAGGGTTGAAGGGGATGATCGGAGCTCCACCGGCGGTGGCCGGAGCTGGGCGCGAAATTGCAGAGATTTGAACGGAGAAGATGACTTTGGGACCATCAGATCTTGTTTTGACCTTTGACTGGGAGATGATCCAAAGGCCACGTTTTAAAGTTGAGTTGTGAAGGATTCTGAAGCATGAAACAATGCGTTTCATTTATTCAGTGTTTTGGGATTAATGATTTAAGTGTTATCCACACCCCCCTGAAGGCCCAACCCAAGATTTAAACTGAATCTGATTACTATTGGCACCGCGCGCTCATTTATTTTTGTTGGATTTTCATTTAATTTTCATTTTATTCATGGTTCTTGAAAAAATCATAATTAATTGAATATTAATCCAATCAAACCCATTCTATTTGCATTGTTTGATCTCATGGTGATGATTCTTGGCCTAATTTTTTGTGTGTGATTAGGTTAGACATGTATGATCCCATAGAATTTTTCTTTCATTTTTGTGATGAAAATAGGTGTGCTTTCTAGATTGATATTTAGATGCTTCCTTTTTAGGGTTTTAGGTTTGATACCTTGTAATGTAGGATTTAGTCCTAGATCCAATTTGATGGTTTGATCTTTGAAATTAATGTGGTAGAGTCATGATTGACCTAGGATCTCATAGTAATTTTTGTAGGATTTTACAATTGATTTTAGTATTTTAGTTAGGACTAACTTTAGTACTAGGTTTTAGGTGATCCTAATTTACTAATTCAATTAGTTTAACTTCTCTAGTTCCCTTAGATTAGGGTTTGTGCTTGGTTTGCCTTTGGTTGAAGTTGAAGACAAAAGGAGGATGCTTGAAGTTGCTTGAAGTTTCTTGGAGCTTTGGATTTGTCTGTGCCTGAAGGTGTCTGATGAAGATTAGGAGATAGGACATAGGGAGAGCCTTATAGTTAGAGTGATTTCTTTCAGAAACATGGAAAGCATCTTGTGCTTCCATTCCTCCCAATGACTAAAAGTCCTCCTCAGATATTCACATCCCTCCTTTGGATGGATGAGTGGCTTTATCTGAGAAGTAGAACTTTGAGGGAACCAGTCTCTCATAATGATGAACCCTTACAGGCTTCCTTTGGTTGTCAATAAGCTGTTTATCATTTCCCCTCATCCTGTTAAATCAACTGTCTTCTGATTGGAGTATCTTGAGAGATGTCAGACTTGAGTTTGAAGATGGGGACTTCACTGAAGAGTATGGAAGAGGATGATTCCTTGAGCATTGTCATTATAGCTGAAGCTTGAAGAGCAAGAACAACAGGTTGATACTTGAAGACCCCATGGAGATTGAATGAAGAGCTGAGGCTTAAAGAATTGAAGAATGAAGTTGACACTCCCATATGATTGAAGACTACTCTGAGAAGCTGAGGCTTGTAGGAGAAGAAGACCAAGTTGAGACTGGTGAAGCATAGAGAGCTGAGGCTTGAAGACTAAGTTGATACTCATGAAGAGGATTCAATTGGGACTGAGTGTAGAGCTGAGGCTTGAGGAATAAAGGATGAGTTGATACTTACATTGAAGCTTGGAGAGCCTGAAGGAATCAAGTTGATACTTGTAGTTGAGAGTGAAGCCTGAAGGTGGAATTGACTAGAAAGCTGAAGCTTGAAGAACAAGATTAAGCTGAAGCTTATGTTTGATAGGTTGAAACCCTGGAGGAACAAATTGATATTTTTCATGTAAGTTAATAATTAGCCTTGAAGGGTGGTTGAAGTCTGAAGACTGAATTGCTGTCAGAAGAGCTGAGGCTTGGAGGAGAGAGAGAGTTGTTGATCTGCTTTCTTGTCTGTTTTCTTTTCTGTGCTGATGTGCCTTGCTTGACTTGCTTGATGCATTAGAATAAGTCCATGATTAGACTGACTTTAAGCTAGGAGCATGATTGCACTAGAGGTTGAGTTGCTCCCTATGCTTGTATTGTTACTGTATGGCTTTGCTTGCGGGTATTCGGTAGAGCCCAGCTCCCTTGCCCATGCGGTTTATTTTTCTTGATAGCATGATTTTATCTCTTCTGTATGATTGCAGTTTACTGTATTTTGCTTGATAGCATGTTTCCTCTGCATGATTACTGTTATTCATATCTGGCTTGAGGTTGAGATGAGCTTGTGGAGGTTGATGCCCCACACACATTTCCTCCCTCACTTGCATTGCATGCATTTTACAGTCGTTTACCGTTTACTGTATACTATTTACTGTTTAAGCTGATGCTTTATCTGTTTCTGTTTATCATTGTCATGATCCCTTAGGACTCTCATTTCCTTTGATAAGGAAGTGATGATAGAACTTTCGGTTGAAACCTATGCATGACAACTTCTAGGAGTTCCCTGTTTCAAACTTCAACTATAGGATGAATCCTTGGCATGACAACAGTAGGACTTGATAGTCTCCCCATTACTTGAGCCTGCTCTCTTCTCATCTCAAATAGCTTAAGATACAGTAATCATGAATGATTTCTTTTGTAGGTTACGAGCCTTAAGCTATCTGAGAAAGGATTGTTGGAGAGCTTCTTTCCAACAGTCTGGATGTTTAGTATGGCACCCTTTGGTTGACATGCGACACATTCACTCTCAGGTCATAGTCTTTAGTGCGATTGAAATTGCAAACACAATAAAAAACCCTTCTTCCGTAAAAGACAGAAAACAAACTTCAAACCTTTTTTCCCCGTGGGACCATAATTCAAAGGAAGCTTTTCTGAAGAAAAGAGTGTCGTTAAACTTCAGCACCACCGCAAACAGGCTTTGTCCCTAACTGCTGGAACTGTTGTTTAACCCCACTCGATAAAATAGATGAATCTGAATTCCCGTAATCCGTATTATCCCGAACTACGTAAGCTCTAATCTCTCATACCTGTTGAGAGTACGTAGGCACAATACTGACGTATTGGCGAGCCACCTTCCCCGTAACCCGTAGTAGGCCGAACTACGTAAGCTCTGATCTCTCATACCTGTTGAGAGTATGTAGGCACAATACTGACGTATTGGCGAGCCACCTTCCCCGTAACCCGTAGTAGGTCGAACTACGTTGACTCTGATTTCTCATTCTCTGATGAGAATACATAGGCATAAAGCGCGACGCTTTGCCGAGTCATTTTCTTTTCTTTTAAGCCAACCTTGATAGGTAGATAGATAAACCAACTCGTCCAGTAAACACAACAAGAGTGGATCCCGTCGAGTACGACGGACGTGAAGGGTGCTAATACCTTCCCCTTGTGTAACCGACTCCCGAAATCAGACAACGGTTGCGACGACCTTGTCTTATACCTTTTTCGTCAGGTTTTTTCGATCGTTTCCTTTCCCGCTCTGAGGGATAAATAACGAAAGGTGGCGACTCTTCTGTTTTGTCGGCACCTTATTTTCGCGGAAGCGACAGCTGGCGACTCTGTTGGGGATTTGATAGTTTCCTGGGATCCAACGTCCCGTATGCGAGTCAGTTTGGGGATCCGACATCCCCTGCGAGAGTCAATCCTAGCGCTTGTATGATTACTTGTTGGGTTGTGTTTATTTTATCGCATTTTATTTCCTGCACCTTTATTTCCAGTATGATATGATTATCTGTGCTATTGTGGGAGGGGCATTCTGATGAGTGAGAAGCCATACCCAGGCTTGAGTGAACATAGCATTAGTTGTGGAAATTAGTGGGCGTGTGCTTGCTTTGCAGGCACCAGTGTCTCATGAAATGCACGCTCAAACGAGGTTCTCCCGGTTGACTTCTTTTTCAACCCTTTGGGTTGAGGGGGTTGTTGGTTTGGAGGATTGTCGACTCTAGGGACCGATCATTTGTGATTCAGCCGAGTGAGGCCGCTTCATGAGCCGGTGATGACACACCTTCTGGGTATCGTATCACCCCTATTGAATGTTTGTGACACTGATGAACGCATAGGATGCCGAACTTGAGTCAGTTTAGGTCGATACCTGTGAGCAGGGTTGGGTTTATTGCAGGAAACTTTGACCTTCAGATTACCTGGTTTTCTTGATAGTGAATCAGTTTTGTTGGTACTGGAGGTTCTCATCATCAGATATACGATTGTTCTTGACAGAGCAGAGCTTTGGTCCTGTATCAGAGGACCTTGTATCCAGAGATGTGTATTTGTTCTTGATAGAGCAGGTTTTGACCAGAGGGTCTTATTATCAGATGTGTGTTCTTGACAGAGCAGATTTTTTGGTCCTGTATCAGAGGTCCTTATTATCATATGTTTGGTCTTGACAGAGAAGACTTATGGTCCTATATGTGTTCGTTCTTGACAGAGCAGATTTATGGTCCGATACCAGGGTTTTCTTCTTATCAGAGAAAGTGGTTGTTCTTGATAGAGCAGGATTACGGTTTTGTTGATACAGAATCTCCACAGCACAGTTGCCTTGATCTCCTGCTGCATGATTGCATTTTACATTGTTTTGCATACGCATTTGCATTTCATTAACGCGTGTCTGTGTTGCAGGTACCGTTTCGCCCGATCCAGGATTTCTTTCCTCCTATTGTATTGTTATGGGTTCTCTGAGGAAGACCGTGGCTTACAAGCTCCCTGCTTCTGATGTTGTTCAGCTGGCTGGTTTGATTGCTTTAGCAGATGATTCTGTGAGAGATGAATTCAGAAAGTCTTACGGCAAATTGCTCAGTTTGGTTCGTAAACCTTCTGTGTTTGAGTTGAACGGGTTGCACGCTCTGCTGTAGTTCTACGATCCCCCGTTGAGATGCTTTACTTTCCAGGATTTTGTTCTCGCACCCACACTAGAGGAATATGCTGATTTGTTAGGTGTGCCTATCAAGAGGCAGATGCCTTTTGTTCATATGGATGCTGAGCCTGATCTGGCTAGTCTAGCTCCTTCACTTCATTTGGATGCCTCCGAGTTAGTGTTGTCTAGTTGGAACAAGGTTCCCAGTTTCTCCTTGCAGTTCTTAGCGGGTAAGGCTCAGCAGTGCGCCAAAGACGGATGTTGGGTCGTGTTCAACGCCATTCTCGCTCTGTGCATATATGGCATCATTTTGTTCCCCAATATGCCCGATTTTGTAGACTTCGACGCGTTTCGCATCTTTGCTTCAGGGAATCCAGTCCCTACCTTGATAGGAGATGTATACCATTCCATCCACTACAAAAACGAGAACAGAAGGGGCAAAAATGTCTCGTGATGTGTGCCCTTGCTTTATAAATGGCTTGATAGTCATCTACCCAAGAGGGGTCCATTTGTTTCGTCTGTAGCCACAGGTGAGTGGTCCGAGCGTTTGATGAGTCTATCAGCGGAGGATATTGACTGGTTTGATAGAGACAGGTTGGGTACCGAGATTATCTTCAGCTGCAGCGGGTTCCTGAACGTGCCTTTGATAGGCAGGAAGGGCTGTATAAACTATACTCCGTCTTTGCTGGTCCGACAGTCCGCGTATGCTTTGAGAGCTCCGCCGAAGGATGAAGAGGTGCAGGAATCTTTGTACCTCACTGGTCTTCTAGAAGGGGATATGTTGTCTAAGCTTCAGCGCGCCTGGAATGGTATCAGTAAGAGGGGAAAACCATTGCTGGGGAGAAGTAATAATCAAGCCTACCCTCCGTACGTGACTTGGATCATAGCCAGAGCAGATGCTATAGGGATGCCTTTCTTCCTGCCAAGCCAGAAAGCCCTCCAATGATTGGAGAGCCTACTACCGTGCCCATTCAGCAACATAATCAGGTGTTAGCTGAGAGAGATGAATTGAAGAGGGCAAATGAAGAATTGGAGAAAGAATTGGCGCAGCTCCGAAGCTAGAGAAACGAAGCCGTTCATTCCTTCAAGAGGCAAATAGAGCTGGTGAACCAGCTGGGGACAAACTTGACTAAGCAGATAGCTGAGCGTGAGCGCATGGGTCGAGACTTCAAAGCTGTCAACGATGTACTGGCCATGAAGAAGCAACACTTGGATGAAGCGTATCGGAGGATATCCAAGTTCAACCACCACTGGAAGGCCTCCCTAGCCAACAGGAAAGAGAGGGAGGATAAGCTGATGCAACAGATCTCCAAGTTGAAAGCCCAGGTGAAGGCTAATGAGAAGAGGTTTGATGAAGAAACCGCTTGCAGATATGCCACCGAAGGCTAGCTAAACAGAGCTCTCGCTAACCTAAAGGAGCGCAAACTGACGTTTGAGGCCAAGAAACGGAAGCTAGAAGATTGTTTCGGCGAAGGAGTATGGGAAGATTCGATCGAAGGTCTTCAATACACTATTATGCAGAGGGAGTTACTCGACGAAGGGTTGCTCACTCGGCCCGATCATCTAGAAACGAAGGGGTTGTTAGAAGAGTTTCGCGCCCGTGGCCGTGCTTGACTATTTGTATTCCTTTTGTTTTGATCGTTGTTGTAGGCTGATCATCACCAGGCTTGTTGGCTGGGGTCATGCTATTGATTCTCCTTGTACTCACTGATGTTGTGTACTGCCTTGATGGGCTTTCTTTATATATGAGATTGTTGTTTCCATGACTGGACTCGGACTTCTTATTATCAGCACTGGCACTCAGGCACTAGGATCGGGGGAGATCTTCCTAACGCACAGACACATGTTTGCATTTGCATGAAGCATTTGCATAATGAGCACTTTGTCGTTTTTCCTAATCCTTTTGTGTTTTCAGGTTGTTTCAGGTTGTTCCAGGATTGATCAGATACCTATCCACCGCTATTCGACCAGAGGAAATCAAACCAGAATCATGGAGCAAGTGCAAACTGATGTTCAGAAACTCCGCGAAAGAATGGATCGCTTCATGGAGCTCATGCAAGCGGTCGCCAATGGCCAGGATCAGCTCAGAACCTTGGTTCAGCCTCTGATTTCAAGGGTCGATAGCAATGGCGTACTCCATGGGGGGACTGTGCCTACTCTCCACCAGTTGAAACTCCTCAGAATGGTGTCCCCGTGACCGGGGGGAACGGCAGTGCCAACGGCAATGTGATAGCTAACATGGGACTCAACGGTAATACGACGGGCGTCGGTAATGGGAATCTGGAAGCTAACGTCAATGTTGGGCTGGGCAACGGTAATGCAGGTGTTGGGAATCTGTTCGGGCCTCAGCCATGGTTAGAAGACCGTCAGGACGATGTGTTCTCTCAGAGAGGTGCTGAAGGGGAGCTGACTGCTGAAGCACGGCTAAGGTTCAAGGCACTCGAAGATAAGATGAGGAACATCGAAAACCAGAATACCCTGGGCGTTGATATGTCCAAGTTGGGATTGATTGTTGATTTCAAGGTGCCTCCCAAGTTCAAGGTACCTGACTTTGAAAAGTACAAGGGCACCACTTGCCCTCGCGTCCACCTGAGATCATACTACCGGAAAATGTCAGCTCATTCTGAGGACGAGAAGTTGCTGATGCATTTCTTTCAAGACAGTCTGTCCAGACCATCCCTCGAATGGTACATGAGTCTGGAGCCTACCAGTGTGCGCACATGGAAGGACCTTGCTGAAGCATTTGTGCACCAATACCAATATAATAGCGACTTGGCCCCAAACCGAGTCCAACTGCAGAATCTGTCGCAAAGGAACAACGAAGGGTTTAAAGAATACGCCCAGCGGTGGCGTGAATTGGCAGCCAGGGTTGAGCCGCCGATGGTTGAACGTGAGCTTGTGCAGATGTTCGTAGTTACCCTCCCAGGGGTTTATTATGAGAAGTTGGTCAGCGGTATGTCTGGAACCTTCTCGGATCTCATTATCACGGGTGAGCACATCGAAAATGGGATCAAACTCGGGAAAATTCAAGGTGAGCCATCCTCAGCTGGAGGAGGCGGAAAGAAACCTTATAGTGGTAAAAGACGAGAAGGAGAAACGAGCGCTATGTCCAACGCTCAAAGGAAGGGTAAAGGCCCTCACCAACAGGTGGCCAACATAACTATCCGAGCAGTTCAACATTCACAGCAGCAGCAGCAACAACCAAATCAATAAGGGTACAAAAAGTATCAGAATCGGGCACCTTTGTCGAGCCGTCACCTCGAGACACCGCCTATGTCGTACACACAACTGTTACAGACTTTGCTTCAGCTACAGTTGATTCAGAAGAGAACTTTGGCTCCCTTGACAGGGGCACCTCCGCCGGGTTATGACGCGAGTGCAACTTGTGAATTTCACTCAGGGGCACCAGGCCACACAGTAGAGAATTGCAAAGCCTTCAAGCATAAGGTGCAGGACATGGTGGACGCTAAGATCATCAACTTCTCCGATAATGTGCCAAATGTCACGAAGAACCCTATGCCGAATCATAGGGGAGGTGGAGTGAACGCCATTATCGAAGACGAGAGCTTAGATTTGTTGACTGGCGTCAGAGATCTGAAGACGCCGCTTAGCTTCGTTAAAGCTAAGTTAATGAAAAGAGGTTTCTTTCCAGGTTGCGGAGAGCTGTGTATGGACTGTGCTACTAGTCCTGATGGATGTGAATAGTTGGTAGAAGGAATTTAAAGTCTGATGACTGAAGGGATTTTACAGTTTAGCTGGAGGGCCGAAAATGGATCAGGAGAGGTAATGCTGAAGCAAGATGATGAGGTCGCCACCATCACCATCCCTCGCCAGACAATAACTATTTCTGCACCCAGGCCGCCCATGATTACCATCACCAAAGCTGGGCCAATACCGTTCGAAAGCACTAATGCTGTCCCATGGCATTATGGGGCTGAAGTCTACTGCAATGGACAGAAGCTGGAACTAGAACCGTTTGGGTCGTCTGTGGAGAACCTTGCGAGAATCAGTGGTATTACTCGCAGCGGAAGAGTGTTCGCACCACCAGAGGTCGTGGCGGATAAAGCAGACAGAGTTGATGCAGCCGATAAATGGAAGAGTAAAGTCGTCGAAGAGATCCTGCGTGGAGCAGAAAAAGACTTACTTGTTAAAAGATGCCGAGGAATTTATGAGGTTGATTAAAAAGAGTGACTACAAGATTGTGGATCACCTCCATCAAACACCCTCAAAGATTTCCATCCTGAATCTGTTGCTGTGTTCTGAGGAACACCGCAACGCGCTGCTGAAGGTGTTGAATGCCGCATATGTACCGCAGGAAATATCAGTAAACTAGCTAGAAGAGGTCGTAGCCCACGTAAATGCTGGAAATGGGTTAGGGTTCACTGACCTAGAGCTGACGCCGAAGGGGAGGAACCACAATAGCGCCCTGCACGTCTTGATAGAGTGTAGGGGAACGATTATGTCTCACGTGTTGGTGGATACAGGGTCGTCACTCAATGTTCTTCCGAAGAAGGCATTAATGAAGTTAGATACTCGTGGAGTGATTTGCACACCCAGTGATCTGGTGGTGACGGTGTTCGATGGAACCAAACGCCATGTTTTCGGGGAGGTGACCCTGCCAATCCAAGTCGGGTCGGAAATATTCGATGCGGTATTTTATATTATGGATATCATGCCTGCCTAAAGCTGTCTCTTGGGCCGGCCGTGGATCCATGCTGCTGGAGTCGTGACCTCCACGTTGCACCAGAAACTCAAGTATGCCGTCGTGGGTAGCATCGTGACTGTTTGTGGCGAGGAAGACATAATGGTGAGTCATTTGTCGTCCTTCAAGTATGTTGAGATGGATGGGGAAATCCACGAAACCCTATGCCAAGCGTTCGAAGCTGTTAAAGTGAAGGACGTAGCTCCTGTGGTCACTGAGAAGCCAGAGATGACTCTCTCTTCCTTCAAGGAAGCCCGGGCTGTTGTTCAGGCCGGATCTACCCCAGGGTGGGGGCGAATTCTAGAGATACCAAACAAGCAAGACAAGTTTGGGTTGGGATATTCTCCTGGAGCTGAAGCTTCTTCTTCTAGCAGTGCGTCGCGAGGTAAAGGGACGATCCAGTTTACCAGTGGCGGAGTGATATTTGAAAGCGTCAACGCGGTGTCTGAAGACAGCGGAGATAGCGACTGTGACCTCGACTCTTGGATCCAGCCAAGCAAGCCAGGCGAGGGCCTTACCAACTGGTCCGTCAAGGATATCATCCAGATGACAAGCGAAGAGTAATGATTTACTTTTTCCAATAATTGTACAACCCTATGTCCTACCCGGGGCATAATGGTTTTATTGTCAGGGCCTTGTTGGATTATGTACATGCATTTTATCAATAAATCAAAAGGCGTTTTTCTTTGTATTCAAATGTTGTGATCTCTGTTATTCCTGTTTTATATTTGTTTTGAAAAACAATAAAATGGCAATGGGGTTTGTGCTAACCTGCACATCCTTGTTTTAAACTTAACCCTTGTTATTGCAGGATCCACATAGCAGATGACATCGACTCTGGACCTTCTATGACTCACTTCGACTTCGATTGTCTGATCTATCAAGCCAAAGAAGAGATTGATGAAGACGAAGACCTTCCTGAAGAGTTGGCCCGCTTGTTGAAACAAGAAGAGAAAGTTATTCTGCCTCATGAAGAGGAGATTGAGATCGTGAACCTGGGTTCTGAAGAACTTGTCAGGAACGTCAGGATAGGAGATGCATTGCAGAGTGATGTCAAGCAGAGATTGGTCGAGATGCTGAGAGAGTATAGTGACGTCTTTGCTTGGTCATACGAAGATATGCCCGGACTTGATACTGACATCGTGGTCCATCACTTGCCGCTACGAGAGGATTGTCCTCCCGTTAAGAAGAAGCTTAGGAGGACGCGACCAGATATGGCCGTTAAGATCAAAGAAGAAGTGCAGAAACAGCTTGATGCTGGCTTCTTAGCGGTCACTACTTACCCTCCGTGGGTCGCCAACATAGTGCCTGTACCGAAGAAGGACGGTAAGATACGAATGTGCGTCGATTATCGGGATTTGAATAGGGCGAGCCCTAAAGATGACTTCCCGCTGCCTCATATTGATGTGTTGGTCGACAATACAGCTCAGTTCTCCGTATTTTCGTTCATGGATGGCTTCTCCGGCTACAATCAGATCAAGATGGCGCCGGAGGACATGGAGAAAACTACGTTTATTACGCCTTGGGGAACATTTTGCTATAAGGTAATGCCTTTCGGTCTGAAGAACGCAGGGGCCACTTACCAACGAGCAATGGTTACTTTGTTTCATGATATGATTCATCATGAGATTGAAGTCTATATTGATGACATGATTGCAAAGTCCCAAACGGAGGAAGGACATCTGGTCAATTTGCTGAAGCTTTTTGAGAGGCTTAGGAAGTTCAGGTTGAGGCTGAATCCTAACAAGTGTACTTTCTGAGTACGGTCCGGAAAGTTACTAGGGTTTATCGTGAGTGAAAGAGGCATCGAGGTTGATCCTGCGAAAATTAAAGAGATACAAGAAATGCCAGTGCCAAAAACAGAAAAAGAAGTTCGTGGTTTCTTGGGCAGAATAAACTACATTGCAAGGTTTATCTCTCAGCTCACGGCAACGTGTGAACCGATGTTCAAACTGTTAAAGAAAGATCAATCGATTATCTGGAACGAGGATTGCCAGAAGGCATTCGACAAGATAAAACAGTATCTGCAGGAACCTCCAATCTTGATACCCCCAGTGGCCGGACGACCATTAATCATGTACTTGACAGTTCTTGAGAATAGTATGGGGTGTGTTCTCGGTCAGCACAACGAGACGGGCAGAAAGGAGCATGCCATTTACTACTTGAGTAAAAAGTTCATAGACTGTGAATCTCGTTACTCGATGCTGGAGAAGACGTGTTGTGCACTAGCCTGGGCTGCCAAACGTTTACGACAGTACATGCTCAACCACACCACCATGCTAATTTCGAAGATGGATCAGATCAAGTACGTCTTCGAGAAGCAAGCACTTTCGGGCAGGATTGCCAGATGGCAAGTGGTGTTGACGGAATATGATATTCAGTACGTGTCCCAGAAGGCCATCAAGGGAAGTGTATTGTCTGAATACCTCACCGAACAGCCGATCGAGGATTACCAGCCGATGAAATTTGAATTCCCTGACGAGGATATCATGTTTCTCAAAGCAAAAGATTATGATGAACCGTTGCCCGACAAGGGGCCAGATAGGAAATCCCAGTGGAAATTGATATTTGACGGAGCAGTTAATTCTTATGGAAGTGGCATTGGGGCGATCATCACGACTCCCCATGGATCCCACATCCCGTTTACTGCGAGACTGACGTTTCCAGTCACCAATAACGAAGCGGAGTATGAAGCATGCATCATGGGTCTAGAAGAAGCGATTGATTTGAGAATCAAGAACCTAGATGTATATGGTGACTCGGCGCTTGTGATTAACCAGATTAAAGGGGAGTGGGTGACTCGTCAATCGAATTTGGTGCCGTACATGAACTATGCCAGAAGGCTGCTTCCGTTCTTTGATCGAGTGGAACTCCATCATGTGCCCAGGGTTGAAAATCAGATGGCTGATGCCTTAGCCACGTTGGCTTCGATGTATAAAGTCAATTTTTGGAATGAAGCTCCAAGAATTGTCCTTTCTCGTCTTGATAGACCTGCATTCGTCTTTGCGATCGAGGAAGCCGCCGACGGCAAGCCATGGTTCCATGATATCCAGACCTTCCTTATGACTAAGGAGTATCCTGCGGGAGCGTCAACCCAGGATAAGAAGACTCTGAGGAGGCTGTCTGGGAGTTTTTATCTCAATCCTGATGGAGTTTTGTACAAAAGAAACCACGATCTCATGCTACTCAGATGTGTAGATGAGAAAGAGGCGAGTATGCTCATGGAAGAAGTCCATGAAGGCACATTTGGTACGTACGCCGGCGGGCATGCTATGACAAGAAAGATCCTAAGAGCGGGATACTATTGGCTGACGATGGAATCAGATTGCTTTAAATTCGCGAAGAGGTGTCATAAATGCCAGATTTATGCTGATAAAGTTCATGTGTCGCCGTGCCCGTTAAATGTCATGTCCTCCCCGTGGCCGTTCTCCATGTGGGGCATCGACATGATAGGCAAGATCGAGCCCACTGCATCTAACGGTCATCGCTTCATTCTAGTAGCTATCGACTACTTCACCAAGTGGGTGGAGGCAGCCTCATATGTTAATGTGACCAAGCAGGTGGTGGCTAAATTCATAAAGAGGGATATCATCTGTCGTTACGGAATTCCCGAGCGGATCATTACGGATAATGGTTCGAATTTGAATAACAAGACGATGAAGGAGTTGTGCCAGAGTTTCAAGATTGAACACCACAACTCATCTCCTTACCGGCCGAAGATGAATGGCGCCGTTGAAGCGGCCAATAAGAACATAAAGATGATTGTTCAGAAGATGGTTGTAACCTACAAAGATTGGCACGAGATGTTGCCATTTGCATTGCACGGTTATCGTACAACGGTACGTACATCAACCGTGGCAACTCCTTTCTCCTTAGTGTACGGTATGGAGGTTGTCATACCGTTAGAAGTGGAGATCCCTTCTTTGCGAATTTTGGTTGACATGAAACTCGACGAGGCAGAATGGATTAAGAACCGACTGAACCAACTCAGCCTGATGGACGAGAAGAGGTTAGCATCGATTGCGCATGGTCGTCTGTACCAAAGTCGAATGAAGAAAGCTTATGATAAGAAGGTGCATCCTAGAAGCTTTCAGACGAGTGATCTCGTCCTGAAGAAGATTCTTCCTCCACACTCCGATCACCGGGGCAAGTGGAATCCCAATTACGAAGGCCCGTACGTCGTCAGCAAGGTCTTCTCGGGAGGAGCTTTGTTGTTATCCACGATGGATGGTGAAGATTTTGCATCCCCGGTGAACGCGGACGCAGTTAAAAAATACTTTGCTTGAAAGTGACTTGCTGGACAGTAAAAAGAGAGTCCAGGCAAAAATGGGGCATCCCGGCGAACCATAAAAAGGAAAAAGGTTCGGGCAAAAATTAGGGATATAAGCTGAAAAATGTACACCCGCAAAGTCGAAAACCCAGATGGGCGACTTTGGCAAAAAAGGGTATCCCGGTGAACTGAAAACCCGTAAAGGGCGGTTCACGCAAAAGTTAGGGATGTGAAAAAGCAAATGACTGCGTTCCGCGTGTGGACTGTATCTGTTTGGAAGACCTGAGGGCCGTTTATCTGAATCAATCTCTTCTGAAGCTGAAGCGCCAGAGAAGTATCGAAGTCGAGTGGGTCATAGAGGGATCAACTCATGGTGTTCGTCTACGCCTCGTTGCCGACATTTGTATATACTGATGTATATTTATGTTTTATTTTTGCGCGGCTTCCTCATTCCAGGAGCTTGCATCTGTTGTAAAACATTTTTACCCATTCAGGGGTTCGTTATCAATAAAATGTATACTATTCAGCAATTCTGTTTGTCTGTTTAGCATTTACCTGTTTTGTTTGCGAAAAAGAACGTCGATGTTTTTGACAAAATGCGCATACATAAACTTACTGGCCTAGGCCACTGATTGTTGAAACAATGAATTACTTAAACATTGTCACAAGACGATAACCTTGATAGGCCCCTTTGAGAAGGGCTTCTTGTCTGTTTTTTTATGTTGGTGCAGGTGTAGCATGTACCGGACAGTACGCCATACACGTCCCCAAGCAGGATGATTCCTCCTTCTCCAGCAAGTTCAGCAACCTCTCCCCGCAGAGTCTGAACGTGAGATCATGAGCATTGATGTGTTTGCCTCATGCAGGATGATTCCTTCTTCTCCAACAAAGTTCAGCATCCTCTCCCCGCAGAGTCTGAACGTGAAATTGTAAGTGTTGATACGTCTCCCCAGGCAGAGAAGATTCTCTCCCCAGTCAGATGCACCCTGAGGGAATGTCGTCTCCCCAGCTGAGTCATACACTGAAGTGTGCAGCAATTTATAGTTCCAGACTGAAGTCCCCAGCGGAATTGAGATTCCCCGCAGAGTCGTACTCTCCTTAGCAAGCAGGATGATTGCTTCTTCCCCAATCGGGTTTGCAGAACCCCAAAGGAGCCGAGTCCTTGGAGAGCAGTTAAGGCCATGATTGGTTTTCCCCAGTAGAATGTTGAATAGCTGATGCCGTATTTCCCCGCCGGAGTCGTTATCTCCAGGAAGGTTGGCTGCGAAGGCCGTGCAGTTTATTTTCGCGATTGATATCGCTTTCCTCAGCAGGTCCGGGTTCTCGTAGAGCTTCATCCCCCTGTAGCAGTCAACTGAAGTTTGCTTCCCCATGCGGAGTCCGGTTGAGATCGGCATGACCTTCTTCTCCATGGCAGGATGATTCCTTCCTCCACCAGAGTGGTTCTTTCTCCTTGACAGGAAGATCCTCCCTTCGGCATTTATTTTGCTGACGGGGTCGCATCATTTTGCATGATTGCATAGCATTTATCATAAACGCGTAGCATTTCCACCGTGTGGAGCATTGCGGCATATGCATATTAAACATGAGCTAGGTCGCTACCGCTTTTGTTTTGCAGGTGTTCCTCCGCAGAGTCACTTTCCCAAGATGATTCTTGAATTCTCCCCAGCAAGGTCGTTTGCTTAAGATGATTCTTAAAATCCCCAGTGCAGTCTCCAGAGTTGGTTGCTCAAGTTGACGCTTAGAGTCCCCGGCGGAGTGCTCGCTCAGGACAATTCCTGAAATCTCCAGCGTAGTTATTTGCTCAAGATGATTCTTGAAGTCCCCGACGGAGTTATTTGTCCAAGATGATTCTTGATTTCCTCAACAGAGATGATTCACCCAGAATGATTTCTGGATCCCCGAAGCAGAGTGGCTTGATAGTTCTCCAGAATCCCCAGCGGAGATGCGTCATCCCCAGCAGGTTTCTGAACAGCGAAGTTGAAACTTCCCTTGAAGACTTGATGATTGAAGTCCGACAGTATTGACGAAGCAGTTCTCTCAGCTGATGCGGAGTGCCTGATGGCAGAGGTTGGATATCCCCAATAGGTTCATGATTGATTGAGAATTCCAGTCCCAACTTATTGATGAAGTTCGGCTGATGCCCAAAAGTTTTTTTCAAATGCCCGATGGCATGATTAACTTGATTGTTGACCTGATGAGTCCCGAGGAATCTTGATGCCCGACGACATGATCGACCATGTATTACTGGTTACCGTGTGACCCGTTCTCCAGCTAGTTGCCATGCAGCTGATATTTCAGTTCTCGAAGATTTGTTCCCGTCTGAGTACCGTGTACTTGTGAAGTTGGCAAATTTTCGGGTTTATCGGTATTCAACCGTCTCACACCTTGATTGGTTGAGAGTCGTTTGCTTCTCACCCAGTCAGGTCCAAGCCATTCGAATAGGGGCAGTTGTTGCACCCTAAAATTTGACCAACGTTTCTTTACCTAGCTTATGTTTCATTTCATTCACATTAGCATTATCATTTGCATTTCATTGACATGTATGCAGGAGATCAAGAGGTATGATTACCAATCAAGGGCTACACAAGACTATGAAGATAGCTAAGAAGGTTATTCAAGTGTTTAAGGGTTGATATCTTTGTCAGAGAAGTTAAAAGATCCTCAGAGAGAATGGTTGAAACCAAGGTTGTGTGCCTCCTAACTTGAGAGTTGTGGGAGCTCCTCAGATGATTCTGAAGCCATGAAGTTAGACTTGAAGCCTTGAGAGAGCTTATGAGATGTCTTGAAAGCCATCATGAGGCCTAGATAGGTCATTGTGTAGGATTAAGAAGACTCAGCCATGAGTGGTGCAGTTAGGGTTTAACTGAGTCAACCCTAGGTCAACTGATGATTTGAAGAGGGTTGAGACCTAATTCAAGAGCCATGTGTTCATGTATTGATACATTGAGATGTTATAATGATGATTCCAAGGTCAACGCATCATGATTGAAGAGTTTGAGAAGTTTCAAGCTAGGGTTTCTAAGGCTTGACAGTGTAAAATCCCCTAGTTTGACCCCTATCTTCAAGGCAGGTTAGCTCAAGATGTGATTGTCATATCATCTTACCCCCAACATGAATGTTGTAGAGCTTGTTCTTAGATTTAATTTGAGTACTAGAAGTCCTTGATAGGATTTGTAGAACTCAAGTTATGACTTTGACAAGTTAAAGGTCATTTGAGGTATGTGAATCTGGGGCCTTGAAAGTTGCCCCACTTGCATCAAACTTTTGCTCAAGAAGGATGATTCCTATGAACTTTTGGTCAACATGAATGTTGTTCCTTATCTTCTTAGATTTCTAGAGAGTACTAGAAATCCTTGATAGGATTTGTAGAACTCAAGTTATGGCTTTGACAAGTCAAGGGCATTTTGGTCATTTGGAGATTACAGGTCATTTCAAGAATAAAGCCATAAATCCTATTTCCAAGCTTCAAATGGAAAAATATTCAACATCAAACTTGTTAAAAATGATGTTTTAAGGCTAGTAAGGAGGTCATGAGATGATGGAAGGGTTTTTAGCTCAAAGTTGCAAAAATGACCTAAAATAAGGGCATAAGTTAAATAAACCAAAGTTGGAAATTGGTATTTTCAACCTACACATCCAAACCATGGCATGTAATATATCATTTTGACTCTAGAAAACATTTTAAGAACAATGGTTTAGCCACATTTTTGATTTGAGGTCTAAATTGTGGACTTGCTTTGAAAAGCACTTACTTGCATATTAAGCAACACTTGCAAAACTCAAAATCAAGGCATGAGCAAGGCTTTTTGCAAGCTAAACACCTCTAATATCTCACTTGGGGAGATTTTGGGATGAGAACAAGTGGCTGTACCAAGGGAAACAGAATTGTGCATGTCATGATACATGATGGAAAATCTCATGACATGAGAAGTAGAAAATCTCATTGGAAGGATCTAGAGGGTTCTAGATCATCCAAACTTCATCTATATAAGGAGTAGAGTGGATCCCTTGAAGGGGTTGGTGATCATTGAAGGATTGAGCATAGCTTGAGATTGAGTTTTCTTGGATTGCAATTGAAATCGGTTTCACCAAATTCCTCAATTTCCATCCATTTTCTTGATTGAAACATCTTCCATGGAGGTCAAGGGTTGATTCCAGATCATTTTCAAGAAGAATTGGTGGCTAAATCGTGTATGAGCAAGTGAACTTCTCCACCTGCAAATCATGATCGGGTTCCAAGATTCAAGCACTTTCCATTTATTCTTTTGCATACAGAAGCAAGAGGAAGGTTCAGTGATCGTGTCCAGAAGATTAGAGAGCTTGATTTGGAGGATTAGGGCATCTGTTCAACCAAGATTTTTAGGTTGGTACCTCTCTTCCGATAGCATGATTTAGGTAGAATTAGGTTGAATTAAGGTGTTAGATTGATTGTAGAATGGTGTAGGATGGATTCCAGATAGTTAATTGATGAATTAGAGACAAATTAGGTGAATTGCCATTTTTGGTTGAGATTCGGAGATGATGAATCTTGAGGTTTCAGAAGAGACTATGGGTATGATTGAATTCGTGGCAAGATTTAGGATAAGATTCATGTTTTGACCTCTTGGATTGGAGGCTTCTAGGGAGAACTAGGGTTGAAGGGGATGATCAGAGCTCCACCGGCGGTGGCCGGAGTTGGGCGCGAAATTGCAGAGATTTGAATGGATAAGAAGACTCTGGGACCATCAGATCTTGTTTTGACCTTTGACTGGGAGATGATCCAAGGGCCACGTTTTAAAGTTGAGTTGTGAAGGATTCTGAAGCATGAAACGATGTGTTTCATTTATTCAGTGTTTTGGGCTTAATGATTTAAGTGTTATCCACACCCCCTGAAGGCCCAACCCAAGATTTAAACTGAATCTGATTACTATTGGCACCGCGCGCTCATTTATTTTTGTTGGATTTTCATTTAATTTTCGTTTTATTCATGGTTCTTGAAAAAATCATAATTAATTGAATATTAATCCAATCAAACCCATTCTTTTTGCATTCTACTCATGATTGAGTCTATTATTGTTTAGAGAAAAAATATTTTCGTTTCATGTAATTTCTGATTTTATTGGAATTTTATATTTTAATTGATATTAAAATGTTTATGTTTGATGCATATCTTTGTGGATTTTTGTTTGATCTCATGGTGATGATTCTTGGCCTAATTTTTTGTGTGTGATTAGGTTAGACATGTATGATCCCATAGAATTTTTCTCACATTTTTGTGATGAAAATAGGTGTGCTTTCTAGATTGATATTTAGATGCTTCCTTTTTAGGGTTTTAGGTTTGATACCTTGTAATGTAGGATTTAGTCCTAAATCCAATTTGATGGTTGGATCTTTGAAATTAATGTGGTAGAGTCATGATTGACCTAGGATCCCATAGTAATTTTTGTAGGATTTTACAATTGATTTTAGTATTTTAGTTAGGACTAACTTTAGTACTAGGTTTTAGATGATCCTAATTTACTAATTCAATTAGTTTAACTTCTCTAGTTCCCTTAGATTAGGGTTTGTGCTTGGTTTGCCTTTGGTTGAAGTTGAAGACAAGTTGAAGACAAGAGGAGGATACTTGAAGTTGCTTGAAGTTGCTTGGAGTTTGGATTTGTCTGTGCCTGAAGGTGTCTGATGAAGGTTAGGAGATAGGACATAGGGAGAGCCTTATAGTTAGAATGATTTCTTTCAGAAACATGGAAAGCATCTTGTGCTTCCATTCCTCCCAATGACTAAAAGTCCTCCTCAGATATTCACATCCCTCCTTTGGAGGGATGAGTGGCTTTATCTGAGAAGTAGAACTTGGAGGGAACCAGTCTCTCATAATGATGAACCCTTACAGGCTTCCTTTGGTTGTCAATAACCTGTTTATCATTTCCCCTCATCCTGTTAAATCAATTGTCTTCTGATTGGAGTATCTTGAGAGATGTCAGACTTGAGTTTGAAGATGGGGACTTCACTGAAGAGTATGGAAGAGGATGATTCCTTGAGCATTGTCATTATAGCCGAAGCTTGAAGAGCAAGAACAACAGGTTGATACTTGAAGACCCCATGGAGATTGAATGAAGAGCTGAGGCTTAAAGAATTGAAGAATGAAGTTGACACTCCCATATGATTGAAGACTACTCTGAGAAGCTGAGGCTTGTAGGAGAAGAAGACCAAGTTAAGACTGGTGAAGCACAGAGAGCTGAGGCTTGAAGACTAAGTTGATACTCATGAAGAGGATTCAATTGGGACTGAGTGTAGAGCTGAGGCTTGAGGAATAAAGGATGAGTTGATACTTACATTGAAGCTTGGAGAGCCTGAAGGAATCAAGTTGATACTTGTAGTTGAGAGTGAATCCTGAAGGTGGAATTGACTGGAAAGCTGAAGCTTGAAGAACAAGATTAAGCTGAAGCTTATGTTTGATAGGTTGAAACCCTGGAGGAACAAATTGATATTTGTCATGGAAGTTAATAATTAGCCTTGAAGGGTGGTTGAAGTCTGAAGACTGAATTGCTGTCAGAAGAGCTGAGGCTTGGAGGAGAGAGAGAGTTGTTGATCTGCTTTCTTGTCTGTTTTCTTTTCTGTGCTGATGTGCCTTGCTTGACTTGCTTGATGCATTAGAATAAGTCCAGGATTAGACTGACTTTAAGCTAGGAGCATGATTGCACTAGAGGTTGAGTTGCTCCCTCTGCTTGTATTGTTACTGTATGGCTTTGCTTGCGGGTATTCGGTAGAGCCCAACTCCCTTGCCCATGTGGTTTATTTTGCTTGATAGCATGATTTTATCTCTTCTGTATGATTGCAGTTTACTGTATTTTGCTTGATAGCATGTCTCCTCTGCATGATTACTGTTATTCATATCTGGCTTGAGGTTGAGATGAGCTTGTGGAGGTTTATGCCCCACACACATTTCCTCCCTCACTTGCATTGCATGCATTTTACAGTCGTTTACCGTTTACTGTATACTGTTTACTGTTTAAGCTGATGCTTTATCTGTTTCTGTTTATCATTGACATGATCCCTTAGGACTCTCATTTCCTTTGATAAGGAAGTGATGATAGAACTTTAGGTTGAAACCTATGCATGACAACTTCTAGGAGTTCCCTGTTTCAAACTTCAACTATAGGATGAATCCTTGGCATGACAACAGTAGGACTTGATAGTCTCCCCATTAGTTGAGCCTGTTCTCTTCTCATCTCAAACAGCTTAAGATACAGTAATCATGAATGATTTCTTTCCTACGTTACGAGCCTTAAGCTATCTGAGAAAAGATTGTTGGAGAGCTTCTTTCCAACAGTCTGGATGTTTAGTATGGCACCCTTTGGGTGACATGCGACACATTCACTCTCAGGTCATAGTCTTTAGTGCTATTGAAATTGCAAACACAATAAAAAACACTTCTTCGGTAAAAGACAAAAAACAAACTTCAAACCTTTTTGCTCCGTGGGCCCATAATTCAAAGGAAGCTTTTTCGAAGAAAAGAGTGTCGTTAAACTTCAGCGCCACCGCAAACAGGCTTTGTCCCTAACTGCTGGAACTGCTGTTTAACCCCACTCGATAAAATAGATGAATCTGAATTCTCGTAATCCGTATTATCCCGAACTACATAAGCTCTGATCTCTCATACCTGTTGAGAGTACGTAGGCACAATACTGACGTATTGGCGAGCCACCTTCCCCGTAACCCGTAGTAGGCCGAACTACGTAAGCTCTGATCTCTCATACCTGTTGAGAGTACGTAGGCACAATACTGACGTATTGGCGAGCCACCTTCCCCGTAACCCGTAGTAGGTCGAACTACGTTGACTCTGATTTCTCATTCTCTGATGAGAATACGTAGGCATAAAGCGCGACGCTTTGCCGAGTCATTTTATTTTCTTTTAAGCTAACCTTGATAGGTAGATAGATAAACCAACTCATCCAGTAAACACAACAAGCGTGGATCCCGTCGAGTACGACGGACGTGAGGGGTGCTAATACCTTCCCCTTGCGTAACCGACTCCCGAACCCAGACAACGGTTGCGACGACCTTGTCTTATACCTTTTTCGTCAGGTTTTTCTGATTGTTTCCTTTCCTGCTCTGAGGGATAAATAACGAAAGGTGGCGACTCTTCTGTTTCGCCGGCACCTTATTTTCGCGGAAGCGACAATTATGATTTTTCGCTTGTGCAGTATCCAGGCCCCTACAGATTGGCATGTCTTTGACGGATGCGTTCATTTTATCACATTTTCCCTAACAGAGTTTATTAGTTACAATTTTCGGTTGCAATTTCTTTTGCGGTTGTGAAATTTCCGGGTTCTTTGGTATTCAACCGTCTTTTACCTTGAAAGTTTGAAAGTCGTTCGCCTTTCATCCCTTCAGGTCCAAGTCATTTGAATAGGGGCAACTGTTGTACCCTAAAATTTGACCAACCATTTCTTGTACTTCGCTTTTTTTTCATTTCATTTTCGCATTTCTGCATATCATAGCATTTGTTCTTGAGACAGGGGATCAAGGAATTTATGTGGCTCAGGGTTCTCTTTTGGGTGCAAGAGTCTAAACAGCGAGCATCAGAGGCTCCGACATTTATTTTGCCCAGTAACCAAGCATTCGATTTTATTTTATTCAATGGGATAATTTTCAGCTCAGAAGACAGATCATAGGTTATCTCAGGCGTCCTTACAGTTATAATATTCAAGGGCAAGTTTCAGAGGCTTAACGGGGCTCAAAACGGGAGAAAACGGGCAAATGCGCAAGATTCCCTCCGAAAGGCGCCAAAATTCAAAATTTCAAGGCGTTAACCGGTTAACCATATAAAATTTTGCCCTGTACGTGAATTTTCAATGTGGGACCTTTGGGGTCTATTTTGATCACTTATAAATCTAATTTTACACCAAAAGAAGGATCTAGAATCACTCTAATTTGGATTAACTTTCAAAATTAATTCAATTTCCCTCTTACTTTCCATTCCTAATCCCATTCCAATTTTCATAACCTCACTCCAAACCACATTCTACTCCAAGCCTAGAGCATATTTAAATGAATTTTCTCCAAACCTCAAAGAATAATCCTCACAATTACATTTCATTTTCAGATTTCACTCTCACTCTTGGTCTTCATTTCTACAATAAGAAAGCTCTTAGATCTTGAAGAATCTTTGGGTTTCTTACTTGGATCTACTCATTTCAAGTGAATCAACACTCACCAAAGCAAATCTCCGCTTTGCAGGTTGGCAATTCTAGATCTAATTCTGTTTTGAGCTTATTTGGATAAGCACAATGTAGATTTATGGATTTTGATGATTTTTGATCCATTTTGTTAATTTCGATCTTTGGTCTTTGTGATCTCAATGCTTGATGAAGTTTAATTGATGTTTGATCACTGATTTTTGGTGTTAAATTTGTGCATAATTGATTACATGATCATTTGGATTATTGCATAATTGATTAATTGTTATTTTTTCTGCTTCTGGTATAGCATTAACGGGTTAACTAGTGCAATTTCAAAAACATTTCAAGTGGTTAACCGGTTAACCAATAGGGTTAACTGATTAACACTGAACCAGAATGCAATTTTTGATTGTTTTCAAGCTTGTTTTGATTTCTTCTCACCTTGAATCTTCATGGATTGATATGATGCATTTATGTGGGCTGGTTTGAACATGTTCCACTGTTCTTGATTGTTTGATCTCATTTCTTCGACATGTGATGTTCGATTCCCACTTGAATGTATATCATGTGGATGTTGTTCAAGTGATGAATGATCATTTGCTTTACTTGAGTTTCAAGAATTGTTTGGTTGAGATGTGCTTGTGGTGGTGGTTGCCCCACACTTTTTTCCTCCTACTCTTCTTTGATGATTGATGGTAACGGTTGTAGGAGCTTGCTTCTCCCATTTCATCTCATCCTTCTTGTTGTTGAGTCTTGTTGCATCATTTGTATTTTCATTTCATGTTTGCATCTCGTATTTCTTTCATCTCTTTTCATCTTATGATTGAATTGCTAAGTGTTTACTTGGTCTTTTGTCATGATCCCTTAGGATTCCTAGTCCCTCTGTTTAAGATGGGAGTAGGAGAGACATTAGGTGTTCAATCCTTTGCATGATAACATTAGGATAGATTTCCCCTTTCAATCCAAACTTTAGGAGCATTTTGCATGATAACATTAGGGTTGACTTAGTTTCCCCTTAGAGTTTGTGTCTTCTTTTTTCATCTCCTAAACATCTTAAGACACTTAATAAAGGATAATAAATGGTGTACGCTATGAGCCTTAAGTACTTGAGGAATGATAGTTGGGAGGCCTCCTCTCAATCTGTCTAGAGTGTTTAACGTATGCCCTTTGGGCGATATGCGACGCATTCTCTCTCAAGTCATAGTCTTTAGTGCAACATGAGTTACAAACTCAACTCAATTCACTTCTTGTTTAAAAAACACAAACAAAACATCAAACCTTTTTATCCTTCGGGATTGTTTGAAAATCATTTTCAGAAAGAGTGTGTTAAGTCTTGGTTCTACCGCAAACAGGCATCGTCCCTAACTGCTGGAATGAAGGTTTAACCCTACTCAATTAGAACACCCGAACCAATTTGTGGTCGTGTCAGCCCGAACTACATTTGCTCTGATTTCTCGTACCAGATGAGGATACGTAGGCACAAGACGGTGATGTCTTGGCGAGCAACCTTTCCCCCTTCACCCGTAGTTTTCCGAACTACGTTGACTCTGACTTTCCCATTGCACGAGGGAATACGTAGGCATAGAGCGGTGATGCTCTATCGAGTCTCTTTTCTTTTCTTTTGTCCCTATGAGCTAGCCTTTTGATAGATTAACACCCTTTTAGATAGACAAGAAGCGTGGATCCCGTTGAGTACAACGAACGTGACAGGTGCTTATTGTAACACCCCATTTAAATTATTCAGTCGCTTCGTTTTTTTTGTGAGGTGTAGTTGTGTGGTGTCCTTAATTAAGGGTATGAGGTTAGGAGTAAGGGAGAGAGGTGACCTTAGTTGGGGTATTGTGGACCTAGATAAAAGAGTAAGTTAATTATGATATCGAGAGCATTATAGTGATTAATATTATTCCAACTATTATTAATAATAATGTTAATGAGATTATCATTATTATTATTATTATTATTATTATTATTATTATTATTATTATTATTATTATTATTATTCATATTAATAATATTATTTGGTGGAATATTATTATTATTCATATTATTACTATTAGTATGAATAGTATTATTAGTGGGAGAATATTATTATTATTATTATTATTATTATTATTATTATTATAGGATTTAAATAATAAAATAAGAAATAAGGGATTAAAGGAAATAGAGAAGTTTTTTGGGGAAAGAGAATTAGAACACGATAAACGGCCAGAGAAAGGTTTTGGGAGAAAAAGTGAGAAGAAGAACAAGGAGGAAGAGAAGGAGGCTAGGGTTGTCAATCCTTCAAGATTCTTCAACCATTGAGCAATTAATCGAGGTAAGGGGGGAGAATGGATTTCAATATGGGTGAATTAACATGAGAGGGTAGTGAGAGGTCTTTTCTCTCATAGGAATTATGTGTTCTTGAGGATTCTTGATATAATTTTTGTAGCATGATAAATTCCATAAAATTGTTGCTGTTCTTGAATGATTATTGTATGGGGGGAGTATTGCTTTTCATAGTTTTCTATGTATACCTTTCGGTATGTTGTGGTGATGTAAGGTTTAGGGATTTGGGTAAATATGTAAGAATGAATGTGTTATATACGATGCTCTAAGGTTTCCCTAAGGTTTAGAGATTTGGGTTAATTGTGGGAAATAGGGAGGTAACCGTAAGAATCTGAGGTTATGGCCAAATGGCCAAATGATATGTATCGTTGAATATTAATATGTGCTTGTAGGGAAAAACTTATGGGAAATTGAACCTTCGTGACCAGAACCTTGACATTGTTATATGTCTGACCCTGAAGGGGTTAAATATTAGATAGTGAGTAATTTTAATGTCGTAGGGTGTAATTGAAGGAAAAATTGTAATATGTTGTCCCTATAGGAATAGGAATATTCAAATATGGGTAACTCTGAAGTACTCAGAGCAATTGCAGGAAATAGTGTTTTATGTGTGGCAAATGTTGCCAGATGAGCATAATAAACCATAGAAGTTGTGTCGTTATTGCCGTATAACCTTAGGAATGTTTTAGTGATGTTTTGGGTGCTTTGAGTAAGTGATTCGCAAGAATAATTGGGTGAATATCAGTTTCGGAGCGTAACAACGTCTTTCTGTCCGTCACGAATGTTCATGTTTTCGGTCGAAATTGTTTTGGACGTAACTTTGGATCCGTAAGTCCGTTTTGATCCCCGTTCGAAGCGTTGGAAAGCTAAAAAACAGAGATATAACATAGGATAGATAATGGAATTTTTTCCCCAATATTTTTATATCTAATTATGTTTGAGAATTCAATTGTGTATATGTTTTAGTAACGAATCATGTTCTGGTTCAATGATGTCTTGGTGTTTGATAGATGTGGGCCAAGATGGTCGAATGTGGAGAATCTTGTGCGATTGTGGTAATTCCCAAGAGGATTACAGTGAGCGGATGGCTCGTGTGGATCAAGATTGATCGTGAATTATGTATGATGTATTATATTGCATAGTCGTGTTGACATGCATTTCATATCATGTGTCTTGTGGAGATGGCTAGGTGGGAATCCATGATGGGTGCCTAGTTTCATCCGAACTTCATTGTGGAAGTTGGTGTGGAGATAAGTTGTAGTTCAGAGGATACGACTTATCCGGATTCCGACGGAAATCGGGTTCTAGTGTGAACCGTATGAGATTGTGTTGGTACCACATGCATTGTGTCGAGTCAGTGAGTCACATTGCATTATTGTAATTGAATGTGGGCTATGAATGCCAATTGATTGAGGTGGCACGTGTATGTGCATTATTTGTGCTTATTTTATGTATGGTGTGTAACTACTCCTTAGCATGTGTATTTCACTGTTTATTTATTGAATGTAGTTCTCACCCCTTTTTGTTGTTGTGTATGTGCTCTCTTGGGAGTACAGGTGACCAGGTACCTGAGTAGTGCTTGGAGTGTGTTGCTATTTGATCGAGTCTTAGGAGTCGCTCTGATACGTAACATGGGATGACAGGATTTCTTTGTTATTTGACTACTTTATTTGTTTATTGTTACGTATCTTCATTTATTGGACTTATGTTGTATGACCTCGTGTCGAGGAGAATTATATTGGAGAATTGATTTGTATTCCGCTGCTTACTTGAAAACTAAATAATATTGATTATTTTAATGAAATGAAGTGACTTAGTGTGATATCCCACTGAGTTGGAGAACTCTGATGAATTTCATGAATTGTTTCTATATATTTATTATATTACGCGTACGGGGTAAAGTGGGGTGTTACACTTATACCTTCTCCTTGCGTAACCGACTCTGAATCCAAGATTTGGTTGCGATGACCTTGTCTTTTCCCTTTTTCGTAGGTTTTCTCTGATCGTTTCCTTTCCCTCTCTTTGGGATAAATAACAAACGGTGGCGACTCTTATGTCTTTGTCGGCCCCTTTTCGCAGTAGTGACAATTATACAATAAGATTTTGTCCTATAATCAATTATGGATCATATTTAATCAATTATGGCGCTAAAATCGCTTTATAATCAATTAAGTAAGTCACATATGTGTTTGCAGGTATAAAGACTATATCTATCTATTGATTTGGTTTTAATGTTGATAACACTCTTAAGAGAAGTCTTCATCAGTATTTTTGTTCAATGCTTGTTGGTTTAAATAATATCATCTGATATTTTGATTCAAGTGATGGTGCTTGATATTTTTGGGAGAAAATATGGAGGATTCAATGGTCTAAGAGGGGTGGGGTGAATAGATCTCCAAACTAAAACCTTAATTTTGACGTACAAAGAGATTATGCTTATATATATATATATATATATATATATATATATATATATATATATATATATATATATATATATATATATATATATATATATATATATATATATATATATATATATATATATATATATATATATATATATATATATATATATATATATATATATATATACACACACACACACACACACACACACACATTAGAATTTGCATAGAATGACAATTCAGAAAGAAATCAAGATCGAAACACAAAATGAACCAAATATGAAAAACAACGAGATGTATTGAATATATGTCACAAGTATTGTTATTTTTAAATATCATTACTATGTGGATTCTACTATCACAATTTTCAGTTCAATCTTCAACAAGAAAAACTTAAAGTTCCGTTCTTATAAAACTTGTGCTTTACAAATCTAGAAGCAATAAAGAATAACCTAACATGCAATGTCTATGAAATTAAAAAAGGGGAGAGAGAGAGAGAGAGAGAGAGAGAGAGAGAGAGAGAGAGAGAGAGAGAGAGAGAGAGAGAGAGAGAGAGAGAGAGAGAGAGAGAGAGAGAGAGAGAGAGAGAGAGAGAGAGAGAGAGAGATGTACTCTGGGATTTATAATGGCTTAACTATCGTCCTTGCTAACCTTAATCCACTCTCCAATAGTTTCACATTGATTTTTTTGGTTTTCCACTATAATTTGTGACAAAGTTAAACGAGATTAGTAAAATCACAATATCCAAATTAACACTGAAAATATAAAAATATTCTATTTGGATCCTTGACATGTACATAATCTACAAATTGAACTCTCTGCAAAATCTTTACACGAAATCACTGTAAATTTTTAGGCCATAACAACCTACTCCAATGTCTCTGTTCTACAACAATATCTTCTCGATCCTACCGTTATCTTGAGGGTTGGTCTGTCCAAAGATTGAGAAGAACTATGACCGTGTTTGTAGGCTTCTATACAGCACTACCAAGATGAACCTGGAAAGAAAACCGTCTTTATTTTTCACTAGAATTGTTAAAACTAGCTACAACATGACACACCTTGTGAACCTTTGAAATCTTAACCAAAACTTCAAAGAAATGTTAAATTCAATAAATGAATCTCCTCAACAATCACAAATCTTTACAAATGAGATTTAGATCCACGCAACAATGGAGAAAGAATTAGGTAGAAGATGAAAGAAATCGTTTGTAAGTGTTTAAAAAAAAATTTCAAAACACTTTTGAAAGTATGAGAAAACAAGTGGCTTGTGAGTTTTAAAATTAATATAGGAAGTGTATGTTTTATAACATTGTGAAGGTTTTGAGAGAAAATGTTATTTACATGTGCTGGAAATCTAACACAAATATGAGAGAAAAATGGTGTATGATTCGAGTCAAAAGCAAGAGTTATGATTCGAGTCAGACTAACTGTGTGATTCAAGTCACATAGGTACAAAATATTTTTTACTAATATTCAAAGAATTTTTTAGATTCTATAATTGTCATGACTTGAGTAATTCTAAAGCATAGTTCTTGACTAAGAAAATCTAAGAGATTGATTTTAATCATATTTCTTATGTTATAATCAAACACTTTGATTTACGCATGATAAAATATGAATCTAAAACTTGATCCATAAATATGCAATTGACGAGGACACTCAATGACTTAAAAAATAAAACCAAAAGCTTAAAAGACAAACAAAAAAACCATAACCCTTAAGGTATAAGAGACATGAGACTTCAGATATGATCAAGTGATGATGGTTAAAATGTTGCTGATCAAATGATGGTTGAGACAACCTATGTCCCATTAGTGAAATTATAATTAAAACCTATAAACCGTTATAAAAAAGTATGGAAATTTCGAAACTTTTAAATAATAAGACTGAACTATTTAAAACATTATGCTTGACACGCACACACACACACACATACACATACACATACACGCACACACACATGTGCATACACACATACACAAACACACATACACACACACAAACGCAAACACATGCACACACGCTCGCACAAATGCATACATGCACATACGCACACACACACACATGTATACGCACATACGCGCATACACATACACACGCACACACACAAGCACACAAACACAAACTCAAACACATACGCACACACGCGTACATGCACATGCCCAAAAGCACGTGTGCACGCGCACATACACACAATAAGTGTACACACAAACACACACACGCACACATACACACACACTTACACACACACACACACACACACACACACACATACACACACACACACACACATACACAGATATATATATATATATATATATATATATGTTTGTGTGTGTGCATGTGTGCGCGCGTGTGTGTGTGTGTGTGTGTGTGTGTGTGTGTGTGTTTTCTAATAACTTACATAGAGCTTGACACAATTAAGACTAGTGCCACTGCCACGTAAATAAAACTTAAATGAATAATACATAAAGGAAATCAAAATAAAGCATTAAAAATATCTTCTAAGTCCAACGGAACTGACATTTATATTGTCTATACATAACTTTACGTAAGAGTAGCGATGTGATCATCGTTTGACAAAATACTAACAACCTTCAATCTTAACTATGTTGTAACCTATCTCCACGTAACACAACAGCCTTTCATAATAAATTGTCAGGATGTAAGAAGGAGTCTAGCTCATCGTCTGATCGTCATAGATCAATCCAAAAATGCAAGACAAAAAGAACACAAGGCTAAGATTTACGTACACGTTTATAAGTGGGAATGAGGTGTAAAATAATAAAATATATGACAAACCCAATTATTCCAACAAGTGTATCCTTATCACATATTTATCTATAATCAATTTCTATTTATTTTAATGCATCTCCGAACTATATGTTGACTCGGGTCACTAAACGCTGTCAAGGATATCTATCCCATTTACTAATATAAAATCTCACAAGACCATATGCCACCAGTCTCAATTACCAATAGTTATGCTACCTGACTTCACGTGGAGTTTAAGTGTTATAAGTCAATCGTCTCTAAGAAATTAAGCCAAGAACCTCGTCTTTCTTTGCATGCATAAATGATAATCCCTGTCGAGATTGTGGGTGACCGACCAACCTCATATGTAACATACCGCATGTCAGTTTACTTACACATTCCTCAATAAAAGTCTATATGATCACTCAATCAACTTGTGGCAGCTTTAAACCATAATTATTAATTTAATACTCGGAAATTATCGTATCAACCTTTCAGGTTATACTTATTATATAGATACTTCGATTGAGTGCGAAATCCATCAATTTTCTTGTTGTATTTATCCATTCCTTCCTGGAACAATACTTATCTCTACACAATCAGTTTTGTTCGTACAATGAATAACGTATGTTAAATTTCCAGGTAAGATAGGTGAGCATAAGAAGAACTCTTAATTCTTTTGTTGATTTGATTCTCAACTTCAACCTTAAATGATATGAACACATCCAATCATGATTGATATTTTTCATGTATATGAAATATGTATGCATATATAGGATAATCATCTATGAATGATATAACATATTGTTGATTTACTAGTCAAATTATCATCTCATCACAATATTAAGTAAATAATGCATATATAGTTTTGCCACTAATGTATTAAATGTTCATAAGGTGAAAATATTCTCAAAACTTTTGCTTACAAATAATGCTAAGAAAAATACTTTATTAATTAAGATTTATATAAATATTTTATTAAATAATTTAATTTATTATTATAATCAACAAAAACTCAAAATAGACATCTAATTTAAGAGAAAGAGAGTATATAATCTGAACAATCACTAAAACATTAACTTTAAAGTTTTAACATTACCAAAATAATATCTATATTGAAACTACTTAAAATGATATGATTTTTTTCTTCACAAAATATATTAGCAGACCATTTAACTTTATCATTATACTAAATAAATATGTTTATATATTTTTAATTTTTAATTAAACAAAAATACTCAAGTTTTTTCTTATTCAATGACTAAAATCATATACAAATTTGTTTTTTGTTTTTCGCACTCTAGTTCTTAGGGGAAGAGACTCTAGTAATCCATAGCTCGTGTCGAGAGGTACTTTCACTAGTTAAGTATTGTTCTCAATAAGAATCAAACTCAGTATTCCCCGAACCTTCGTTTCTTAGCAGAAACTTGTTTACCACTCGAGCCCAAGTGATTGGTTAAAATCATATACAAAATTTTATTGGTTGAAAAAATACGATTTAAACATAAAATATAATAGTATCTATTTGTGGAAACAGAATCATTCTATGAAAAAAAGTCAAACTAACTATCATTCCAAAATGATTAACCTTAAGCTTCAAATTACCAAAGACTAATTAATTACCCTGGAGAAGTAAATATCATGATGATTTTGGCAAACAAATCAGAACGAGAAATCGATGCAACAGTTTCAATCATAGCCGAAACCGAATGACCAACAAAGATACAAGAATCAACTCCAAGTTCTTGCAAGATTGCGAGTAAATCATAAGCATAGCCTTCTAATGTTGAGTAATGTTTGAAATCAAAATAATACCAAGGAACCTCTTTGTTTAAAGGATTTCACACAGTCAAATTAATCCCAAGCGTACACTTGTTGAAACCCAAGATTTACCAACACGATCCACTGTCTCATGTTACTCCCTTTCAAGGAACCACCTTGTCCCAAGATTTCACTTGATCGGATCTGAATTGCATAATCTTCCCCAAAACCCTCAAATCCTGAATGATCTTGAAGGAAAAACCCATCTCAGTTTTCTTATTTGAAATCCTTAAAGAACTCAACCCAATATTCTCGGTACACCAACCTAATTGGACGTCATCAACCCTTATATAGATGGTTACCCAATCAAAAAATGATTATGTGTAGTTTGATTGTGTATATGCATAGAGGAGAGGTTGAAGACTATATATGTGCTTTGAAATTCTGGTTTCGTATAGGTCTTACACTAGAACCTTAGTAGAAAAAGATGCATGTATTAATTATTTATAAGTATGCACGTTTAGAAGGAAAAGGAATACAAATGGATGGACGAAAATCTGAATTTTTGAAAAAGGCATCGAATGTGTCGATCTATAAAAGCTATAGGTGACAATAGAACATAAATACAAGCATATTTAGTAACAATAGAACATAATTGTCACACTTTATGCCAAATAACACAAAACAAACATGAAACATGAAGGATACAATGTAATAAAAAAAACTCTTGAGTTTGCTATAAAAGTGACAGGATTATGTGACATATGTCTTTGCTGCTATTGAAATGTTGCACATGCATGTGCTCTAGCAAGGTGATATACAAATTTATCACCACTCAAACCAAAAACAGAGATATTATCATAATAATGACACACAACAAGAATTTTGCTAACAGTTGTGAATCGGATGTCTTGAAAAAAAAATATAAACGGTTTCTTTATGATCGAGAAACACACAAGGGTTAGGGTTAACAAAGATAACAAGGTAAAACAACAAGGAACAACAAGGATTGGTTATAAACTATTATTCTTTCCTTTCTATTAGAACAAGATTACAAGTATACAAGAATAACAAAATAACCTCTCTCACTTGAATTAGGATTTTATCTTCCTATTTTTCCTTATGCGAAAATTGAGAAACTAACACCCTATTTATAAGAAAAATAACACACTGACCTAATGGACTTTTTAACAATCACCCATTACAGGCTAACTTAGGGTACAAGTTAACTTAAACAATTGGGATTACAAGCAAGGCCCAATACAACATGCTAACAACCCTAGCAATATTGACCAATGCATGTTAGAACAAACATCAACTACAACACGCGTTACTCCGACAATGACATGCGAACATACTTCGACCTCATGCTTAATTCCTGTCGAACTAGAAGCTACCCTTCGACCATACGAGAGTTCGATCCAATATCTCACAAACCTCCACCTTGGATCTAACTCTATAACATCAAGAAAATAGCTTTCTTCATGTAGCTTTATCAACTACATAAAGTAGAAAAACTTGCAACTGGGCAAGGTCCTGGTGATCATATCAGCAGCATATGAACAGACTTCGATTGTTGTCTTACTATCTTCACCCAATGCTCCATCATAAATTAGGATTCTATTCGGAGACCCATTTATGTACCTTAGAATCCACTTCAATGCTTGCCACTGAGCCTTTCTAGGATTCTCCATGTACCTGCTTATAAGACTTACTGCATATGTTATGTCAGGCCTAGTATAAACCATAGAATACATCAAAGAACCCACTATATTAGCATATGGAATGTTATTCATATAAGTTCTTTCAACATCAGTGATGGGACACTGATCTATACTCAGCTTGAATTGAGGATTTGTTTGAGTAACCAACAGGCTTTGAATTTGACATACCAAACTTTTCGAGAACCTTCCGTAGGTATGCCTCTTGAGATAAGCATAATTTCAATTGCTTTCTATCTCTTCGGATGTCAATCCCAAGAATCCTGGACACAACTCCCATATCCTTCATGTCGAACTCCTTATTGAGTTCAGCCTTCACCCTTATTACCTCTTTGACATTGTTGTTTGCTATTAGAATATCATCCACATAGAGCAACAAAATAACAAATGAATTACCCGGTCAAAGTATAAAGTAAACACAGTGGTCCAACTGACTTCTGATGAAACTTATGCATGCCATGAACTTGTCGAATATCCTATTCCATTGTCGAGGAGATTGTTTCAGTCCTGTCGCTACTGCGAAAATCGGTGTCGGCTATGACAGAAGAGTCGCCACCGTGCGTTATTTATCCCAAAGGAGGGAAAGGAAACGCTCGAAGTAAACCTAACGCAAAGACGGGAAAGGAATGGTCATCGCAACCAAATCCTGGATTCAGGAGTCGGTTACGCAAGGGGAAGGTATTAGCACCCCTCACGTCCGTCGTACTCGACGGGATCCACGCTTGTTTTCTAGTACGGATTGTTATTCTATCTACACTAAGGGTCAAGGGTTAAAAGAAAAGAAAATGACTCGGCAAAGTATCGCACTTTATGCCTACGTATTCCCGTCTGGAACGAGAAATCAGAGTCAACGTAGTTCGCCTACCTACTGGAAAGGAGGGGAAGGTTGCTCGCTAGGATATCGCATCCTATGCCTACGTACTTTCATACAGCATGAAAGATCAGAGCAAACGTATTTTGGGCTACGGAAGACACAATTTTGTTTGACTGTTTTTTTTTATCCTTCTGAAAAAGGTTTCTCTCCTGATTACGCGTCCAAGCGGACAAAAATGACTCTTTGATTGGTTTACAGTCTTTTACGCAAGAACTGTCTTTTATTGATGTTTTATCCTTTTATTGTATTTTTGATTGTTTTGAGAAAGAAGAGACAGAACTCTAAAACCTATGGTTGAAAAGGGAATCAAAATCTACCCTAATGTTGTCATGCATGGGTGAAAGCCTAATGTCTGTCATATTTCACTCTTGCGCAGAGAGAAACAGAGATCCTAAGGGGATGAACGGGAAAGCAATAGCATATATACAGTAAAGCAGTAAAATGCATGAATGCAGCAGTACAAGCGAGGCAATGGAGTCCCACTCGACCTCGAACCTAGAAAACAATGGGTAAAGTGAAACAACTTCACTTCAACCTTATGGGAAAATTAACAAACAATACAGTAGAGAAAATAAAACCCCAAACCAGCCCTGACAGCCCACCAGCTCCTGCAGCAGCAACTCTGAACAAACCTCAAACTTTGACAGTTGATAAACAACAACATCTTCCAATGAACCCCAAAGATCCAACTCCAATGATACCCAAGCTACAACAAGCTTCCATCTCCAAGAAATCCCCAAGCTTAAGCAAGTACAGAATCTTAACCAGTTGACAGCATTAGACAGCAGTAAACCCTAGCTTTAACAGTTGCACAGCTTTGACCTGAACAATCTTCATCTTTGTCAATCTTTGATCTTCATCCCTATCTTCAATGGCTTCTTTCTTCAAGGCAAGCTCTCCCAGCAAAGAATTGATTTTATCAGAAGAAATTGAATGTCAAACAGTTCATTGACAACCAAAGGAAGCCTATAAACAGTTGACATTGTAACAGACTGTTTCCCTCAAAGTTCTACCTCTTAGATAAAACCACTTATCCCTCCTAAGGAGGGAGGTGAATACCATAGAGGGACTTTATGTCATAGAGAGGAATGGAAGCACAGGAAGCTATCCATGTTTGTGAACAAATTCATTCTATTCTAAGGCTCTGCCTATTTTCTCCTATTTCTCCTAAGTCTTCAATCAGCTCCTAGTTAGCCTACCTACCGAAAAGGAGGGGAAGGTTGCTCGCTAGGATACGGCATCCTATGCCTACGTACTTTCATACAGCATGAAAGATCAGAGCAAACGTAGTTCGGGCCTTGGAAAACACAGATTTGTCTGACTGTTTTTTATCTTTCTGAAAAGGTTTCTTCTGACTAAGAGTCCAAGCGGACAAAAATGACACTTTGATGTTTGTTTTCAGTCTTTTATGCAAGAACTGTTTTTTTATTATGTTTGCAATCTCTGACGCACTAGAGACTATGATTTGAGGGTGACTACATCATATGTCACCCTAAGGGTAACACACTAAGCAGTCAGATTACTGAAGAGTGACCCTCCAGCAACCCTTTCTCAAATAGCTTAAGGCTCGTAGCGTACGACATCAATTATCCTTATTACTGTGTTTTGAATTGTTTTGAGATGAGAAGAGAAAGAAGCTCTAAAAACCTAGGGTTAAAAAGGGGAATCAAAACTACCCTAATGTTGTCGTGCATGGGTTAACACCTAACGTCTGTCATATTTCTCTCTTGCACAGAGAAAAACAGAGCTCCTAGGGGATAAACAGCAAAAGAAACAGATATACAGTAAAGCAATAAAATGCATGAGATGCAGCAGTACAAGCGAGGCAAGGGAGTCCCACTCAACCTCGAACCGGGGAAAACAATAGGCAAAGTGAAACAGCTTCACTTCAAACCTAAGGGGCAAGCTGAACAAGCCAACACTCAAAACAGAAAAAGAAATAAAACCCAACACCAGCTCTGATAGCAACACCAGCTCCCACAGTAAGCAGCTCAAGCAACAACAGCTCTGACAGTTACAGTTGATTAACAGCAAAAAGGTTGACAGTAACCCTTTCAAGCAAGACCCCATTTTCACTCTTCAATGGTCCCCAAGCTTTAGATAAGCTCCTGTCTCCACAAATCTCCAAGCTCTGGCAAGCACTGAACCCCAACAAGTACACAGCTTCAAACAGCAAACAGCTTCAAAAAAGCAGCAAAACTCTAGTCTTCAACAGATACCCAGCTTTGACAGGCACAAGCTTCATCTTCACCCATCTTCAATGAACTTCATCTTCAATAGGCTTCCATCTTCAAGGCAAGCACTCACAGGAGAGAATCAACTAATAGATGAAGTTGAAATGTGAAGAGGCTTAATGATAACCCAAGGAAATCACTAAGATCTTAGCATAGCAAGTAAAAGGTATCCTCAAGGTTCTACCCAACCAAAGCTTGCTCTACATCCCTCCTAAGGAGAGATGGAACTTCTTTGGGGGACCTTGTATCATAGGATGGAATAGAGGCACAAGAAGCTCTCTATGTTTAAAAGAAGAAATTAGTCTAATCTAAAGCTCTCCCTATATCTCCTATCTCCTAAGTCTTCACAAACCATCTTCAAGGAGAAGAATCTTCATGCATCAAGCTCTATCCCTTGTCTCCAATCATCTCCAATGTATTCATGAACTCCAACAAGCAAAACTCAAACCCCAAGCCCAATTAGAAGAGCCCAACCCAAGCAAACAAACCAAATGCCCAAGGGGAAACACACAAACATCATACAAGTTACAAAAATTAGATAAAATAGTAATACTCATCATAAAATCCTAGATTAATTTCTAAGGGAACCTAAGTATGTACCCTATACCCCACATAAACCCCAAGGCCTAAATCAAACCCTAAGTCTCCAAACTATGCCCTAAACTACACCTAAGTGTTGTAAAACCCTAATCCTAACACCCTAAGGTTCATTATTCAAAACTAAACTAAATTTTATTCACAAAAATGTGATAAAATTTCTAAGGGTATATGCTTCCCTAACCTAATCAACCTCATAAGAATCAATCAAAAATCATGCACCAATCTCTCATACTCAATTCAGAAAAATAAGGTATCAAACAAATGCAAAATAAAATCAATAAAATTGTAAAATATACCAAAAAATATAAAATGCATGAAATAATGTTTTTATTGTTTTATTAAATTTTAGAAACCCTAACGAAAACAAGGAAAAAATCCTCACCCTTAAATGACCTTTTTTCAATTTGTTGTGAATTTTTTATTAACTATGTCAAAACCATAAAAATAATGAGAAAATAAAATGAAAATGGGAAATAGGCGTGTGGAATAGCAATAACTGAAGTATAAAACACCAAATGGGCTCAGAGGGGGGTGCGTATAGGAAGCGCGCGCTAGGCCCAATCAACTCAGAAAATAAAAATGAAAAACACAAATAAAAAAAGAAAAAAGTTCGTGGTAAATAGCAATGTTTTTACGTGTGTTTTCAAATGGGCCTGGGAAAGGGTGTGTTAGTAGCAAATTATCACTAAGCCCATGCCAAGTACATTAAATGAAATGGAGCGTTTAGCTCCTCTCAGACTCCTTCACAAATTTCCATCAATCCTGGCCGTTAGATCATGGTTGAGTCAAAGGTCTACTACTGATCCAAAGGCGCCAGGTTCATCTTCTCCAAATTTTAAACGTGGGAGGGAAAAACACAGACGGTGGCCGGCGGTGGAGCCACCGTCATCTCCAAACACAATTATCCTTAATCCTCACCAAAACCTAAACCTGAATACATCCTCCTGCTCGTTTTTCCACAAGGAACTCAACCATATCATCCAATTGTGTTGAAACCTTCTCCTTCTCAAAACACGAATGGGAGCTCAGAAAATGCTCAAACATAAATCCTAACCAAGCTTAAAATTGAGAGGCCTAACATCATCACCATGCTACACTGAGCAAAATCCACTATCAAACTAGGTTTAATCCTCAAGAATCAACAAGATATATCCATGAACAGAAATGGTGCTCAACCTAATTTTGTCTCTAAATCGTGCCAATTGTTACCAGAATCCACCTAGCCATGTTCTACAATGAATATCACCATCTAAAACCTAAGGAATCTACATGAATCAAGCCATAGAATGAAGTTTACATACCTGCAAATCTTGGATGAACAGAGCAAGCAAATCTTCAAATCAAGCTCCAAGATCTTCCAGACACGTTCTATGATCAATTACCAAGCTTTTGTATGCATAAATTGGGGTTGAATCTTCTTGAATTGCCAAATCCGATTCTGACTTGCAAGAGATGAATTCAAAGTGCTATCTCACAATTCTTCCACGATCTTAATCAGCAATCTATCTGGAATCAATCTTCAACTCAAAGTAGAGCTTCTGAGTGCAAAATAATGGATGGAAACCTCTCCAATGGGTGTAACCGATTTGGATTTGCAAGATGAAAACTCAAAACCCAATCTCTCCAATCTCTCACAATCTGCACCAACCAATGCCTTGAACCTCTTCTGATACTTATATAGAGCATGAATGAAAGCTCTAGAAACTTCTGGATTGATCCAATGAGAAGTTCAATATATCATGCCATGGAAATCTCATCTCATGCTACTCTCATGACAGTCCAAATAACAGCTTGTGTTTGCACTTTATTTTGATCCAAATTCTCACCACATGACATATTGAATGTGTTAGGATTGATTAGAGCCTTGTAGCTGATCCAAGGAATGAGTTTGCATATGTTACTTAAGTGTGAAGCTATCAAATGCAACCCTTTGAATTTGACCTCAAATGGAAAAAGTAATATTGCCATTGTCTTTAAAACCTCATTTCTGATCAAAATGATATATCACATGCCCTATCTTGGCCTTAGAACCAAAAATCACAAAATTGACTTTTTAATGAACTTTAATTCTTCCTTTTCTTACGCCATTTTTGCTATTTTGTGATACAAGCCATTACAAGCTCTCATGACTTCTTACCTAGCCTAAAAACATCATTTTAAGCACATCTCATGTTGAACATTTTTCCATTTGAGGAGTGGAAGATAGAGATTTTGACCTATGTTGGCAAATGACCCATAACTCATCTTTCCCAAAATACCCCTGGATTGCCAAGATCATAACTTGAGCTCTACAAATCCTCTTGAGGACTTATAGTACTCTATGGAAAGCTAAGATCATGATATACAACTCTTATCTTGTCCAAGAATCCATTTGAAAACTATTGGATGGGCAAAAGTTGCTTGGAAGTCAAGTGACTTTCACAGATAAATTTCAGTGTCCTCTGATGACCCATAACTTGCAAGAACCATAAATTGAGTTCTACAAATCTTCTTGAAGACTTATAGTACTAAAATTAAAGCTATTGAGAATCTCTACAAGTTTCATGTTGGCTAAGAATCCATTTGAAACTTGCATTTTGACTTATCTGGCTTGGAAGTTAGGCCTAAATTAGGGGATTTTACACTGAAACCCTAATTTGGCAACTCCTCCTACTCTTGATTCTCTTTGATTTATCCTTGGCACAACACCACACATGTATCAAAATATCAATTCATGAATCCCCCGAACTCCAATTAGGCCTTGATGCTCTTCAATCACTCCGTTGACCTAGGGTTGACCTAGGGTTGACCCAGATGAAACCCTAGTTGATTGTACTTCAACTGTGGCTCTTGTACTTGAATCAATGACTTGTCTCATATTCAATATGACCCTCTAGGCATTTCATGGGCTTTGTACACATTCCATACCCTCAATTCATAGCTCATACCCTCATTGATGACCCTCAATACACCTCAAATTAGGAGAGAAATCCACCTGTTGACACTCAAATCTCCTCAAAGCTTCAACCCATTTCTTGATGACATGGATGGTCTTAAGCTTGAATACAGACCCTTGATGTGATTCTTTAGATAAGAATGGCACTTGATCCCTTGTTATATGACTTGTTATGCTATGCTATGCAAATGATTAGATTATGTACATGATGTATCTATGCAAATGAAAATGTACTGAAACATAAACCAGGTGAAATAGGTTGAGAAAATTTTAGGGTGCAACAACTGCCCCTATTCAAACGGCATGGACCCTACTGGGTGAAGAGTGAACGGCCTTCAAACAATCGAGGTACGAGACGATTGAATACCAAGAACCCGAAAATTTGCCAACCGCGGAAATAAACTGCACAAACTGCTTGGAAAACAACATCGGCTGACTGGATCCGGTTGTTACGACAACAAACTGATCAATTAACGATCGTGCTGGGGATTATTTTCATCAGCCCGAAAAAAGACTCCATCATCGCGGGGATAGAACTTTGTCTACATTCTGTCCACACAGAAAAATCCTGACGACTTCGTGGCGAAACATTTCCGTCTAGTCACAAGGAACTCATTTGCCTATTCATACAGGCGCGTCATCTATCTGAGCACAGGAAACCCCATCCGTCTACTTCATATGGGAAAAGTCATCTGCCTGATTACAGGAACATCCCTCCACCCGTTTCATACGGGAAAAAGCCCATCTGCCTGAACACAGGAAAGTTCATCCGCCTGCTCCATACGGGAAAAGCCATCTGAATACTGTTTCTCTGCCCACCTCTGCAGTAGCTACTTTCGTTGGTCTCAACTCACAAACGACTCTGAGGAGGACTCTACTAGGGACAGTAACACGAGGAAATCACAGCGACTTCCTTGGGGAAAATACTTTTGTCAAATATCGGAACACAACTCACATACTCTATCTATCACGGGGAGAATTATCTATCTGGATACCGGAAAATTCATCCGCCTGCTTCATACGGGAAAAGTCATCTGCATGATTATAGGAAAATCCATCCGCCTGCTTCATACGGGAAAACACATCTACCTGATTCTTATAGGAAAGTTCATCCGCCTGCTTCATATGGGAAAACATAACACATTTGCCTGGTACTTACAGGAAAGTTCATCCGCCTGCTTCATACGGGAAAACATAACACATCTACCTGGTTCACATAGGAAAGTTCATCTGCCTGTTTCTTACGGGAAAACATAACACATCTGCCTGGTTCATACATGAAAGTTCATCCGCCTGATTCTTACGGGAAAACATAACACATCTGCCTGATACTTACAGGAAAGTTCATCCGCCTGATTCATACGGGAAAACATAACACATCTGCCTGATTCATACAGGAAAGTTCATCCGCCTGATTTTTACCGGAAAACATAACACATCTGCCTGATACTTACAGGAAAGTTCATCCGCCTGATTCATACGGGAAAATATAACACATCTGCCTGGTTCATACGGGAAAGTTCATCCGCCTGATTCTTACGGGAAAACATAACACATCTGCCTAGTTCATACAGGAAAGTTCATCCGCCTGATTCTTACGGGAAAACATAACACATCTGCCTGATTCATACAGGAAAGTTCATCCGCCTGATTCTTACGGGAAAACATAACACATCTGCCTGGTTCATACAGAAAAGTTCATCCGCCTGTTTCATACGGGAAAACATAACCTTGGATATAGCTTCCTAGCCTGTTCGCGGTAGTAGCTAACTCCACTGGGGATATTCTGAAAATAACTGCCCGATACCTGTTTCGACAACAAGTGACCTCTTCTGAAATTTTGATTCATGAAACCCTGAAATGCTGCCGCGACAGCAAACCTGAAGAAAACACTCCGCTGGTCGGATAAGAGAAACTTCAACCAGTAACTCTGTGGGGGATAATAACAAGAACTGTATCATCACATGTCTCACGGCGAGACCTCGAATATCTGGTAACAGATCTGCACCGTAACCTCATACTCCTGCTGAGAAACACACCTGAAAGCAAAAGGGTTAACCAACCTGATTTATGTTTCAAAACGCATATGTTTGGCAATGGCGTAATGCTCCATACGGCATGGAAATGCTACGCGTTTTCTTTTGGGTAGATGCAAACATGATAATGTATGCAAATGCAAATGTAGGTTCAGGCTGCTGGGGAAGCTCTGACAAGCTTGCTTCAACACGGCTGTTGAGGACAAATACCACCCTGCTGAGGATGAACGGGTATCACGAAGTATTCCGGCAAAATAAATGCCGAAAATACAACCAACTCTGCCGGGAAGAGATTACACATCGATTTCCACTGGAGGAAAGAATAACACCTGCTGGGAAGATTAACTCAACTGGGGGGAGAAGCAACCCTTTTGGGGGACAACTGTCTGGGTACAGTTTACGAACTCGGAACTACCACCCCGCTAGAGATAATCATCCTGACGAAGGCATGACAACCTGTGGGGAGAAAGAAAACCATCCTCGGTGTGGATAACCCTTCTGAACTTACTATCTTGGTTACGTGCCACAGAATCCTCCCAGCTAGGGATTGAATGCGCACATCTTTGACTCTCTGGGGAGTATAAACTCTACATGGGATACTAATCTCGACTTGCTGAGGATATCCTGTGGACAACTGATCCAGACTTTCTATGTCTAATACAACTTAACTGCAAGTGCACAGTCTATCGCGTAGTGATAAAAGATATCGATCCCACAAGGACTCGTAATAAAACTAGTGTTCTCGGGAGTTACTATGTTTAGCTAGGTAGATAATGTTTAAGGGAATAATTTCTATCACTAAAGGGAACTAAAAACGTTACTTGAATTATAATTACGTGAATCGATATGCAATAATTATGTTCTTCGGGGATTTGACAAGTTACCGGTATATAAAACATTTTTTCAGAATTTACTTAAGAAGAAAATAGTGATCTAAAGACTTTCGTCTCACGATGGTTGTTGACGCTAGTCGCAACTCTAAGGCGGAACGTATGCCGTCGCTATCCCGTTCGGGGTTAAAATCGCATTTTGGAAATCTCTAAGTTCTAATCTATTTTAAAGTGCTTTCGTTGTTATTAAAACAAATGCCTAGTGTTTACTATCTGGTCTTAGCCGCAGCTGTCGCTTGTTGGTTCGTACCTTAATTAATTTCCCACTGTCGTGGCAAAACTACTTTTAAATAAGTTCTCGTTGTCGCGACGAACGTTTATTCAGGAAATACGTTTAAACACCCAGGCATAAACAACTTTTGAAAAAGAAAGTTTTCAACCGGTTATTATCAAATCCCGTCTGAATTATTATTACATATCGATTACTCTGGTTTAGCTAGACATGGATTTGGGAAAGGTAAAACATAAACAAAAGCAGAAACTTAGAACATTCATATTACTGAGAATTAAAGTTACAATTAACGAAATAATAAAAACTTGTAACGTATCCAATTGGCTTTTGGCCAAATCCCAACGATGTCGGCAGGATTGTGTCTTCAAATCAATAGAGCGCACAAATGAATATTGTAGAAAATGGAATACAGGAATAAGGAAAGGAAACAAAAACAAAAAGAATGAAACTAAATTTTGCTCTGGAAAATAATTTGGGCAGCACTTCGTTATCTGAATGCGGCTCTCTTTCTCAGCTCCCCTCCTTCCCCTTTTATAGAGGTAAAATTATAACGGTTGTAATTTGAAAAAGGTGGACTTGGAGTCAGAAAAATTAGGGAGTAGTGGTCCATTATTTGGGACTTGGAACTGGCTTTTGCACGTTTAATTGAAGCTTTGCGTTTTTTCCTGCATGACGGTCGTCATGGTGTGTGACGGTCGTCACCCGTGTGACGGTCGTCATGGCTGTGTGACGGTCGTCACAGCAGCAAAATGCGCATTCTATGTTTTTCATGTTGTTTTCATCTGGTTTTCGTCCATATTTCATCTGTAATTGCTTCTTTTCTTCATATTGCTTCGTTTAGACATGATCTTCAAATACCTGCAAAATATCAGACAAATAACATGGAAAAAACCCGAAATCAGATTGAAACCAGTCAAACATTAGTTGAATTATGCGTCAATATATATATATGATTTCGCGTTATCAAACTCCCCTAAGCTTGAATCTTTGCTTGTCCTCAAGTAAAATAGGAAAAAGTCGGCAAGCACGAGGCAGCTTCCTCATTCAGAAAGTTGGGAAAAACCGGGATTCTGAATAGGAACAAAACGAGTACGGTGACGACACTGGACTACAAGTCTTCGGAGGTCTCCTTTTTATGTAAATCGGTTCCAGTCATGCTACTGCAGCTTGGTATCAAGGTTCTCGCGTCAAGTTCACCCTGTTTGTTCTAGCGCAATCACATTAAGCCCGTTGTCCATACACTTTCATGGCAAGTCAACCTGTTAGTGACTATGATCTCATTGCTGTTTTGATCTTTTCATTGCTCATAAGCTTATACTATTGATTTTTCAATGAGTTTTTGTACCGTTGGGTTAAATGCTCGGGTGAGGAGCACCTAACTTAGAGGGAACATGTCTCTATACTTGGGCTATATGGCTTTCTTTTCATGATTTTTCATCTTTTTAGAGATCATACACTTATTTGCATTGGTCGCTTGCTTAGAAGTGTTTAAGATGGTGTTGACTGCTTGTATAAACTACTTGGGCTGAGTTTGCGTAGAAACTTGAAACTTTGGTACACGTAGGTAGTGAAACCGACTCGCATAAACCGGAGGTCTAAGGTGTCAGGACGGTACTGGTTTTGTTAGAATTTTCGTCTCGGAGTTTCAAAACTTGGTTTGAACTTTGGCGCATTCTCGTGATGCTTTTGCTTTTGAGGAATGACTGAAAAATTTTGTTTATGTCGAATAAAGTGGGGACATTTGCGTAACGGAAGAAGATATATAAAAGAGCTTTTATTTGCTAAAACGGGAAAATGTTTGAATTGAAATTACTGAAAAAGTACAAGGGAATGGGAAATAAACGCTCCGCTCCCACACTATCTCAATCAGTGTCCCCACTGATTTGAAAGAATGCGAGAGGGAAATACAAGGGAAATGAAAATACAAGAAACGAAAAATATAGTAAACAAATAAGGAAAGAATGAACTAATCACGACCTCTGCCTTGGTCACGTCCTCTGTCTCGTCCTCTACCTCTGGCTTGGTCGACTCGGGCCTCAAGGTTCAGTGCTCCGGTGTGATAGACATAATCTCGGAGTCCTTCGAACTGCAAGGTGAGATTCGCCAAGTTCTCAGTGATGGTTTCCTGGCCAGTTTGGAGCTGTTGTATCGTGGTCCGATGCCAAGCTTCGAACTGCTCTGCTCGCTGATTCTGTTGCTGCAACGTAGCGAGAATTTGTGCTTGCTGGTCGAGGGATCGGCAGAGGTCTTCTTCAGAGTAGTCGGGCTCTGGACGGTGGCAGCAGCGACGGTAGGATGTGCCTTCAGAAGGAAGTGGTTGCGATGCCTCAGGTTGCTCAGTTCTGTCCAACTCATCTTGCATTTCGTCACCAGAACCTTGGGTGTTGGTTTGAGTTGGGGCAGCGGTAGCAGCAGGGGCATTAAGGTCAAAAAGCCAGTTGGCACGATCCTGTGGGTGCATCCGGGTACGTGACGGCATGATGATACTTCTGACGATTTTGCCACGCATGACCAGGTGGTACTTTCCATCGGCCCTGGAACGGATGAGGTGAGAAGCTCTGCAATGGTCAGTGTCGAGAAATACCGAGGGAATTGTATGGAGATGCTGGAGTCGGTCACCGAGGTTCAGCCCGAGTGCAATGGAGGTAACAATCCCACCAAAGTAAAATGGCTTAGAGCCACGGTTGCAGTTGGCCTGAATGTGGGCCTGGAGGAACGGAGCCGCGTTGATGGGCTCGGAATTGAACACACAGCGGAGAAAGAAAAGTTCTTTGGAGTTCACCTTATGGTTGCTATCCCTTGCGAAGATGGTGTTGCTCAGTGCTCGGTGGAAATACCGGATGGTCGGGTTGTGGATGTGTGTTGCATGCAGAGAATCCCAGCCGTCGGCATTGATTCCGGTCAATTGGTACCAGAGCGCAAAGGCTTCATGCTGAAACTGTTCGGTAATGCAACGGCGAGCATCATCGCCGCGAGGGGAATGAAGGATGTCGGCAATCTCATTTTGATTCAGTTGGTAGTTCGTGCCGAACATACGGAAGTAGGCGGCGCCGGAGTGTTGGCTGAGGTCGCCGCTGGAAGTGAAGTAACTGAACGAATTGAGGAACTCAAGGGTGAGTTGTTCGTAAGTCGGATGCGAATTTGTGAAGAGATGCCAAATGCCGGCTCTCTGGAGCATCCAAGTGACGCCGTCAAGGAGGCCGAGCTCCGTGAGGGATGGTAGGTGCGGATAGTGGGTCGGCTGTAGCGACCGTTGATGGAAGGCGATATAGTTTGCTCTCTGTTTCTCGCCGGAGTCGCCGCCGCTGAACACGATATTGCTGAGGTCTGGGGTTTCGTTGTTTCTCGCCATGGTTGGAGGATGCTGAGGAAATGGGGATTAAGTTGGTTCTGTGGAATGAAAAATGTCACAGAAGTGGATTAGGAAGTTGACATGGGAGTTGGGATTATATGTAGCAAGGAGGGAAAACGAAAGTTGGAAGTGGGGTTTGAGTGTGTGATGATTGGAAGTTGAATAGATGGGAGTGGGGGAGAAAACGCAACCTCTGTTATAGCAGATAACAGTTTTGGACTCGTGACGGTCGTCACGCATCTGTGACGGCCGTCACCCGTGTGATGGGCGTCAGGCTTCTGTGACGGTCGTCACACCAGCAAAATCTGCAGAACGCGGAATTTTGCTATAGGGGTGCTCTTGTCATGGTTTCAAGGTGTATAATTGATATGGCAATGTATTAAATCGGCCAAGAAATATATGATAACATAAAAACAGAATAAAGGAAATTGAAATAGCATGTAATTAAAATGATTGTTTGTAATGTAATACATAATGGAAATTAAACAATGCGAAAATCAAAATAATTGAAAACGGACGGAAAACAGAAAAAATTAAACTAAACTAAAGCTAAAATTTCAGTCCTTTTGTGCCTTCAATTCGTCAAACTTCCGGGCATAGTAGTCGAGCTGGTCACAAACTAAGTCCATGAAGACTGCGAGTTCGCTGTGCATGCTTGTGATGTCTTCTCTTACGGTGGTCAGAGTTGCGTCGACGTTGTCTAATCGGTTCAAAATAATATCCATTTTGTCTGTGGTTTCCTCAGGAATAGGCTCAGGATAGGTGTTGTAATGCGGAGGGGTCGTAGGGTCTACCTCAGCTTCTGATACAGCATCCTCATAGTACATATAATCATGTGCTTCAGAGATGTGATCACTGTCGTACATGTAATTCTGTGGTGTTGATTAAGGTGAAGGAGGTCCCATAGGCTCATCCAATTCATAAACCCAATTGTCCTTGTTATAGATACTTGTCATCTGATGATTTGACAATGTGAATAGCTGGACAGGTTTTTCATTGATGAGGTACTCGTAAGGTCCAGGTCCCATGGTTCTTAAAATGCGCCTGTTAAAGCAAAACTGGATATTCATGGGTCGGATGGTGCCAAAACTAGTGCTTGCATTTAGGTGGAATCTAAGGCCAAGCTCGTGGGCAATCATTGTCACGAGGCCTCCTATTAGAATAGGTGATTGTGGTTCCTGAGTGATGCGTAGGAAGGATCTCATCATAAAAGGTACGACATTCACTGTACGGCCCTGAGAAGCACAGAACATGATAAATAACTCATCTTTAGATACTGTAGTAATGTTTTCATCTTTACTGAAAAGGGTGTGAGCTAGGATCTTATGAAAGTATCTGAAAGCTGGGTTATGAATCTCATCATTATACATGCTATTTGGGTCAGGGTAATAGTCGCCTGTGATTCTACCCCAGAACTGGTTGAGTTCAAAATCAAGATCGTCATCTTCGGCACTGATGAACACATGTGGTCCGCTAGGAAATCCTAGGAGGTTAGCTAGTGACATCCGGCTATGGGTTTGGTCCATTCCAAACATCCTAAAGGTGATCAGCTCTGTGTTGGATCCAAAACCATAGTTGGGTAAGTATCTGAAGGAACTAAGGAATTTGTAGGTGAGGTCCTTATAGGTAGCAAAACGGGTTCTCAAAGAGGTGTTCTCCCAGCCTAATTGATTAAACGGGTATTGGATGCTATCAGTAATTCCTAGTTTCTCCATGGTAGACTTATCATAATACATTGTTAAGGCTATGTTTCTCTCAGTTAATGCTTCAAATCTTGCCTTTTGAGCTAATCCTCGAAAATGAACCTTTGTGAAGTCGTAAGCGGCCATACTCGCAGGTTAGTCGGAGAAAAACAGGAGAAGGTTTGAAGGCTTTTAAAATCCTGAAAAGTTTAAAACAGAAATTTGAAGTCAGAATTTTTAGAAACAAAAGGTGGTAAAAAACAAAGTTTAAATAAAAGAGAAAAATAAAATAAAATAAAATAAAGTAAAAATAGTAGCCATTTTAAGTTTAGAATTTTTGTTAAAATTTCAAAGTAAGATTTCAAATAAAAATGAGAATGAAATACAGTAAAGAGGGAAATACGGGAAAATTGGGTTGCCTCCCATTAAGCGCTGTTTTTAACGTCTAAAGCCTGACGATAGCTTGGTGACAAGCTATTCGGGTGTTTGAGCAGGAAGCTCAAGCAATGTTATACTGCTGACTTGAGGGTTGTTTTCGTTCTTATTATAATGTTTTAGACGTTGCCCGTTTACGATAAACGGTGCATTCATCTTATCGGTAATTTCAACAACTCCACTTAGAAGTACTTTAGTCACTTCAAAAGGTCCAGACCACCTAGATTTTAGTTTACCTGGGAAGAGTTTTAATCTTGAATTAAATAGAAGTATGATGTCTTCCACACTGAATTGTTTCTTGACTGAACGTTTATCATGCCATTTTTTAGTTCGTTCTTTGTAGATACGGGCATTTTCGTAATCGTCCAATCGAAGTTCTTCTAATTCGTATAAGTTCAAGATTCATTTCTCTCCTGCCTCAGTGTAGTTGAAATTAAGTGTCTTAATGGCCCAGAAGGCTTTATGCTCTAATTCTACAGGGAGATGACAGGATTTTCCGTAAACTAATTTGTAGGGTGTAGTACCTATTGGTGTCTTAAAAGCGGTCCTATAAGCCCATAAAGCTTCATTTAGCTTTGATGACCAATCTTTCCTTGAGGTAGCGACAGTCTTTTCCAAAATTTGTTTTATTTCCCTATTCGAGACCTCTACTTGTCCGCTAGTTTGCGGATGATAAGGTGTAGCTACTCGGTGTCGGACTCCATATTTAGAAAGAAGTTTATCAAAGATTCGCGATATGAAGTGTGATCCGCCGTCACTAATGACGAGTCTGGGTACACCGAATCTAGGAAAGATTGTGTTTTTGAAGAGTTTGATTACTACTCGTGCGTCATTTGTCGGAGCAGCAATGACTTCTATCCATTTAGACACATAGTCTATAGCGACGAGTATGTAGTTATTACCAAAAGAAGATGGGAAGGGTCCCATGAAATCTATTCCCCATACGTCAAAGATTTCTACCTCTAAGATTCCTTTCTAAGGCATTTCATCGCGTCGTGAGATGTTGCCAGTTTGTTGGCATCGATCACATTTTAGCACAGCAATGTGAACGTCTTTCCAGAGGTTAGGCCAGAATAAGTCGGCTTGGAGAATCTTAGCGCACGTCTTAGATGTACTGGCATGACCACCATATGGTGCTGAATGGCATTGGGAAATGATATTTTCTATTTCTTCCTCTGGGACACAGCGACGGTATATGTTGTCGGCCCCTCTCTTGAAGAGTAGAGGTTCGTCCCAATAATAGTGTTTCAGATCATGGAAGAATTTCTTCTTTTGCTGATAAGTGAGATCCGGTGGAAGCACGCCTGCAGCTAGGTAATTTACGATGTCAGCATACCAAGGTAATGTGACTTGGGCATAGACGGCTTCTACGGCTTTTTCGAGTTCTGGATCTTCTGAGATTAAGTTAGGCATGTCACTTTCTAATTTGGCTATCAGATGTTCGTACAGAAAATCGTCATTTATCGGTACTGGTTCATGTTTAATGCCTTCTATTCGGGATAAGTAATCTGCAACAACATTCTGGGTTCCTTTCTTATCTTTGATTTCTAAGTCAAACTCTTGTAATAACAGGATCCATCTCAATAATCTTGGTTTGGCATCCTTTTTGCTTATTAGGTACCTAATGGCAGCGTGGTCTGTGTATATGATAATTTTTGCTCCTACTAAGTAAGAACGGAATTTGTCAAGCGCAAATATAACTGCTAGAAGTTCCTTTTCTGTCGTAGCGTAGTTCATTTGGGCAGGATCTAAGGTTCTACTGGCATAGTAGATGGCATGGAGCTTCCTGTCCTTCCTTTGTCCTAGAACTGCGCCTACAGCATAGTCACTCGCATCGCACATGATTTCGAACGGTAGTCGCCAATCGGGTGGTTGCATAATTGGTGCGGTGATAAGGGTTGATTTTAATGTTTCGAATGCTTTTAGACATTCGTCGTCAAAGACGAACTCAACATCTTTCATCAACAGGTCGGTCAAAGGTTTTGTGATTTTTGAAAAATCTTTTATAAATCTGCGGTAGAAACCGGCATGTCCTAGAAAACTCCGTATTTCTCGTACGGATTTTGGAGGTTGGAGGTCTTTTATAATCTCTATTTTAGCTTTGTCGACCTCAATTCCTTTATTTGATATGACATGTCCTAGAACTATTCCTTGTCGGACCATAAAATGGCATTTTTCCCAATTTAGGACGAGGTTCACTTTTACACAACGTTCTAATACCATTTCTAAGTTTTGTAGGCATCCTTCGAAACTTTGTCCACATACTGAGAAATCGTCCATAAATACTTCCATGATGTCGTCTATGAAATCTGCGAAGATTGCCATCATGCATCTTTGGAAGGTTGCTGGAGCATTACAGAGTCCGAACGGCATTCGGCGGTAAGCAAAAGTACCATAAGGACATGTGAATGTAGTCTTTTCTTGGTCATCAGGATGAATGGGAATTTGGAAAAATCCTGAATAGCCATCTAGATAGCAGAAATATGAATGTTTGTCTAATCTTTCCAACATTTGGTCTATGAAGGGTAAGGGGAAGTGATCTTTTCGTGTGGCTTTGTTAAGCTTTCTATAATCAATGCACATTCTGCTTCCAGTCACGACTCTTTTTGTTATCGATTCGCCTTTTTCGTTCTTAACTACTGTGACTCCTCCTTTCTTAGGTACGACATGAACTGGGTTGACCCATTCACTATCGGAGATTGGATAGATGATTCCTGCATCTAGCAATTTCTTTACTTCATCTCTGACTACAGTGCTTAGGATGGGGTTCAGTCTCCTCTGATGCTCTCTAGAAGTTTTACAATCTTCCTCTATTGTAATTCGATGCATACAGATCGAAGGGCTTATACCTTTTAGATCGCTTATGTTATACCCTAACACGGTGGGGTACTTCTTTAGGACTTCTAATAGCTTTACTGTTTCTAGTTGTCCTAAGTCGGTGTTGACTATCACTGGTCTTTTTAGTTCATCGTCTAGGAATTCATATCTAAGGTTTTTGGGTAGTGTTTTAAGTTCTGAAGATGGGTTCTTCGAACCTGGCATATGGTTTGGGGTTAGTGCTAAGTTTTCGCTTAGGCTGTCGTCTTTATACGGTTTACGCCAATCATCGTCTTCAGAAATATCGGGTATTTGAATCTTTATTATTTCTGAATACGTGGTCTCTTCATTTTCAAGTTCTCGTATGCATTCGTTAATTACATCTACTAAATAGCAGGTATCGTCTATGGCTGGTGCTTGTAAGAACTTGGTGAGAATGAACTCTATCTTTTCTTCTCCCACTTCGAATGTTAGCCTTCCTTTCTTCACGTCTATAATAGCTCCGGCTGTAGCTAGGAACGGTCTTCCTAGGATAATTGGGGTGACAGAGTCCTCTTTGATGTCCATGATTATGAAGTCGGTTGGGATGTAGAATTGTCCTATGCGTACTGGAACGTTTTCCAGTATTCCGACGGGATATTTTACTGATCGGTCAGCCAATTGTACGGACATTTTGGTTGGTCTTAGGTCTCCCATATTCAGCTTTTTGCATATAGATAAAGGCATAACACTGATACTGGCTCCTGAATCGCATAGAGCTTTGTCTATTACGAACTTTCCTATGACGCAGGGTATGGAGAAACTACCTGGGTCTTTTAATTTAGGAGGCATGCAGTTTTGAATAATAGCGCTACACTCTACAGTAAGTGTAACTGTTTCGTTATCCTCGATCTTTCTCTTATTTGACAGGATTTCTTTGAGGAATTTAGCGTATGATGGCATTTGAGTTATCGCTTCTGTAAAAGGAATAGTGATATTCAACTGTTTAAGAAGCTCTACAAATTTCTTAAATTGTCCTGAAGTTTTGGAGTTTATTAATCTTTGAGGATAAGGGATAGGTGGTTTATATGGCGCTGGAGGTGCTTGCGTTTTTTCACTTGCGATATCCTCCTTCTCGTTGTCTTCCTTCTTCTCTAACTCAGATTCCTTTTCTGCTTGTTCAGTTGGTTTTTGTTGCATGGCTGAGTTTTCGGTTCTCGGATCGATCGGTTCGTCCAATTCTTTTCCGCTTCTTAATATGACAGCATTTGCTTGTCCTTTTGGATTTTGTTCGGGTTGTCCAGGAAATGTGCCAGCGGGTGCAGCAGCAGAGGCTTGTTGTTGAGCCACTTGTGATATCTGTGTTTCTAGCCTTTTGTTGTGGATGGCTAAAGCGTCTACTTTTCCGGTCAGCTGTTTAATTTGCTCGCTAGTGTGTATGTTTTGATTCAGGAATTCTTTGTTTGTTTGAGCTTGAGTAGCTATGAATTTTTCCATCATCAACTCAAGGTTTGATTTCCTAGGTGCACTCTGAGCAGCAGCTGGTTTCTGATATCCTGGCGGAGCAGCAGGCATCTGCAATGCATTATCGCTTTTGTAAGAAAAGTTTGGATGATTTCGCCAACCTGGGTTATAGGTATTTGCGTAAGGATTTCCTTGAGCATAATTTACTTGGTCTGGTGGGATTCCGGCCAGCAATGGACATTCGAGCGCATTATGAGTGGTGATTACGCATAACTCACAGTTTGGAGTTACGGCAGCGATGGTTGCAGTGGGGTTAACGGTCAAACTGTCAATTTTCTGTGCTAGAGCATCTACTTTAGCGTTGAACTTTTCAAGGCTGCTGATCTCGTACATCCCACCTTTCTCTGCTGGAATGCGTTCACCTCCCCATTGGCAGTGGTTCTGAGACATGTTTTCGATTAGTTGATAGGCTTCTTCGTATGGCTTATCCATAAGTGCACCGCCCGCAGCGGCGTCTACCGTTAATCTGGTGTTGTATAAAATCCCATTATAGAAAGTATGGATCGTCACCCAGTCTTCTAGACCGTGGTGAGGACATGTTCTCATCATATCTTTGAATCGTTCCCATGCTTCGTAAAGAGATTCAGTATCTTTTTGTCGAAATTCGTTGATTTGAGCTTTAAGCATAGCAGTTTTGCTTGGCGGAAAATATCTTGCTAAGAAGACGTTCTTCAACTATTCCCACGTCGTAACGGAGTTGGATGGTAAGGATTGTAACCATTTCCACTCTCTATCTCTAAGAGAGAAAGGGAAAAGACGAAGTCTTATTGCGTCTGGAGTTACTCCATTTGCTTTCGCTGTGTCTGCGTATTGTACAAACTTCTTTAAATGTTCGTTTGGATCCTCAGTTGCATTTCCTGAGAATTGGTTTTGTTGTACAGCTGACAACAATGAGGGTTTCAGCTCAAAACTGTTTCGAGTAATAGCTGGTGTAACGCCCCGATTCCGATTTCCTTTATTCTGAGTCCTTTTAATTTAATTGATTGAATTATTATTTTAAATATAGGATTTATGTGCTTAATATGTTATGTGTGCATATTGTTTTGGGCAAAATAGGTTGGAGGGTATTTTGGGCATTAGTGATTATGCTAAGATGATATTTTTATGAGAATTGATTAATTAGTGTGTGGAAAGAATTTGAGAGGAAAGAAATAGAATTATGAGATAAGAGAGGAAAAGAGAAAAGATAGTAACATCAAAAGCAAAACAAGAGAAAGAAAGAGGAGAAGAGAAAGTGGAGAGAAAAGGAGAGGAAAACCTAGAACTTCAAGAAATCATCACCAAAGCTTTCGATTGATCGGGTAAGGGTGTGAAACTTTATTATTCTATCAATGTGTATAATCATGTATGATTTTGTTGGATTGTTTTGGATTGTTGGTAGTTTTTCTAAACTTTCCATTTTAGGTTGAATTTGGTTTAATCGGGAGAAATCGTTGTTTAACGGTTAGAATCGTGATTAGATGATGTAGGTTAGACGATATATGTTAGACTAAGGCTACTGGAACAAACTTTGGATTTGATCGGGTGATTTTGGTGAGTTTGGAGGTGCTGGAGCAGAACTGAATGTTGCTGTTCGCAGGCGACTCGCTAGCAGCTCGCTAGGCAAGCACGCAGCGAACTCTCGCTAGTAGCTCGCTAGGCGAGCGTGCAGCGAACGATCTTAGACTTGGGACAGTAAGATCCTGATGTCCCTCGCTGGCAGCGAAGGGAGTAGCGAGGATCTCGCTGGAGGTTCGCTGTGGCGAACGGGGTAGCGAACGAGGTTTGTAGCCTCTGTTCTTGCTCGCTAGCAGTTCACTAGGCGAGGAGGTAGCGAACGCTCGCTAACAGCTCGCTAGGCGAGTGTGTAGTGAACGTAGTAGGATGAATTTTCCCTGTTGCGTGGTGCTGTCGTGGCTTGGGGTTTCGGTTGCGATCGACCCTTCTTTGATTTAATAGCTTATATGCTGGTTTGTGATGTACTGTGGGTAGCCGTATGGCGTGAATCCTAGATTATGAATTGTGGCCGTTTGGGCACTTATGTGCATTGTTTAGCTTGATTAAAAACCTATGATGCTTGTATGAATATATGCAATGAATGTGTAGAATGCATGAGTATGTTTGCAAACATGTGTGCATTTCAAGAGTGTCATGAGTCATGTTGCATGTGAAGCATCATGGTATGCATTTCTTGTGTCGATTAATTCCTCGGTGAATCTGCAGAACCTCGTGTGCCCTTGTGGGGTGTGAGCGATGGTTAATTATTGATCCCTCGGTGGATTTGCAGAACCTCGTATGTTGCGATGGTTATTTTGATTCCGCGTAGAATCTGCAGAACCTCGTGTGCCCATGTGGGGTTTGAGCGATGGTTATTTGTTTCTTCAATTGAACCTGCTGAAATGAGTCGGTACCGCATTTGCATCTGCATAGAGTCGTGTGTCGGTCTCTATGAGTTGCATGTTGACATCTTGCATGGTGTATGGTGAATAAACATAATTGTAAATGTTTATATGAATTATTGATGATTGGCATGATTGGTATGCTTGAAGACACATGTATGTGTGAATATATGTATATGTATGTTTTGTGTGTTTATGAACTGATATAAACACTGTTGACGCATATTGTATATGCATGGTGTTCTATTTGTAAATAGATAATGTGAATACATTACGATGTACGGTATGACGAGGTGAGTGGCGGTGAGAATGCGAAAGACGTATATTGGATATTATGTATATATATGTTTATATGCATTGTTTTTATGATATCGTTTCTCACCCTTCTGTGGTTTCTTTTAATGCTCTATGAGGCATTGCAGATTAGATTTCTGGAGATATTTTTGTGAAGCGTGACTTCTTCCCTTTTTGGTCAGTCGGCTCTGATATGTAGCACCGGGTAGATAGGAATTATTTTGATATTTTTTTTGTGATACATCTGTCTATGTATCTGCTGATGATATGTTTTGTAAACATGATGAATGAATATTTGTATATGTGAACATATGTCTTGGAGAATTATGGAATATTTGGATATTTTCGGCTTGTTCTAAATATTTCTTGTGGGTGCTACCCTGTTGTTGCATATCCGTTTGAGCAGGTGTTGTATGTGTTGGAATTTTTCTGATAATGTGATATTTCCCTTTTATGCCACGTTGCAAATGTACTCTGATGAAATTTTGAGCTTGTGCCTAAATGATTTAATTGTTTATTTTGGGGGTATAGAAAGGGGGTGTTACATTAAGTGGTATCAGAGCCAGTGTTGAGTCAGTTGTATCTGTCTCGCTGTTTTGTTGGTTGAACGGTTGTTTGACCTTGTTGTTATTTTTTGGAATAATCAGAATATGGCTGGTCGTAATGACAACGCGATGGCTGCGGCATTGGAAGCTATGGCTCGAGCGGTGCAGGGTGCGCCGAATGTGAATGCTAACGATGAGTTTAGAAAGAATCAGCCACCGGTGTTCAAAGGAAGGTTTGATCCGGACGGTGCTCAGATTTGGCTGAAGGAGGTCGAGAGGATCTTCAGAGTTATGAATTGCACTGAGGGGAACAAGGTGAGACTTGGATCTCACATGCTGAGAGAAGAAGCCGATGACTGGTGGGTCGGCATAAGACAAATTCTTGAAGTTGATGATGAGGAAATAACTTGGGATTTGTTCCGCACTGAATTTTTGAGGAAGTATTATCCGGAGAGTGTGAAGGGAAAGAAGGAAATGGAGTTTCTAGAATTGAAACAAGGGAACATGTTCGTGGTTGACTACACGGCTAAGTTTACGGAGTTTGTGAAATTCCATCCTCACTATGATGCAGTGACGGCGGAATTTTCCAAGTGTACTAAGTACGAGAACGGCTTGCGCCCGGAGATCAAGCAAGTTGTGGGATATCCGAGGATTCGAAGATTTTCGGACTTAAACGAATGCTGTAGAATTTTCGAAGAAGATAGTAGAGCTCGTTCTACTCACTATAAGAGTTTGAATGAGAAGCGAGGGAAGCAACCAGTAAGGAGTGGGCCTTATGTGACGCCTGCTGATAAAGGCAAGCATAGGGAACACTTTATCAAGAAATCCGGAGGAGGAAGTTCTGGTCCCGTTAAGTGCTATAGGTGCGGCGAAGTGGGGCACAAGTCTTTTGAGTGTAAGAAGGCTGGGGAAAAGTGTGCTAACTGTGGTGGTCTCGGTCATGCTACAACTGAATGTAGAAGGAATGTGATTAAGTGTTTTAACTATGGGGAGGTTGGTCATATTAGTGCAAAGTGTACTAAGGCAAAGCAAGCTCCGTCAAGCGGGAAGGTATTTGCATTAGCGAGTGCAGACACTACTAATGCAGATCGGTTGATTAAAGGTACATGCTTTATTAATAATATGCCTTCAGTTGCTATTATTGATACCGGAGCGACTCATTCATTTATTTCTTTCGAGTGCGCTAAGCGTTTGGATTTGTGTTTTTCTTCTTGTGGTGGTGATATGGTTATTGAGACGCCCGCTTCGGGGTTGGTAACTACGTCTTCGGTATGTTTGAGTTGTCCCTTGACCATGTATGGTAAGGACTTTATTATGGACTTGGTGTGTTTGCCATTAGAAGGACTAGATGTGATTTTGGGTATGAATTGGTTGCAGTATAATAGAGTTCGTATTGATTGTTATCATAAGTTGGTGAGGTTTCCATCTTTGGGAGATGAGGAGGAAGAGAGTTTCATATCCGCTAAAGAGTTGAAGAAACTTTTGGCAGATGAAGCTCAAGTGTTCTGTTTGTTTGCGTCGCTGTCAGTAGAGAATAAGGTTGAATTGGATTTGGTTCCAGTGGTATGTGACTTTCCAGAAGTATTTCCAGAGGACATTACGGATGTACCGCCGGAAAGGAAAGTTGAGTTTTCGATTGATCTAGTTCCCGGTATTAGACCGATTTCGATGGCACCGTATCGTATGTCGGCATCGGAGTTGGTAGAGTTGAAGAAACAATTGAATGATTTATTGGAAAAGAGATTTGTTAGGCCGAGTGTTTCTCCTTGGGGTGCGCCGGTATTGTTGGTAAAGAAGAAAGATGGGAGCATGCGGTTGTGTATTGATTATCGGCAGTTGAATAAGGTGACTATTAAGAATAAGTATCCGCTTCCCAGAATTAATGATTTGATGGACCAATTGGTTGGTGCCCGTGTTTTTAGTAAGATTGATTTGAGGTCAGGTTATCACCAGATTCGTGTTAAAGAAGAAGATATTCAAAAGACGGCTTTTAGGACACGGTATGGTCATTATAAAATTTCTGTGATGCCATTCGGAGTTTCTAATGCGCCGGGTGTGTTTATGGAATATATGAATCGTATCTTTCATGAGCAGTTGGATCGTTTCGTAGTTGTGTTTATTGACGACATTTTGATTTACTCTAAGTCTCAAGAAGAGCATGAAGAGCATCTGCGAGTTGTGTTGCAAGTTTTGAAGGAGAAACAATTGTATGCTAAGTTATCCAAGTGCGAGTTTTGGTTATCGGAAGTGAGTTTTCTTGGGCATGTTATTTCTGGTAATGGTATTTGTGTTGATCCGTCCAAGATTGATGCGGTAATGCAATAGGAGGCTCCTAAGTCGGTTACGGAGATCCGAAGCTTTTTGGGCTTGGCCGGTTATTATCGGAGGTTTATTGAGGGATTTTCGAAGTTGGCACTTTCGTTGACTCAGTTGACTTGTAAGGGAAAGACTTTTGTTTGGGACATTAATTGTGAGAAGAGTTTTTTTGAACTTAAGAGACGGTTGACAACGGCGCCGGTTTTGATTTTGCCAAATCCGACGGAATCGTTTGTGGTTTATTGTGATGCTTCTTTGTCCGGTTTTGGTGGTGTTTTGATGCAAGACGGTAAAGTTGTGGCTTATGCTTCAAGGCAATTGAGAGTGCATGAGAAGAATTATCCTACGCATGATTTGGAATTGGCGGCCGTGGTCTTTGTTTTAAAAATTTGGAGGCATTATCTCTATGGTGCGAGATTTGAAGTTTTTAGCGACCACAAGAGTTTGAAGTATTTATTTGAACAAAAGGAATTGAATATGAGGCAAAGGAGGTGGTTAGAGTTTTTGAAGGATTATGACTTTGGTTTGAATTACCATCCGGGTAAGGCAAATGTTGTGGCCGATGCTTTGAGCCGGAAGTTAGTGCATATGTCTACATTGATGGTGAGAGAATGGGAACTTTTAGAGAATTTTAGAGATTTGAGTTTGGTTTGTGAAATGACGCCGAGAAGTGTGAAACTTGGTATGTTGCATGTTACGAATGATTTTCTTGCTACCGTTCGTGAAAAGCAAAAGTTGGATTTAAAATTTGTGGATTTGATGATGAATGAGAATGAGGACTTTAAAGTTGATAATTTTGGAGTCTTGAGATTCCGCGGTCGTATTTGTATTCCCGACGATATGGATTTGAGAAAGATGATATTGGTGGAAGGACACCGGAGTAATTTGAGTATTCATCCGGGTGCGAATAAGATGTATCAAGATTTGAAGAAAATCTTTTGGTGGTCCGGATTGAAGAGGGATGTAGCTCGGTTTGTGTATTCGTGTTTGACTTGCCAGAAGTCTAAGGTGGAACATCAGAAGCCTAGCGGTTTGATGCAACCGTTGGATATTCCGGAATGGAAATGGGATAGTATATCAATGGATTTTGTTACGGGTTTACCAAATACGCAAAGAGGTCACAATGCTATTTGGGTGATTGTTGATAGGCTTACTAAATCTGCTCACTTTATTCCGATTGATATTGGTTATCCTTTGGAAAAGTTATCCGAGATTTATATTCGGGTGAATGTGAAGTTGCATGGAGTTCCCAAGAGTATCGTGTCGGATAGAGATCCTAGATTTACTTCGAGATTTTGGGAAGGTTTGCAAGAGGCTTTAGGTTCTAAGTTGAGATTGAGTTCGGCGTATCATCCACAGACGGATGGCCAAACTGAGAGGACAATTCAATCGTTGGAGGACTTGTTGCGTGCTTGTGTGCTCGAGCAAGATGGTGTTTGGGATAGCTTTTTGGCATTGATTGAGTTCACTTACAACAACAGTTTTCATGCAAGTATTGGTATGGCACCATTTGAGGCTTTGTATGGTCGGAGATGTCGAACACCTTTGTGTTGGCATGAAACCGGAGAGAGATCGGTAGTTGGACCGGAAATGGTACAACAAACGACGGAGAAGGTGAAGTTTATTCAGGAGAAGATGAAAGCTTCTCAGAATAGGCAAAAGAGTTATCATGACAAGAGAAGGAAGGATCTTGAATTTCAAGAAGGTGACCATGTGTTTTTGAGAGTTACACCGGTTACGGGTGTGGGTCGTGCTTTGAAGTCGAAGAAGTTGACTTCTCGTTTTATCGGTTCGTATCAAATTATTGCACGAGTTGGTGCGGTGGCTTATTGTGTGGCGTTGCCTCCGAATCTTTCGAATTTGCATGATGTGTTCCATGTTTCGCAACTTCGGAAGTATGTTCCAGATCCGTCACATGTGATTCCTATGGATGAGGTGGAGGTAAGAGATAATCTTACGGTTGAGGTTTTACCGGTTATGATTTTGGACCGCGAAGTTAAGAACCTAAGAGGCAAGCATATTTCGCTTGTAAAAGTAGCATGGGGAGGTGCTGCGGAAGGCAATATGACTTGGGAATTGGAGAGTAAGATGCGTGAGTCGCATCCTGAGCTGTTCGAATCAGGTAATATTTTCGAGGACGAAAATTCCTAAGTGGGGGAGAGTTGTGACGCCCCGATTCCGATTTCCTTTATTCTGAGTCCTTTTAATTTAATTGATTGAATTATTATTTTAAATATAGGATTTATGTGTTTAATATGTTATGTGTGCATATTGTTTTGGGCAAAATAGGTTGGAGGGTATTTTGGACATTAGTGATTATGCTAAGTGGATATTTTTATGAGAATTGATTAATTAGTGTGTGGAAAGAATTTGAGAGGAAAGAAATAGAATTATGAGATAAGAGAGGAAAAGAGAAAAGATAGTAACATAAAAAGAAAAATAAGAGAAAGAAAGAGGAGAAGAGAAAGTGGAGAGAAAAGGAGAGGAAAACCTAGAACTTCAAGAAATCATCACCAAAGCTCTCGATTGATCGGGTAAGGGTGTGAAACTTTATTATTCTATCAATGTGTATAATCATGTATGATTTTGTTGGATGGTTTTGAATTGTTGGTAGTTTTTCTACACTTTCCATTTTAGGTTGAATTTGGTTTAATCGGGAGGAATCATTGTTTAACGGTTAGAATCGTGATTAGATGATGTAGGTTAGACGATATATGTTAGACTAAGGCTACTGGAACAAACTTTGGATTTGATCGGGTGATTTTGGTGAGTTTGAAGGTGCTGGAGCAGAACTGAATGTTGTTGTTCGCAGGTGACTCGCTAGGCGAGCACGCAGCGAACTCTCGCTAGCAGCTCGCTAGGCGAGCGTGCAGCGAATGGTCCCAGACTTAGGACAGTGAGATCCTGATGTCCCTCGCTGGCAGCGAAGGGAGTAGCGAGGAGTTTGCTGGAGGTTCGCTGTGGCGAACGGGGTAGCGAAAGAGGTCTGTAGCCTCTGTTCTTGCTCGCTAGCAGTTCGCTAGGCGAGGAGGTAGCGAACGCTCGCTAGCAGCTCGCTAGGCGAGTGTGTAGCGAACGTAGCAGGATGAATTTTCCCTGTTGCGTGGTGCTGTCGTGGCTTGGGGTTTCGGTTGCGATCGACCCTTCTTTGATTTAATAGCTTATATGCTGGTTTGTGATGTATTGTGGGTAGCTGTATGGCGTGAATCCTAGATTATGAATTGTGGCCGTTTGGGCACTTATGTGCATTGTTTAGCTTGATTAAAAATCTATGATGCTTGTATGAATATATGCGATGAATGTGTAGAATGCATGAGTATGTTTGCAAACATGTGTGCATTTCAAGAGTGTCATGAGTCATGTTGCATGTGAAGCATCATGGTATGCATTTCTTGTGTCGATTGATTCCTCGGTGAATCTGCAGAACCTCGTGTGCCCTTGTGGGGTGTGAGCGATGGTTAATTATTGATCCCTCGGTGGATTTGCAGAACCTCGTATGTTGCGATGGTTATTTTGATTCCGCGTAGAATCTGCAGAACCTCGTGTGCCCATGTGGGGTGTGAGCGATGGTTATTTGGTTCTTCAATTGAACCTGCTGAAATGAGTCGGTACCGCATTTGCATCTGCATAGAGTCGTGTGTCGGTCTCTATGAGTTGCATGTTGACATCTTGCATGGTGTATGGTGAATAAACATAATTGTAAATGTTTATATGAATTATTGATGATTGGCATGATTGGTATGCTTGAAGACACATGTATGTGTGAATATATGTATATGTATGTTTTGTGTGTTTATGAACTGATATAAACACTGTTGACGCATATTGTATATGCATGGTGTTCTATTTGTAAATAGATAATGTGAATATATTGCGATGTACGGTATGACGAGGTGAGTGGCGGTGAGAATGCGAAAGACGTATATTGGATATTATGTATATATATGTTTATATGCATTGTTTTTATGATATCATTTCTCACCCTTCTGTGGTTTCTTTTAATGCTCTATGAGGCATTGCAGATTAGATTTCTGGAGGTATTTTTGTGAAGCGTGGCTTCTTCCCTTTTTGGTCGGTCGGCTCTGATATGTAGCACCGGGTAGATAGGAATTATTTTGATATTTTTTTTGGGATACATCTGTGTATGTATCTGCTGATGATATGTTTTGTAAACATGATGAATGAGTATTTGTATATGTGAACATATGTCTTGGAGAATTATGGAATATTTGGATATTTCTGCCTTGTTCTAAATATTTCTTGTGGGTGCTACCCTGTTGTTGCATATCCGTTTGAGCAAGTGTTGTATGTGTTGGAATTTTTCTGATAATGTGATATTTCCCTTTTATGCCACGTTGCAAATGTACTCTGATGAAATTTTGAGCTTGTGCCTAAATGATTTAATTGTTTATTTTGGGGGTATAGAAAGGGGGTGTTACAGTTGGGGCAGCGATGCTACTTCTAGGCTCCATCTGAGAGGGTGTAGCGTATGCCTTCAGCGGTTTGTTTTGAGGTCCTTCAGCAATCTTTGGTTCTTTTCGGATTTGGGAATGTGAGTGAGAGGATCGGGCATGTTATGTTTTTGTTGGTACTCAATGATGCGGCTTCTTAAATGTAAGAAGCGCTCTAGTTCTGCGACTGAAGGTTTTAAGATATCGCCTTGTGGGCAATTACTTGGCATACAATCGACAGAACCAGTAAAGGGAAAATAAAATTGTTAACCTAGTCTATACGGCGTAACAGGAGGTTACACTATTGACTAAACGGGTCCCCGGCAACGGCGCCAAAAACTTGATCGCGACTTTCTATGTCTAATACAACTTAACTGCAAGTGCACAGTCTATCGTGTAGTAATAAAAGATATCGATCCCACAAGGACTCGTAATCAAACTAGTGTTCTCGGGAGTTACTATGTTTAGCTAGGTAGATAATTTTTAAGGGAATAATTTCTATCACTAAAGGGAACTAAAAACGTTACTTGAATTATAATTACGTGAATCGATATGCAATAATTATGTTCTTCGGGGATTTGACAAGTTACCGGTATATAAAACATTTTTTCAGAATTTACTTAAGAAGAAAATAGTGATCTAAAGACTTTCGTCTCACGATGGTTGTTGACGCTAGTCGCAACTCTAAGGCGGAACGTATGCCGTCGCTATCCCGTTCGGGGTTAAAATCGCTTTTTGGAAATCTCTAAGTTCTAATCTATTTTAAAGTGCTTTCGCTGTTATTAAAACAAATGCCTAGTGTTTACTATCAGGTCTTAGCCGCAGCTGTCGCTTGTGGGTTCGTACCTTAATTAATTTCCCACTGTCGTGGCAAAACTACTTTTAAATAAGTTCTCGCTGTCGCGACGAACGTTTATTCAGGAAATACGTTTAAACACTCAGGACATAAACAACTTTTGAAAAAGAAAGTTTTCAACCGGTTATTATCAAATCCCGTCTGAATTATTATTACATATTGATTACTCTGGTTTAGCTAGACATGGATTTGGGAAAGGTAAAACATAAACAAAAGCAGAAACTTAGAACATTCATATTACTGAGAATTAAAGTTACAATTAACGAAATAATAAAAACCTGTAACGTATCCAATTGGCTTTTGGCCAAATCCCAACGATGTCGGCAGGATTGTGTCTTCAAACCAATAGAGCGCACAAATGAATATTGTAGAAAATGGAATATAGGAATAAGGAAAGGAAACAAAAACAAAAAGAATGAAACTAAATTTTGCTCTGGAAAATAATTTGGGCAGCACTTCGTTATCTGAATGCGGCTCTCTTTCTCAGCTCCCCTCCTTCCCCTTTTATAGAGGTAAAATTCTAACGGTTGTAATTTGAAGAAGGTGGACTTGGAGTCAGAAAAATTAGGGAGTAGTGGTCCATTATTTGGGACTTGGAACTGGCTTTTGCACGTTTAATTGAAGCTTTGCGTTTTTGCCTGCATGATGGTCATCATGGTGTGTGACGGTCGTCACCCGTGTGACGGTCGTCATGGCTGTGTGACGGTCGTCACAGCAGCAAAATGCGCATTCTATGTTTTTCATGTTGTTTTCATCTGGTTTTCGTCCATATTTCATCTGTAATTGCTTCTTTTCTTCATATTGCTTCGTTTAGACATGATCTTCAAATACCTGCAAAATATAAGACAAATAACATGGAAAAAACCCGAAATCAGATTGAAACCAGTCAAACATTAGTTGAATTATGCGTCAATATATATATACGATTTCGCGTTATCAACAACTTCCACGAGGATACTCTTTTGGGAAAATAATCCTTCCTTCGGTAAGGGATAACAACATCTCAACCTCTGGGGATGAGGTGCGACCTGCTGGGAAATAAGGTCCAGTCCTTCTTTCAGGGCCTCTGGCTGGGGCCACCATTTTCTGATTGTCCGCTTCAAGGGCGAGAACCCTGCAAAACACAAACGAGACAAAACAACTCTATACAACCAAATGTATTCGGTTTAGCACCCGCGACATTACTTCAGTCAATTCGAAGTTTTAGCAATTATTGGCAAGGGCCAGCAAAGTTATGCACATGTAAGTTCATCGGAAACATCGGCGTTTTCCACATACAAAACAGTAAAGCACAAACATCAAATACTGAATAACATGTTTTATTAATAACAGGCCTCTGAATAGGCAAAGTTTTGTACACTGGATGCAACTCCTGAAAAGAGGAAGTTACGCACACACCCATACATATATGCACAAAAAGCATAAAAATACCAATATAAATCGAATTTGTACACATGTCGGCAACGTGGTGCAGACAAACAATCACGAGTTGATCCTCTTATGACTCGCCTGACTCTGGCGCTTTCCCGGTATTCAATTTTTCGGAAGAGATTGTGTTGGATAAACGAACCCTCAGGTACTCCCAAACCACTAAGCAATGTTGTATCAAATTCGGACCGCAGTTATTTTCTTTTCCAATCCCTAACTTTTGCGTGAACCGCCCTTTGCGGGTTTTCAATTCACCGGGATACCCTTTTTTGCCGAAGTCGCCCAATGCAGGTTTTCGACTTCGCGGGTGTACATCTTTTTCAATTTTATCCCTAACTTTTGCCCGAACCTTTTATTCATTTTTTACGGTTCGCCAGGATGCCCCATTTTTGCCTGGACTCTCTTTTTACTGTTCAGCGGGTCACTTTCAAGCAAAGTATTTTTTAACTGCGTCCGAATTCACAGGAGACGTAAAGTCTTCACCATCAATGGTAGATAGTAGCAAGGCTCCTCCAGAGAAGACTTTTCTAACAACGTATGGACCTTCATAATTAGGGGTCCATTTGCCCCTGTGATCTGTTTGTGGCGGGAGGATCCTCTTCAGCACAAGGTCGCCCGTCTGAAAGCTTCACGGACATATCTTCTTATCGTACGCTTTCTTCATCCGGCTCTGATACAACCGAGCGTATGCTAGAGAAGCTAGCCTCTTCTCATCCATTAGACTGAGCTGATTCAGTCTATCTTTAACCCATTCTGCCTCATCAAGTTGGACATCTCGTAAAACCCTCAAGGAAGGAATCTCAACCTCCAACGATAATACTGCTTCCATCCCATATACCAATGAAAAAGGGGTTGCCACGGTTGATGTGTGTACCGTCGTACGATAACCGCGCAATGCGAAAGGTAGCATCTCGTGCCAGTCCTTGTATGTTACAACCATCTTCTGAACAATCTTCTTTATGTTCTTATTGGCTGCTTCAACAGCGCCATTCATCTTGGGTCAGTAAGGGGAAGAGTTGTGATGTTCAATCTTAAAATTCTGGCACAGCTCTTTCATCATCTTGTTATTCAAATTCGAACCATTGTCGGTGATAATCCGCTCAGGGATTCCATATCTGCAGATAATATCTCGTTTGATAAATCTGGCGACCACTTGTTTGGTGACATTGGCATATGATGATGTTTCCACCCATTTGGTGAAGTAATCAATTTCCACCAAGATGAACCGGTGTCCGTTTGATGTTGTGGGCTCGATCTTGCCAATCATATCAATTCCCCACATCGAGAACGGCCACGGTGATGACATCACATTCAGAGGACTCGGGGGTACATGGACCTTGTCCGCATAAATTTGGCATTTATGACACCTCTTTGCAAACTTGAAATAGTCTGTTTCCATAGTTAGCCATTAATAACCTGTCCGCAGCAGTTTTCTTGTCATAGCATGCCCACCCGCATGTGTACCAAATGTACCCTCATGTATCTCTTCCATGAGAAATTTCGCCTCTTTCTCATCTACACAGCGTAGCAACACCAAGTCGTGGTTTCTTTTGTATAGGACACCGTCCGGGTTCAGATAGAAATTGTCAGCCAACCTCCTGAGAGTCTTCTGATCTTGACTGGATGCCCCAGTCGGATACTCCTTATTCTTCAGGAAATTCTGGATGTCAAAGTACCAGGGTTTACCATCGGGAGCCTCGTCGATGGCAAATATGAATGGAGGCCTATCGAGCCGAGAGATAACAATCCGGGGAGCCTCGTTCCAGAAGTTAACTTTATACATTGAAGACAATGTCTCCAGGGCGTCAGCCATTTGATTTTCCGCTTGCGGCACATGATGCAATTCCACCTTGTCAAAGAAAGGCAACAATCTTCGTGCATAATTCATATATGGTATCAAATTGGGCTGACGTGTCTCCCATTCTCCTTTAATCTGATTCACCACTAGAGCCGAATCTCCGTATACATCCAGATGTTTGATTCGCAAATCAATAGCTTCTTCAAGACCCATGATGCAAGCCTCATATTCAGCCTCATTATTGGTAACAGGAAAGGTGAATCAGGCAGTAAAGGGGATGTGCGACCCCTGAGGAGTAGTGATAATCGCGCCTATTCCGCTACCATAGGAATTTACAGCTCCGTCAAATATTAACTGCCACTTGGAACCCAACTCTGGTCCTTCGTCCGGCAACGGTTCTTCACAATCTTTCATCTTCAGGTACATGATATCCTCGTCAGGAAAATCAAACCTCATCGATTGGTAGTCCTCAACAGGCTGCTCTGCAAGGTACTCTGACAAAACGCTACCTTTAATAGCCTTTTGCGAGACATACTGAATATCATATTCGGTTAACACCATCTGCCATCGGACAATTCTTCCAGAAAGTGCTTGCTTCTCAAACACGTATTTGATTGGATCCATCTTTGAAATTAGCAGGGTTGTATGATTTAGCATGTATTGCCTCAAACGTTTGGCGGCCCAGGCTAGCGCATAACACGTTTTTTCGAGCATTGAGTATCTGGACTCACAGTCGGTAAACTTCTTACTCAAATAGTAGATCGCATGCTCTTTACGTCCTGTCTTGTCGTGTTGACCGAGAACACAACCCATACTGTCCTCTAAAACCGTCAGATACATAATCAAAGGTCTCCCGGCCACTGGGGTATCAAAACAGGAGGTTCCTGCAAGTATTCTTTTATCTTGTCGAACGCCTTTTGACAATTTTCATTCCAGGTCACAACCTGGTCTTTTTTCAACAACTTGAATAACGGCTCGCATGTCGCAGTTAAGTGAGATATGAACTGGGCGATATAGTTCAACCTTCCTAAGAACCCACGCACTTCTTTTTCTGTTTTAGGCGTCGGTATTTCTTGTATTGCTTTTATTTTCGCAGGATCAACCTCTATTCCTTTTTCGCTCACGATAAACCCCAACAGTTTACCCGATCTCACCCCGAAGGTGCACTTGTTAGGGTTCAGTCTCAACCTGAACTTCCTAAGTCTCTTGAACAGTTTCAGCAGATTAACCAAATGCTCCTCCTCTGTCTGGGATTTGGCAATCATATCATCAACATAAACCTCGATCTCTTTATGCATCATGTCATGAAAGAGAGTCGTCATAGCACGCAGATATGTTGCCCCAGCATTCTTCAATCCGAAGGGCATCACTTTGTAGCAAAGTGTTCCCCAGGGAGTAATAAAGGTGGTCTTCTGGATCCATTTTGATCTGATTATAGCCTGAGAAGCCATCCATGAAGGAGAATATGGAGAACTGAGCAGTGTTATCAACCAGCACATCGATGTGAGGAAGTGGAAAGTCATCTTTCGGGCTCGCCCTATTCAAATCACGGTAGTCTACACACATTCGCACTTTACCGTCTTTCTTCGGCACTGGCACAATATTAGCGACCCATGAGGGATATTTGGTAACAGCTAGGAAACCAGCATCCCACTGTTTTTGAACTTCCTCCTTGATCTTCACAGCCATGTCCGGTCTAGTTCTTCGGAGTTTCTGCTTAATAGGCGGACATTCCTCTCGCAGTGGCAGACGGTGAACAACCATATCCGTATCCAACCCAGGCATATCCTCGTACGACCAAGCAAATATATCACTATACTCTTTAAGCATCTCAACCAACCTTTTCTTGATGTCGCCCTGCAGTGCAGCCCCTATACGGATGTTTCTCACAACCTCTTCCGACCCCAAGTTGATAATCTCAATGACTTCCTCATGAGGCAGAATGATTCTTTCTTCTTGTTTCAATAACCAGGTCAACTCTTCTGGTACGTCGCCATCTTCAACAATCTCTTCCTCATCCTGAAATACCGGGTGCTCGAAGTCTAAGTGAGTCATAGGCGGTTCATAGATGCCATCTGAAATAGTAATCCTGCAAAGGAAATGGTTAAATGCTTCAAAACGCATACAAAGCCAATAACCACATTGCCATTTTATTGTAAAAGACAAAAACGGAAAAACAAGGATCGCAATATTTGTATATGAAAAATGCCTTTATTTCATGATTAAACAATGTAATGCACATAACCAAACGGCCCTAAGCAAAATCACTATGCCCCGGGTAGGACACAGGATTATTCAACAATTAAGAAAACAAATCATTACTGTTTAGTTGTCACAGGAACAGTTTCCCGGATAGACCAATTGCAGAGACTTTGTCCTAGCACGCTTGGCTTGATCCACGCGTCCATGTCACAGTCGCTATCTCCGTCTCCAGAATCGGAAACAACATTGATAGTATCGAAGCTCACCCCATTTGGTGTAATGGTTATCGGTCCTCTGAACTTGGGCGTTCCTGAAGAGGATGCTGATGACGAAGGATGATATCCAAGCCCGAACCTGTCATTCTTCACAGGAATCTCCAATACCTGCCCCCAGCCCTTGGTTTTGCCTACCTGCACTAGAGCTTGAGCCTCTTTGTAGGATGACACTGCCACCTCTGATACTTTGCTCGGCACCGGGGCTTTGTCCTTAATTCGCAACCCCTCGAAGGCCTGACACGGTGTTTCATGTATTTTGCCGTCGACCTCGACGTATTTAAACGAAGACAGATGGCTAACCATAATATCTTCCTCTCCACAAACAGTGACGACACTATCCCCCACCATATACTTCAGCTTTTGGTGTAACGTGGATGTGACTGCCCCGGCAGCATGAATCCATGGGCGCCCAAGAAGACAACTATACGCTGGCTGGATGTCCATTATATAGAATTCAGTTTCAAATATTTCAGGCCCCACCTGCAACGGTAATGTTATTGACCCGAAAACAGACCTCCTCGTTCCGTCGAACGCTCTCACCACTAAATCACTAGGCGTGCAGATAATACCCCTGACATCCAATTTCATCATGGCTTTCTTCGGTAGCACATCCAGGGACGATCCAGTGTCTACTAAAACATGGGACATGACCATGCCCCGACATTCTACTGACACATGCAATGCCATATTGTGCTCTCGCCCTCTTGGAGTCAAATCAAAATTTGTGAAGCCCAAAATGTGCCCTGCATTGACATGCGCCATCACCTCTTCTAACTGATTAACAGAAACTTCTTGAGGAACAAATTACGTGTCTAGAATCTTCAGCAAAGCGTTCTGATGGGCCTCGGAACATAACAGCAATGATAAGATGGAAATTTTTGACGGCATTTGCTGGAGGTGCTCAACGATTTTGTAATCACTTTTACGAATGAGCCTCATAAACTCCTCCACATCCTTAAGTGACGTTTCCTTTTCATTCGACTGAGAAGGACCACCCTCAGCTACCTTGGCTTTACCCTTGGCTAATCTTTCTGCCTCTACCTCGGGTGATATGAAGATCCTTCCGCTTCTGGTCATACCCCCTGTCCCGACAACATTATCTACAACCCCAGCTGGTTGTCCATTGACTTCAATTTTCTCCCCATCGCAATATACCTCCAACCCATAAGTCAACGGCACTGCTTTGGTACTCTCAAAAGGAACTGGTCCTGCCTTAATAATTGTGATCGTCGGCCGCCTGGCTGGCGCCGTTATCGTTATTGTTTTCCTCGGAATCGTCACCGTCGCAACGTCGTTCAGCTCATCACACAACGCCTTTACAGGCTTTTCAACGGCGGTCCTATCAAATTGCAAGGTACCCTTATCCATCATAGCCTGAATACCCTGCTTCAACTCATTACAACCCTCTGGCTGGATCCAACAATCCAAGCAAAATTCATCACACCCCGGGAATACACCCCCTTTTAACAACCTGCTTTTGATCTCACCCAACGGTGTCTTTAGCTCATTGACATCTATCACTAGATTCAGATTCTCCTCTGTCAAGATGGTGTTTGCCCCATGATTGGGCATAGGCTGTTGAACGATATTTGGACCCGCCTGTCCAAAGTTAATAGCTTTGCTGTCCAATAAATCCTGAACTTTGTGTTTAAATGCCTGACAACTTTCTATATCATGCCCGGGCGCCCCGGAATGGAATTTGCAATGCTTGTTGGCATCATATCCGTAAGGAAGTACTGCCCCTGTAGGCGGTGCCAAAGTCCTCTTTTCAACCAAATTCAACCCTAGCAAGGTCTGGAGGAGTTCTGCATACGTGGAAGGAGGTGCGTCGAACACTCTTTTTGGTCTCGCGTTCTGTACCCTTCTCTGGCCAGGATTCTGTCCTTGCTGTTGCTGTGGTTGTTGTTGTTGTGGCTGTCTTTGTTGAGGAAGCGGGATAGTGACACTAGCTATCTGTTGCGGCTGAACATACTGATGTCTTCCTCTGCCCCTGCCCCTGCCACCAAACACGGCACTAGTATCACCCTGTCGTCTACCACCAAATGCTTTTCTGGCACCTCCTGTTGAAGTAGACTCACCTGCTTGGAACCTTCCAACTTTAATCCCGTTTTCGATCATCTCCCCCATAAGAATCAAATCGGAAAAACTGCTCAATGACACACTAAACAATTTTTCGTAGAACACCCCCGTAAATGTCCCAATGAACATGTCATTCATCTCCCTTTCAATTAAAGGAGGATGCACCCTCGCTGCCATATCGCACCACCTTTGCGCGTACTCTTTAAAGCTTTCACCGTTCTTCTATGACAAACCCTGCAATTGGACCCGGTTTGGCGCCAGATCGCTGTTATATTTGTAATGTGTCACGAAAGCATCAGCCAACTGCTTCCAAGTTTTGATCTGCGTGGGCTCCAGCCCCATATACCATTCAAGCGACGGCCCTGATAAGTTGTCCTGAAAGAAATGCATGAGCATCCTTTCATCATCTGAATACACGGACATCCTTCTATAATAGGAGCGGACATGGACCTTAGGGCAGGTGTCCCCCTTGTATTTGTCAAAAGTGGGAGCCTTGAATTTCAACGGCACCCTCAGCCCTGGTACCAAGCTCATTGTAGTCATATCCAAACCGGTGGAGTTCTGATTCACTACCCCCTTCATCTGTTCTTCAAGCATTCTGATCCTCTGTACAGGATCAATAGGTCCTTCAAATCCCATGCCTCTTCCAGAAAAGGCGTCCTCCTGGCGGTCTTCACCCCAATTCACATTTTCATTTCCATATCCGTCGTAACCAGTGTTGTGACCAAACCCTTGTTGATTGATCATGGGACCTCGTCCCCCGTTACCGAAACCCTGGTTGACCCTAACAGGTCCAAACCCAGTGTTGACAGGAATCACCCCAGCACCATTCATATTACCAAATCCACCATACCCCTGGTTAGCGTTGCCAAAACCGCCATAGCCGAAACCCTGAGCGTTGAAGCCGAATTTTCCGTCCTGATTGACGTAATCAAATCCCTGATCGTTGTAGCCGAAACCATTGTTGCCGAAACCATTACCACCATTGTTGTTACCACCGCCTTGGTTGGCGTCCCCAAACCCAACATTGTTAACAACAGTCTCATTTCCATTCCCTGCGTTACCATTGCCAGCGCCAGCGCCCTTGTTTACAAACACAACATGTGGGGTCACTACAGGTGGAACCACAAGCGTAGGGGGCCCATCCTCCGGAATAGTTTCAACGTGTGCAGAATTGTGGTCATTGTTGCCATTCCCATTAGCCCGCGTCAGCAGCGGCTGTACCAAAGTCTGGAGGCTCTCCTGGCCCTTAGCGATGTTCTCCATTGCTTGCATGAACAGATTCAGCTTCTCGCGGATTTCCTACATCTCCACTTGGACTTGATCCATGATTCTCTTGCAGTTGCTTCGGTTTGAGTAGCGGTGGACTCTTTGTTCGTCAATCCTGAAAAACCTGAAGATGCAGGAAATAAGATACAGATTCGAGAATATGGGTCATGCAATATGAATGCAGATGCACATGTGTAACTATGCTACAAGTTATATTCCCCCCGACTTCTAGTTTCGGAGAGCAGGCCATCATGACAATGGAGTCCCCATCAAGCAAGCAAGGAATCAGAAAACCCTCATATATAAACACATGCCAAGAGGCTGAGTACAAGAGTACAACTGAATACAACTGAAGAGACCTCGGCCAACAAGCTTGGCAATAGTCAAAATACAAGTACAGATAACAAAGGCAAGGCAAAGATAAATCAGGCCAAATGGCGTGTTCTGACGTCTTCCAATATCCTCAACGTCTCTGAATGCCCTAGTCGGGAGATCAGCTCCTGTATCAGTAATGCATGCCGCTCGGTAGTGGATCTCAGCTTTTTGGCATCGTCTTGGCAGGTTCCTTCGCCAGGACTCTCGTCAAGTCTGTGCCTCTTGGAACCGGCCTTCACTTCATAACCTCTCGACTTCTCGTCAAGGTCACTTACTCTAAGTTCACCAGCGTTCCTAAGTGATGTCTCTTCGACAATCTTTGCGTCTTGGGCTCTAATATGTGCCTCTAGCGTGGCAATCTGCATCTTCAGTTCGTCTTCACGCTCCTTCCGCTTGGTGAGTGTGGTATTCCACAATGCTTCCCACTTGCTGAGGCGGGAATAAGCTTTGCTTAAAAGTTCCCTCTTCAAAGTAAGCACCTTGCTGACACCGCTCAAGGCTATTCCCACTTTTTCCTTCTTGTTGGTCTCCTCCGTCAACTCTGAACCCAACCTGTTAATCAATTCAGTTTGTTCCCTCACAGTGAAGGTAGCTTCATTCTTCTCATGACGCAACTGGAAGATCTCTTTCTCTAACTCATCATTGGCTTTCTTCAATTCTTCATTTTCAGCCAACAATTTGTTATACTTCTCACTCTCTTATGAAGTAGGTACCTCAATCATTGGAAGATACAGGGGTTCCGCAGCAGGATAAGGCATCAAGGACATACTAGCTCTCTCACGGATCCAAGCCAAATAGGGATCATAAGCTTTGTTGTTGCTCTTACCGAGCAAAGCTTTCCCTCTCCTATGGATGTTAGCCCATGTGTGTCTCAATCTGATCAAAACAGTCGTGTCTAATAAGCCCGTGAGATACAGGGATTCCTATATCTCCTTCTCAATAGGAGCGTCCCTCAAAGCATAACCGAACTGTCTTACTAGTAGTGAAAGGTTATAGTTAATACAGCCTTTCCGTCCAATCAAGGGGACATTCGGAAAGCCACTGCAACTATATATAATATCAGCGCCCAGCATACTCCGATCAAACCAAATGATGTTCTCAGCAGACAACCCCATCAACCGGGAGGACCAATCCAAAGTATCAACAGCATCAACAAAAGGCCCTGTATTCGGAAGATGCCCCTGGAACCATCGGTACAAAAGAGGAAGACAGCAGGAAACATTCTTGCCACGACGTTTCTCATTCTTGTAGTGAATAGAATGATAAACATCGCCCAAGAGAGTAGGAACCGGATTCTTCGAGGCAAGGATCAGGAAGGCATCTGAGTCGACAAAATCTGGCACATTAGGAAACAAGACAATCCCGTAGATGCAGACAGCTAGGATGGCACTAAAGGCAACCCAATATCCACTCTTCGTGCACTGTGTAGCCTTCTCAACCAGGACAGACAAGTGAAAACCATAAGCTCCGTTCAGCTTGACCAAACCTCCGGGGAACTCAGAAGCGTCCAAACTGACAATCTCAACGAGTGTAGCTAACTCAGGCTCAGCATCAACATGTATAAAGGGCATCTAGTCTAACACAGGAATTCCCAACATAGCAGAATACTCCTCCAAAGTGGGTGCCAGAATATAGTCGGGAAATAAGAAACATCCCAGCTGCGGCTCATAAAACTGCATCAAAGTATACACCCCGGTCGTCTCGAATGCTGAAGGTCTGTTCAACAAACTAAGCAACCTCCCATAAGATACTCTGAACTCAGCCCTCACTCTCTCATTTGCTAGAGCAACTAAACCCAGCAAGGAACTGATATCTGGCGAATGCAACCGGTAAGCAACTGCCCTCTTCAGGGACTCCATGTCTGGCTAGAAGATGCACTAGAATCAAAGGGGAATGATCACACCTGCAACATAAGTACATGTTAATGAAATGCAATCATGAAAATGCACATGCATATGCAAACAAGGGACCAAGTGCAATGCTGATGAACTGTGCTGCTTTGTACTGAAGCCTGAGAACCATCAAATCTTCATCTCAACCCAACCACTCAAATGAACACTGTAACCACATCTCACTGGCAGAGATAAACCAGGTATTCTGGGGTCAAAGGTTTCCTGCAAACAGCCCTACCTACCCCTCACAGGTGTGAACTTAACTCGCAGACGAGGTACGACATCCTATGCGGGTTCAACGTCACAGACTTTCAAGAGCGATGATACGATACCCAGGAGGTATGGCATCATCATCCCTTGAAGCGGCCTCACTTAGTTGAATCCCAATTGATAGGTCCCCAGAGTCGACAATCCTCGGGTCAGACAACTTGTTGAGCCCTAAGGGCCAGGCAAGAAGCATCAAAGAGAATCTCGTCCGAGCGTAAATTTCGCGGCTAGCTGGTGCGAGCTAAGCAAGCAGGCTAACCACTACTCTCTACTTCTAAGTCTAGGTGTAACCTCAAGCCCAGGTCCGACTTATATCTCAATAGATCACCCCCTCCCCATAACAACAATAACAATATAAAGCTGATAATAAAATGCGGAAAGTAAAGACAGAAAAGTAAATCTATACAACACCACGACAGGAAAACAAGCGCTAGGATTGACTCGCATAGGGGATATTCCTGTCCCCAGCAGAGTCGCCAGTTGTCGCTACTGCAAAAATCGGCGCCAGCTATGACAGAAGAGTCGCCACCGTGCGTTATTTATCCCAAAGGAGGGAAAGGAAACGCTCGAAGTAAACCTAACGCAAAGACGGGAAAGGAATGGTCATCGCAACCAAATCCTGGATTCCGGAGTCGGTTACGCAAGGGGAAGGTATTAACACCCCTCACGTCCGTCGTACTCGACGGGATCCACACTTGTTTTCTAGTACGGATTGTTATTCTATCTACACTAAGGGTCAACGTAGAAATCAGAGTCAACGTAGTTCGCCTACCTACGGAAAAGGAGGGGAAGGTTGCTCGCTAGGATACAGCATCCTATGCCTACGTACATTCATACAGCATGAAAGATCAGAGCAAACGTAGTTCGGGCCACGGAAGACACAGATTTGTCTAACTGTTTTTTATCTTTCTGAAAAGGTTTCTTCTGACTAAGAGTCCAAGCGAACAAAAATGACACTTTGATGTTTGTTTTCAGTCTTTTATGCAAGAACTGTTTTTTTATTATGTTTGCAATCTCTGACGCACTAGAGACTATGATTTGAGGGTGACTACGGCGTATGTCACCCTAAGGGTAACACACTAAGCAGTCAGATTACTGAAGAGTGACCCTCCAGCAACCCTTTTTCAAATAGCTTAAGGCTCGTAGCGTACGACATCGATTATCTTTATTACTGTGTTTTGAATTGTTTTGAGATGAGAAGAGAAAGAAGCTCTAAAAACCTAGGGTTAAAAAGGGGAATCAAAACTACCCTAATGTTGTCGTGCATGGGTTAACACCTAACGTCTGTCATAATTCTCTCTTGCACAGAGAAAAACAGAGCTCCTAGGGGATAAACAGCAAAAGAAACAGATATACAGTAAAGCAATAAAATGCATGAGATGCAGCAGTACAAGCGAGGCAAGGGAGTCCCACTCAACCTCGAACCGGGGAAAACAATAGGCAAAGTGAAACAGCTTAACTTCAAACCTAAGGGGCAAGCTGAACAAGCCAACACTCAATACAGAAAAAGAGATAAAACCCAACACCAGCTCTGATAGCAACACCAGCTCCCACAGTAAGCAGCTCAAGCAGCAACAGCTCTGACAGCTACAGTTGATTAACAACAAAAAGGTTGACAGTAACCCTTTCAAGCAAGACCCCATTTTCACTCTTCAATGGTCCCCAAGCTTTAGATAAGCTCCTATCTCCACAAATCTCCAAGCTCTGGCAAGCACTGAACCCCAACAAGTAGACAACTTCAAACAGCAGACAGCTTCAAAAAAGTAGCAAAACCCTGGTCTTCAACAGATACCCAGCTTTGACAGGCACAACCTTCATCTTCACCCATCTTCAATGAACTTCATCTTTAATAGGCTTCCATCTTCAAGGCAAGCACTCACAGGAGAGAATCAACTGATAATGAAGTTGAAATGTTAAGAGGCTTAATGATAACCCAAGGAAATCACTAAGATCTTAGCATAGCAAGTAAAAGGTATCCTCAAGGTTCTACCCAACCAAAGCTTGCTCTACATCCCTCCTAAGGATAGATGGAACTTCTTTGGGGGACCTTGTATCATAGGATGGAATAGAGGCACAAGAAGCTCTCTATGTTTGAAAGAAGAAATCAGTCTAATCTAAAGCTCTCCCTGTATCTCCTATCTCCTAAGTCTTCACAAACCATCTTCAAGGAGAAGAATCTTCATGCATCAAGCTCTATACCTTGTCTCCAATCATCTACAATGTCTTCATGAACTCCAACAAGCAAAACTCAAACCCCAAGCCCAATTAGAAAAGCCCAACCCAAGCAAACAAACCAAATGCCCAAGGGGAAACACACAAACATCATACAAGTTACAAAAATCAGATAAAATAGTAATACTCATCATAAAATCCTTGATTAATTTCTAAGGGAACCTAACTATGTACCCTATACCCCACATAAACCCCAAGGCCTAAATAAAACCCTAAGTCTCCAAACTATGCCCTAAACTACACCTAAGTGTTGTAAAACCCTAATCCTAACACCCTAAGGTTCGTTATTCAAAACTAACCTAAATTTTATTCACAAAAATGTGATAAAATTTCTAAGGGTACATGCTTCCCTAACCTAATCAACCTCATAAGAATCAATCAAAAATCATGCACCAATCTCTCATACTAAATTCAGAAAAATAAGGTATCAAACAAATGCAAAATAAAATCAATAAAATTGTAAAATATACCAAAAAATATAAAATGCATGAAATAATTTTTTTATTTTTTTATTAAATTCTAGAAACCCTAAGGAAAACAAGGAAAAAATCCTCACCCTTAAATGACCTTTTTTCAATTTGTTGTGAATTTTTTATTAACTATGTCAAAACCATAAAAATAATGAGAAAAGAAAATGAAAATGGGAAATAGGCGTGTGGAATAGCAATAAACTGAAGTATAAAACACCAAATGGGCTCAGAGGGGGGTGCGTATAGGAAGCGCGCGCTAGGTCCAATCAACTCAAAAAATAAAAATGAAAAACACAAATAAAAAAAGAAAAAAGTTCGTGGTAAATAGCAATGTTTTTACGTGTGTTTTCAAATGGGCCTAGGAAAGGGTGTGTTGGTAGCAAATTATCACTAAGCCCATGCCAAGTACATTAAATGAAACGGAGTGTTTAGCTCCTCTCAGACTCCTTCACAAATTTCCATCAATCCTGGCCGTTAGATCATGGTTGAGTCAAAGGTCTACTACTGATCCAAAGGCGCCAGGTTCATCTTCTCCAAATTTTAAACGTGGGAGGGAAAAACACAGACGGTGGCCGACGGTGGAGCCACCGTCGTCCCCAAACACCATTATCCTTAATCCTCACCAAAACCTAAACCTGAATACATCCTCCTGCTCGTTTTTCCACAAGGAACTCAACCATATCATCCAATTGTGTTGAAACCTTCTCCTTCTCAAAATACGAATGAGAGCTCAGAAAATGCTCAAACATAAATCCTCACCAAGCTCAAAATTGAGAAGCCTAATATCATCACCATGCTACACTGAGAAAAATCCACTATCAAACTAGGTTTAATCCTCAAGAATCAACAAGATATATCCATGAACAGAAATGGTGCTCAACCTAATTTTGTCTCTAAATCGTGCAAATTGTTACCAGAATCCACCTAGCCATGTTCTACAATGAGTATCACAATCTAAAACCTAAGGAATCTACATGAATCAAGCCATAGAATGAAGTTTACATACCTGCAAATCTTGGATGAACAGAGCAAGCAAATCTTCAAATCAAGCTCCAAGATCTTCCAGACACGTTCTATGATCAATTACCAAGCTTCTGTATGCATCAATTGGGGTTGAATCTTCTTGAATTTCCAAATCCGATTCTGACTTGCAAGAGATGAATTCAAAGTTCTATCTCACAATTCTTCCACGATCTTGATCAGCAATCTATCTGGAATCAATCTTCAACTCAAAGTAGAGCTTCTGAGTGCAAAAGAATGGATTGAAACCTCTCCAATGGGTGTAACCGATTTGGATTTGCAAGATGAAAACTCAAAACCCAATCTCTCCAATCTCTCTCAATCTGCACCAACCAATGCCTTGAACCTCTTCTGATACTTATATAGAGCATGAATGAAAGCTCTAGAAACTTCTGGATTGATCCAATGAGAAGTTCAATATCTCATGCCATGGAAATCTCATCTCATGCTACTCTCATGACAGTCCAAATAACAGCTTGTGTTTGCACTTTATTTTGATCCAAATTCTCACCACATGACATATTGAATGTGTTAGGATTGATTAGAGCCTTGTAGCTGATCCAAGGAATGAGTTTGCATATGTTACTTAAGTGTGAAGCTATCAAATGCAACCCTTTGAATTTGACCTCAAATGGAAAAAGTAATATTTCCATTGTCTTTAAAACCTCATTTCTGATCAAAATGATATATCACATGCCCTATCTTGGCCTTAGAACCAAAAATCACAAAATTGATTTTTTAATGAACTTTAATTCTTCCTTTTCTTAGGCCATTTTTGCAATTTTGTGATACAAGCCATTCCAAGCTCTCATTACTTCTTACCTAGCCTAAAAACATCATTTTAAGCACATCTCATGTTGAACATTTTTTCATTTGAGGAGTGGAAGATAGAGATTTTGACCTATGTTGGAAAATGACCCATAATTCATCTTTCCCAAAATACCCCTGGATTGCCAAGATCATAACTTGAGTTCTACAAATCCTCTTGAGGCCTTCTAGTACTCTATGGAAAGCTATGATCATGATCTACAACTCTTATGTTGGCCAAGAATCCATTTGAAAACTCTTTGATGGGAAAAAGTTGCTTGGAAGTCAAGTGACTTTCACAGATAAATTTAAGTGTCCTCTGATGACCCATAACTTGCAAGAACCATAACTTGAGTTCTACAAATCTTCTTGAAGACTTCTAGTATTCAAATTAAAGCTATTGAGAAGCTATACAAGTTTTCATGTTGGCCAAGAATCTATTTGAAACTTTCATTTTGACTTATCTGGGTTGGAAGTTAGGCCTAAATTAGGGGATTTTACACTGAAACCCTAATTTGGCAACTCCTCCTACTCTTGATTATCTTTCATTTATCCTTTGCACAACACCACACATGTATCAACATATCAATTCATGAATCCCCCAACCTCCAATTAGGCCTTGATGCTCTTCAATCACTCAGTTGACCTAGGGTTGACCCAGATGAAACCCTAGTTGACTGTACTTCAACTGTGGCTCTTGTACTTGAATCAATGACTTGTCTCATCTTCAATATGACCCTCTAGGAATTTCATGGGATTTGTACACATTCTATACCCTCGATTCATAGCTCATACCCTCATTGATGACCCTCAATACACCTCAAATTAAGAGAGAAATCCACATGTTGACACTCAAATCTCCTCAAAGCTTCAACCCATTTCTTGATGACTTGGATGGTCTTAAGCTTGAATACAGACCCTTGATGTGCTTCTTTAGATAAGAATGGCACTTGATCCCTTGTTATATGACTTGCTATGCTATGTTATGCAAATGATTAGATTATGTACATGATGTATCTATGCAAATGAAAATGTACTGAAACATAAACCAGGTGAAATAGGTTCAGCAAATTTTAGGGTGCAACAAGTCCATATAAGGATCTATTCAGCTTGCACACATAATCTTCCTTCCCTTTTTCGACATACCCTTCAGGTTGCCTCATCAGGATTGTCTCATCTAAATCACCATACAAGAACGTAGTCTTCACATCCATCAGTTCCAATTAAAGGTCGAGTTGTGCCACTGTGGCAAGCAACATTCGAATGGATATGTGCTTCACAATAGGAGAGAACACATCATTGAAGTCGACATCTTATTTCTGAGTGAACCCCCTTGCAACCAATCTTGCCTTGTATCTCTTCGACACCACTCCTTTGATTCCTTTCTTAACTTTGAAAATCCATTTACAACTGACTAACCTGGCTCCAGCAGGTTTCTTGATCAGTTCCCAGGTGTTGTTATCATGAAGATATTTCACCTCATCATCCATGGCCTTCATCCATTCAGTCTTCTTTCGACTCCTCGTGACTTCCTTATAGTCTCTAGGTTCTTTATTCTAGAACATCACTTGTAGAGATTAAGGCATAAGCTATAAGATCTGCATACCCAAGTCTCTGATGTGGCTTGATGACTCTCCTCGACCTATATCTTGATAGAAGGTAGTCATTATCAGTCTCCTCATCTTCGACAACATCTTCTGCTTCTTCTTCGAATTCATCTAGGGTACGCAGTTCAGCATCAACATGCTCCACCTCAACAAAAATCTCTCCATGTTCTAGCTCTTCGTCAGCATTATTAGTTTTCTTGAAAGCCATCTCTACTTCATTGAAAACTACATCTCGACTAGTGATACACCTCCTGTGACCTGGCTCTAGGCACCATAACCTATAAGCTTTGACTCTTTCAAGGCATCCCATGAACATGCATTTCAGAGCTCTAGGTTTCGACCTTGTCTTGCCTAATATGAGCATAGGCCACACAGCCAAATACTCCCAGTCTTTCGAGACTAGGTGGATTTCTCGACCAAACTTCTTCAGGTGTCTTCATTCCCAAGGAAGTCGAGGGACATCTATTTATCAGGTAAGCAACTACCGAAATAGCTCTCGCCCAAAAGACCTTCTTCAATCTAGCACTAACCAACATGCATCTTACCCTTTCAAGAATTTTTCGATTAAATCTCTCAGCTAAGCCATTTTGTTGAGGAGTGCCTGCTACAGTCTTATGCCTTGCAATCCCATACTCAACACAGTAACTGTCGAATGCTTCGTTGTAGAATTCAAGGCCATTGTCGGTTTTCAACCTCTTGACCTTTCTTCCAGTTTGAGTTTCGACCAGAATCTTCCATCTTTTAAAATTCTCAAAAGATTCATCCTTCGTCTTCTGAATGAATACACATAACTTTCTGAAATAGTCATCAACGATGGATAGAAAATACCTTGCACCTGAGTGTGAAGGATTCCTTGCAGGCCTCCAAAGATCAGCATGAATGTAATCCAGGGATCCATGTGTTCTTTGCTTGCCTTTGTTAAACTTCTCCCTACGGGATTTACCAAATACACTAGATTCACAAAACTTCAACTTTTCGACTTTGTCACCTCCTAGCAGGTTTTGCTTCCCCAATTCGACCAGGCCTCTTTCGTTGACATGGCCCAATTTCATGTGCCATAATTCTATCATTGACACAGGTTTCGTGGATGCAACATTTGTCGAACCATTTACAACCTCATCCTCAAGGGTATACAAGCCTTATTTCTTCACACCTCTCAAGACTTCCTTCGACCCCTTCATGACTCTTAGGATACTTTTCACTCCTTGAAAAACATATCCCTTTATGTCGAATTCACCAAGAGAAATCAAATTTCTCTTCAAGTCAAATACATACCTGACTTCAGTCAATAGCTTTATTGACTCATCACGGAGCTTGAATCTCACAGATCCAATACTTGGAATTTTGCAAGATTTGTTGTTTCCCAGTAGCACAGATCCATTATCTTGATCACATAGCTCCTCGAACAATTCTCTGTTTGGAGTCATGTGCCAAGAGCAACCTGAATCCATAATCCATTCTTTTTTTGAGTCGCCACTTGAAACCACAAGAACATCAGATGAGTTGCATTCATCTTGAACAATGGTTGTGTTGCCATTACCTCCACGATCTTTTAGGCGTTTAGGGCATTCCTTTCTTGTGTGGCCCTCCTTCTTACAGTGATAACATCGAATACCAAATTTTTTACCACTATAAGACTTTTGTTGACTTTTACCTTTCTTCTTGTCGAACTTACCATCCTTTCGCAAGAATTTTCCCTTAACGGCCTAACCTTCGCCCACCGTTGAAGGTTTATGCTCCTCTCGTTCATTCAAGTCCTTAGAATACAAGAATAATTGAACTTCTTCAAAGGTCATGGACTCCCTTCCATACAAGATAGTTTCTTTGAAGTGAGCATGTGTTCTAGGAAAAGCACAAAGCAGCAACAGTGCTTGATCTTCATCATCGATCTTCACATCAATATTTTCAAGATCAAGAATCAGCTTGTTGAACATATCCAACTGCTCAGCCAACACTTTGTCTTCACTCATCTTGAATGAATACAAAGCTTGCTTCAGGTAGAGTCGATTCACTAGAGATTTGGTCATGTACAAACTTTCAAGTTTCACCCATAATCCCGATGTTGTAGTCTCCTTTGATATCTATCGAAGAACCTTATCACCAAGGCTCAATAATATTATGATGTGGGCTTTCTCAATCATCCGCATCTTTTATTTTTCCGTTAATGCAGCGTCCATGGTTGCCTCTCCCTTTGATGCTTCCAAACAACCCTGATAAACTAGTATGGCTTTCATCTTCAAGCGCCACAGACCGAAGTCGTTCACTCCGATGAACTTTTCAATCTCATACTTTGTTGAAGGCATCTTCTCCCTACTTACCGCACCAATTTTTTGTGAATTGGATGTCTTGAAAAAAAATATAAATGGTTTATTTATGATCAAGAAACACACAAGGGTTAGGGTTAACAAAGATAACAAGGTAAAACAACAAGGAACAACAAGGATTGGTTATAAACTGCCATTCTTTCCTTTCTCTTAGAACAAGATTACAAGTATACAAGAATAACAAAATAACCTCTCTCACTTAAATTAGGATTTTATCTTCCTATTTTTCCTTATGCCAAAATTGAGAAACTAGCATCCTATTTATAACAAAAATAGCACACTAACCTAATGGACTTTTTAACAATTACCCATTACAAGTTAACTTAGGGTACAAGTTAACTTAAACAATTGGGCTTACAAGCAAGGCCCAATTCAACATGCTAACAACCCTAGCAATATTGACTAATGCATGCTAGAACAAACTTCGATTACAACACGCATTACTCCGACAACCACATTCGAACATACTTCAATCTCATGCTTAATTCATGTCGAACCAGAAGCTACCCTTCGACCATACGAGAGTTCGATCCAACATGTCACACTAACATTATAATATGTTCAACCATACTTCATGCAATAATACATAACAAGCCAAATGTATCAAGCATATTTCTATCATATAGATAAAATAGTATAAAATCACTATAAGCATATAATTAACTTACATCAATAGAAATTTTTGGAAATGAATATTCATAAACTACTTCATACATAAAAAATATCAATCATTTGGAACACTAGCAACATGCAAAGGTAAAATCTTACTAGCGAAGGAAAAAGAAAAGGAACAATATTACCTCTAGTATAAATTGATGAAGAATGCACTCTTATGTAGTAGAACTTTCATGGAAAGTTAGAGCAAAAGTATATATAAAGTGCATGCAACAAATCATATGCTAGTAAAGATTTGAGATATAAAGTATTCCTAGTTCCCTTTGAATGTTGAATAGATCACAAGAGGTTTTGTAAAAATATCTGCAAATTGATAACATGTGGCAAGTTACTAAGGAATTTGAAAACATGTGGCAAGTTTTATATCAAATTCAAGTAGTAGTTGTTTAAGCCACACAAATTGAGCACAACAACAACCGACCACAATGTATTCTCCCTCGAAGATTGACAAAGCAACAGAAACTTGTTTCTTGCTATTCCAACTTACTAAGGAATTTGAAAACATGTGGCAAGTTCCACTAGTACTCTTCCTATTTTATTTACAACCAGCAAAATCTGAATCGGTATAACCAACTAAGTTACAATTTCTTCCCTTAGAATAAAATAACCCATACTTAGAAGTACTCAAGTTTCCATTAGTGGCCATAGGGGTGTCAATAGATTTTGCATCATCCATGCCAAATCTCTTTATCAAGTCTAAAAAATATTTGGTTTGACACACAAATGTTCCTTCATTGAGTTTCTTGATTTGAAGACCAAGAAAGTAATTTAAATCCCCCATACAACTCATTTCAAACTCACCCCGCATAAGATTAGAAAACTCATCAACAAGTTACATGTTACTAGATCCAAAAATAATATCATCGACATAAACTTGAGCTAGAAGAAGAATAAGCATTGAAAAATAACCAGGTAAAATAAATAACTCCCATACAAAGCTAAAGTTGAAAAGATATTACCTCACAGTATGAATGACGGAGGATGCATATGCATTTCACAAAGAATTTTTGAACGAAAGTTGGAAAAAATGCAAATCGTGCCACAAGCTCTTTAGACAACAATAATCTTACCACTTTTCTTTATGTCAAAACACTTGAAAGTTTTATTAAAAGTGTATCTAAGAAGATTATTAATTTGGTGATCATTGAATATTCTCCAAGTCAAAAGAAGATCGTCCACTGTAGTTGGACTTTCAACCTTCTCCTTTTCACAATTGTTATCTTCTTCTTGCTCATGTTCCACCGCTTTAGGCTGATCAATTCCTTTTTCAGTTTCTTTAAGAATGTCTTATGAAGATATACCTATATTATGAAAAGAAACACTTATCCCAAAATTTCTCGGATAAAAACATTAATAGTAATCAACACGCTTTTACCAATTAAAGAAACACAAAACGTTAACCTTCGTGGTAACACAATCCGCCTTGTTTGTCACATAGTCAATACAATAAGGACATGTCATCCTAATTATGCCTTAAGCCTCTATAAATGAGATCACATACTCTCTTCATGGAGCCAAGACATTTTTCCTGCATGATCAACGAATAGTGTTAGGTACCCAATCTTAATTGGGTCCTTGGGGGTGAATGAAAACAAGGTTGCATTTGGGCAACCATTAAAAATCTCCTTTAGGAACAAAAAGTTTCCTAAATTTGCATTTTTCAATAGTATGACCTTTCTTGCATCAATAGAGACAAGATAAGTTTTGATGAGATGTGCTTTTTCTATTAGACTCTTTTTTGACAAATTTATGCTTCTTATATGAATGGTTCAAAGACCTTTCAAACTTTGATGGATCAATATAAAAAGATATCTTTAGTTGTAAGGCTTTGTCTAATTTGACTTGAAGAACCTTTATCTTTGTTTACCAACCATGACAATATTCACAACCAAACTTTGAAGGTTTTACATCCTCATTCTTGTCACTTTGAATATCAATCATAGATATCTTAATAGCTTCTAACTTCCTTTCAGATTCTAACACTTTAACTTCTAAGTTTAAAAAGACTTTTTCATGTGAAGCCAACTCGCTAAAAGCACTTAAGGCCTCTTTATGAAGATCTTCAAGGGATTTTTGTAATTGAGAATAGGATAAATCATTAATAGATTCAAGATTAGAAAGACTTACATTTTTCTTCTTCTTTCTATTTTCCATGAGACAAATACGAGTCGATTCAACAATTGAAGTTGCTCTTTTATCACTTGAGGAATCACTTTCACTTTCCAAAGTGGAATAAGCTCCTCTAGACTTTCTAGATTTCTTATGATGGCTCTTTTATTTGTCTTTATTCCTCATAGGATATTTCGGTCTATAGTGATCGGATTCCGCACAATGATAGAAAGATCTTCTAAGTTTACCTTTCATATTCGCATTGTTCCTTGAATAGTTTTTTGATCTTCTAAATTTGAGTATATTCTTGTCGGGGTCTTTAACTTCATCTTCCTTATATAATTATGATATCTTTTCACAAACAACACAATATCCTCATCATAGGAATTCTTGTCATCTTCATTTTCACCATCAGTTTGCTCATTAAAGAAGGAAATTAAGCTTGAAGTCTTTAGAGAAATAGACTTATTCTTTACTTCCTTGTCTTTACCTTTCTCCTTCTTCACTTTATTTTCATACTTTTTTTCTTCACGTTTTTCCAAGAAAGAGAGTTCTTGCTAATGCTCTTCCAATTTTCTGAACAAAGCCATGAGATCAAGTATTTTAAGATCATTTTCCTCTTTGATAATGGTAACCTTGGGTTTCAATTCCCTACTTAAACATCTCAACACTTTGTTAGTAGCAATCTAATTGGAAATAGGCTTACCTAGCGCATTTAATCGATTGATAAGATATGTGAACTATTTTTGCATTTCCGCAATGGTTTCACCATGCTCCATACGAAATAGCTCAAACTTTTGATTTAATATGTTGATCATTGCTTGTTTGACATCATTAGTACCCTCATGGGAAACTTCTAATGTGTCCCACATAGCCTTGGCGGTCTCACAATGAGAAACATGATAATACTCATCAACACTTAAAGCGGATGTGAGAATATTTTCCACTTTTCAATCATGTGACCATAATTTCCAATCATTTTCATTCTGCTGTGTTACTAGTTTAGGTAATGTAACACCCTCAACATTGATCACGGTAATTTGATTAGGACCATTTTTGATGGCGTCCCACGTACCTTTGTCAACAGAGTTGACATGTATATGCATACAAGCTTTTCAATGGCTATAATTTTCGCCGGTGAAAATTGGTGCTCTATTGTACGCTCCCTTATGTTCGATAGCCATTCTTCTAAAATAAAAATCTTAAGCACGAAATTAACCGGGGCTCCAGTACCATTTGTTAGACGATATGCTTCGATCGAGAGGGGGGTAAATAGATCACAAATTAAAAATCAAACTTTTGTAAAAAATGGTTTTCAAAAGTTTTTATGGCACAACAGAAACAACCTGAATCAAATCATTTAACCGAAACTCTATCGAAAAGCTCGAATATGTGTAAAGATACACAATTGAATGATAATGAACACAAATTTTTCAAAAATAACTAATCACAAACAATTAAATGCTAAGATATACGTAGAGCTTATTTCCAATGATCACAAACACACAAAAACAAAATAATGTAATTTATCGAACACCTTGTATGCAATCGATATCGTTTAGAAATTTATTTTGTTTTGTTAATTTAAATCAATCATAATCAACCGGATTATGATTTTATCAACAAAACCTAATTCAAAAATGTGATCGAAAATAACTCCCAATCAAATTGATAAATCAAACAATGAATCCAATAATTTGCAAACACAAAAATTAAAAGAGAGATATATAGATAGATAGATAGATAGATAGAGAGAGAGAGAGAGAGAGACAAGGATTTTTTTAGGAAGTTCCCTCAACTAGACTCGCTATGGGTATGTCTGCCCTCAATTCAAAATTGAATTGAGATACTTGCAATTAACCTTACTTTGAAAAAAGGGTATATACAAGAGATGAAGAACTCTAACCCTACAAAACCTATGGTTTGTTGTTAATTCTACGATCTCCAAAACCCTTTATCAAAGATTAATCAAGTCACCAACAATTTTGCTTCAATTCACCAATTTTTGCTACTTCCTTGCAAGGCACCTCCTTGTCTAAAGGCTTTTACACGATCAAATTAATCCCAAGTGTACACTTATTGAAACCCAAGATTTACCAACATGTTCCATTGTCTCATGCTACTCCCTTGCAAGGAACCACCTCATCCCAAGGCTTTCACTTGATCGTATCCAAATTGCATGATCTTGTCCAAAACCTTCAAATCCTTAATGATCTTGAAGGAAAACCCCAACTCAGTTTTCTTATTTGAAACCCTCAAATAACTCAACCCAATATTCTCGCTACACCAACCTAGTTAGACATTATCAACCCTAATCTAGATGGTCACCCAATCAAAAAATGATTATGTGTAGTTTGATTATGTGTATGCATACAAGAGAGGTCGAAGATGATGAATGCGCTTTAAAATTCTGGTTTCGTATAGGTTTAACACTATAATCTCACTATAAAAAGATGCATGTATCAAATATTTATAAGTATGCAAGTTTATAAGAAAAAGGATTGCAAATGGATGGAGGAAAATGTGAACTTTTAAAAGAAGGCATTGAATGTGCCGACCTGTGAAGGTCTTAGGTCGACCTATAAAGGTCTTGTGTCGACCTATGTTGGCCATCCTATGGATAGTGCCTACAGGATTTATTATTGATGAATGGGTTTCGACCTAAAAAGAATATGTGTCGATCTATGCTGAAGCAAAATCTTCTATTGGTCGACCTAAACCTTCATATGTTGACCTATGATGTAGGTTTTTCATAAAAACTTTGTTTTTAATGCATTCTTTATGTATGAATCCTTTTCAAACTACTTTAATGTTTCCTAATGCTAAGATGCACATCTAGAATCAGAGGTTACTGTCCAACATACATTAACGCTAAACTATCCTAGTTTTGACATCATTAAAAACACATTAAACAAAAAGTTGCACTCATAGACTTTAGTTTGTGATGAACTTTAGTGATGTGGATGTTTTTTATCCAAACATGGACATGGTCATAGAAATCTAAGTTATATTTCCCTTTGTTTGAAATGATGATTAAATAAAATATGGTATGTCATGGTATGAGAATTTGATGTGGTTTATAACTCACTTATCCTACTCATTTTGATCCTTCATGATGCACAAATACATTGAATAATGATATAAAACAATAATAAAGAATATAACTTAAATTGAATTTTTAAACCCTAAATGATGACAAAATGATATTGCAACGAGATAAAGAGATGGATTGAAATTAGCCAATTGGAAACATTGCACTCAAATGCCAAAGTCCCCTTTGTTGACTTTTATTTAGAATTTTACTTTATTGAATGAAGATGAAATCCAATAATGCAATGACTTAAACTAATAAATTAATATGACCAATGTATTAAGATGCATGTGCTAAAAATGATTTAGGAAGTTTGAGTAAATTGGTTCAAAAAGATGCAATGCAGTGGACAAATACAAAACTTGAGAAGAAACTGGAGGATAAAATTAGGGTATGACAAGAGGATAAAATTTTAAATCATCATCCATTGCCAAATATTTTTTCAACACACCTGAAACATCAAAACTAGAACTACATATCCCTGTCTCTTGAGGTATAGTTTTGTCAAAAGCTACATTTACAAACTTTTCAACAATAAATATCCTATTATTGAACATCCTATAAGTTATGCTAGATAAGGAATATCCTAGAATTTTTCCCTCATCATCTTTAGCATTAAACTTACCTAGCTTGTCTTTACCATTGTTTTAAGTGAATCATTTGCAGCCTAAAATGAGAAAACACAAACTATTTGGATTTATACCTTTAAGTAACTCGTATGGAGTCTTATATATGATAGATCTAATGACCACCTTGGTTAATATGTGGCATACAATGTTAACAAATCTTCCCAAAAGTACTTAGGTAAAACCATCAAATTTATCATAGTTTGTGCCAGTCCTTCTAAAAACATGATTTTCACGCTCCACACCATCATTTTATTATGAAGATTGCGAGCAAGAGAAGTTATTGGTCATATTGTTTTTGTTACAAAAGTTTTAAAATGACGGTTAAAAAATTCACCACTATGATCACTTCTTAAAGAATTTTTTTCAAAGAAAATTGGTTTTGAACAAGCTTGGATATTGTGAAAAAGAATATTGTAAAAGTTTCTTTCTTATTGGCTAATAATACGGTCCAAGTGAATCTAGTATAATCATCTGTTAGATGATGGCAATGATCTAGATGGGGGGGTTGAATAGATAACTAATTTTTAACAAAATTCAGCGCTTAAAATGTTTTCAAATTATGCGGATGTAGCTGTGGATTTTAAATCGTCTAAACGAATCGGATATGCGAAACCGAATGGAATAAAATCAATGAGAAAATGAATCAATATGTTTCCAATTAACCAATACAAGTAATGATCACTTTGAATTAACCGGTTTCCAATGAATTATAAATTGTAAAATTAAATTGACAATTTCACAAACAGTTTGTGTGTGATCAATACGTTAAACACTTGGTGTGCACAACACCCCAAGTTGAATTTCCTAGGAAACGATAGTGCATAATTTTTCACAATTACAATCCAAGTGATTGTAATGAGTTTTCAAAATAGATTTTCAGCACTACACAACAGTGGAAATTTATCGAACAGTTGATATCATACAAATGTTAAGAGAAAAAATTAAAGAGATAGAGAAAGAGTGAAAGACACTCGATTTGTTTAGGCATTTCCCCTTTCATCCTCGCTTCGGGTACGTCTGCCTCCAATTCTAAAACTATAATTGAGATATGTATAATATCAAGTTGCAAAGTTTTGTACAAGAGAAGTTATAGTCACCACACACTCAAGCCTAAATGTTGATGTTGATATTGCCCACTTCTCTCCCCTTGATTCAAGTCGGATCAAGTGCATCAAATGCTTTAAACTAACCTCTGGTTACTGCTACTTACTTGAATCTTCAAGTCTTTCACTCAGTTGATTTCGAAAGCAAGACGTTTGACCCCAAATCTTTCGACACAATCCTCTGGTTACTGCTACTTGCTTGAATGATCCCACTGTTCTTCAAGCCTTTCAGTCGACTGAATCTGTAAAGCAAAGATTTGTGCAAAAAAAACCTCAAAATCCCTCAAGATCTTGGAGGATAAAACCCTAACGATTTTATTCAAGAAAATCCCTTTGAAATCTTAACCCAAACTAGATATACAAATCCTACGTTTGGACGTTATCACCTCGACAACGCACAACTCAACATAAATGATTATGTATAATTGTAGAAGAATGCAAGTGTGAGAATGAAGATGATGAGCAAA
>OZ012735.1:485876651-485884151 GCA_963859935.3 Lathyrus sativus | reverse complement strand
GATACTGTTGTTGTTGTTGTTGTTGTTGTTGTATTTGTTGTTGTATTTGTTGTTGCTGTTGTTGTTGTTATTGTAACACCCCCTTCTACACCCCAAATAAATGCATATAAAACAATTAAGCACATACAAATTATCAGAGTAAAAAGGTTTTATAATAAGGTATAAAAGAAGAATGCCACAATTTCACCAACGAAACTCTTTAACATTTTGCTCCATAAAATATGTAACAATTTCGTAGTTTTAGAATTCACATTTCAACATTCAATTTGAGCGGAAAATAACATCATTTGATCAGTTCCAAAATATTAATTCAAATGCACATAAGTCATCCAGATTAATGCATCATATCAGTTAGATTACAAAACCACATCAGCTGATACATCGCAATGTATCACAAAAGAATGACTATACTAGTCTAACTACCCGGTGTTACATATCAGAGCAGCCGACTCAAAAGAATGAAGACTAACTTCACAAAAGGACTCCAGCATCCTAATCTGCAATGCCTCATAGAGCATTATAAAACAGCAGAAGGGTGAGAAATATAACCATAATAATCAAAGCATAAGATTATATATATATATATATAGGTAGTCATATAACACATATTCACATTTCTCACCATACTTCATTCTCTTAGTCATATATATTTACCACACATATATAGACAAACCTGGATATTCACAAAGCATTTCCACATTATGCATACACTTACAATTTCCACAATCTCATCATTCACACATAAGCATCTCTTCATGCATATGTCATATATCAATGTGACTCAATAACTCAATGCAACTCATGCAATGCGGTACCGACTCTCGTTATCTTTTTTCGGTTTTTACATTAAACCGGGTCCACTCTTCTAGACCGATAACCCGTTATCTTTTTCGGTTTTTACATTAAACCGGGTCCACTCTTCTAGACCGATAACCACAAAGGCCCGTCCTCTAAGCCTTCAAACCCACTCTTCTAGGTTTGGGACAAGCCACTAGTTTCCACGAAACTAACAGACATTGCCTCTTGACTAAATGATGCATGTACAATCAACCACAACAAATGCACTTAAGACCGACATCTTAATCTCATGCATTTACATAATTCATCTCTTCAAGAATTACACAATGATTGCACATACAGCATATATCACAACAATCAAGGTATTCACATCACAATACCAATCATACAATTACAAGTGATGCACACATATTCACAATGTTCTCCTGCATACTCATCACATAATTGTATACACATCAAGCATTCACAAGTTCATTAAATAATACACACATAATCACCTATTATGTTCACATGTATTTATACTTGATGCAATTAACATTCAAATCACAATTCTAGGATTCACGCCCGTAGGCTACCCACAACACACCTCATCACAATAGATCATATCTATATCATATCATAGAGGTATTGACCTCTGGGAGGCAACCAAACCATCTCCACATGAACAACACAGCAAAGGAAAAATGCTGTCACATTCGCCTCCATTCGCCTGGCGAACCCTCGCAGCGAACCTTCGCCTGGCCTTCGCCTGGCAAACTCTCTCAGCGAACACTCGCTAGGCTTCGCCTGGCGAGACTTCCCAGCGAGCCCAAGTCAGTAGCTACTGACTTCATTCGCCACCATTCGCCAGCACCTTCGCTGGGCGAACCCTCGCTACTCAACTTCGCCTGGCGAACCCACCAGCGAAGTCCACTGGGACTTAAATATAATTATTCGCCAACGTTCGCTAGGCTTCGCCTGGCGAAGCTTCGCCTTCGCTCGCCTGGCGAGAGCCAGCGAACCTGCGCAGAACAGAACCCTATTCTGTTCCACCTCCACCATCCACCATCATCCAACTTCTCACACAACAAAATCAGTACAAACAGCATCAACACATGTTACCCAACTATTCTACGGCATTATTGCTCAGTTTCAACCGATTAAATCATCAATCTACCGATTATTCCAACTTTTGCCCTAATTGGAAAGTGATGAAAACTCTACCAAACCCCAACCCAACATACATAACATCATACAATGATCAAATAGAAACATTTCTCACCCTTACCTCGATTAATCGGAGCTTTGATGTTGGTTCTTGATGATTTCCACTTTTCCTCTTCTTCTCTTCTCTTTCTCTCCTTTCTTCTTCTTTCCTCTTTCTTTCCAAATGTTTTCTATCTTTCTTTTCTTTTCTTTCTCTCTTATATATTTCCTTCATTTTCCTTCCTCTCCAATTCCTTCTTAATTCTCTATTAATCCCAATTAATAAAAATTAATTTCCAACATTGATAAAATTCCACTAAATAAATTAATTACTACAATTAATTATTTAATGAAATTTGGGCTGTTACAACTCTCCCCCACTTTAGGAATTTTCGTCCTCGAAAATGTTACCTGATTCAAACAGTTCTGGATAAGACTCCTTCATCCGACTCTCAAGCTCCCAAGTAACATTTCCACCAGCCGATCCTCCCCAAGCGACCCTTACTAAAGCAATCTCTTTACCTCGAAGCTGTTTCAATTTCCGATCCTCAATCCGCATAGGTGATGCCTCAACAGTCAGGTTATCTTTCACCTGCACATCATCTATTTGGACTACATGAGACGGATCCGCAATGTATTTCCTCAACTGAGATACATGGAATACGTCATGAAGATTAGCAAGCGACGGTGGTAAAGCCACACGATAGGCCACTTCTCCTATCCTTTGCAAAATCTGATAAGGACCAATGAAACGCGGCGACAACTTGCGCGACTTCAGTGCCCTACCAACACCTGTCATCGGAGTGACTCGAAGAAACACATGATCTCCCTCTTGAAATTCAAGTGCCTTCTTCCTCTTGTCATAATAACTCTTCTGACGACTCTGAGTAATTCTCATCTTCTCTTGAATCATCTTGATCTTATCAGTAGTCTGTTGAACTAACTTGGGTCCAACAACAGAACTCTCTCCGGACTCGAACCAACACAATGGTGTCCTACACCTCCTACCATACAACGCCTCAAATGGTGCCATACCAATACTCGAATGGAAACTGTTGTTGTAGGTAAACTCAATCAAAGGCAAGTAGCTATCCCAAGCTCCTCCTTTTTCCAATACACAAGCTCTCAAAAGATCTTCAAGCGACTGAATCGTCCTCTCCGTCTGACCATCAGTCTGAGGATGATACGCTGAACTCAAACGCAACTTAGTACCCAAAGCACTCTGCAGGCTCTCCCAAAATCTCGAAGTAAACCGCGGATCTCTATCCGAAACAATACTCAGCGGAATACCATGCAGGCACACAATCCTTTCAATATACAACTTAGCCAACTTCTCCAAAGGGTAATCCATACGCATAGGAATAAAGTGAGCAGATTTAGTCAACCTATCCACGATAACCCAAACAGCCTCAAAATTACTCGGCGTCCTCGGCAAACCCGATACAAAATCCATGGAGATACTATCCCATTTCCACTCAGGAATAAACAACGGCTTCATCAAACCCGATGGCTTCTGATGCTCAATCTTCGACTTCTGGCAAGTCAAACAGGAATACACAAATTCCGCAATATCCTTCTTCATACTAGGCCACCAAAATACTTTCCTCAAATCCTGATACATCTTAGTAGCACCCGGATGAATACTCAATCCGCTACGATGTCCTTCCTCAAGGATGCTCTTCTTAAGCTCAACCATGTTCGGAACACAAACTCGGTCCCGACATCTCATAATACCATTCTCATCAATCCGAAAATCACCACCTTGGCCTTGGTTGATTAAAGTCAACCGATCAACTAAGCTCAAATCCGATTTCTGTCCTTCTCGAATTTCGTCCAAAATACCACTCGTAAGCTTTAACATACCCAACTTAAATCCAAAAGAAGTTCTCTCACATATCAAACTCAAATCTCGAAATTGCTCGACCAATTCTAACTCTTTCACCATCAACGCCGACATATGCAATGATTTCCGACTCAATGCATCCGCTACAACATTCGCTTTACCTGGATGGTAATTCAAGCCAAAATCATAATCCTTCAAAAGTTCAAGCCATCTTCTTTGTCTCGCATTCAATTCCTTTTGATCAAAAAGATACCTCAAACTCTTGTGGTCACTAAACACTTCAAACCTCGCACCAAACAAATAATGCCTCCAAAGCTTCAACACGAACACAACGGCGGCCAACTCTAAGTCATGCGTCGGATAATTCTTCTCATGCACTTTGAGTTGCCTCGAAGCATAAGCCACAACTTGGTTATTCTGCATCAACACACCTCCTAAACCCATCAAAGAAGCATCACAATACACAACGAATGGTTCTTCTGGATTTGGCAGAATCAAAACAGGAGCTGTCGTCAACCTTCGCTTAAGTTCTTGAAAACTCGCTTCACACTTGGCGTCCCAAACAAAGGCTTGACCTTTCCTAGTCAACTGCGTCAACGGCAACGATAACTTAGCAAATCCTTCAATAAACTTCCGATAATAACCGGCTAAACCAAGAAAACTTCTGATCTCAAAAACTGACTTCGGAGTCTCCCATTGCGACACCGCTTCAACCTTCGACAGATCAACCGCAACACCACTACTAGAAATCACATGACCAAGGAACCTAACTTCCTTCAACCAAAATTCACACTTAGAAAGCTTCGCGAACAACTGCTTCTCTCTCAGCACAGATAACACAATCTTCAGATGCTCGACATGCTCTCCTTCGCTCTTCGAATAAACCAAGATGTCGTCGATAAACACCACCACAAACTTATCCAAATAAGGATGGAAAATCCTATTCATGTACTCCATAAATACACCCGGTGCATTAGTCACACCAAATGGCATCACAGAATACTCATAGTGTCCATACCTCGTTCGGAAGGCCGTCTTCTGAATATCCTCAGCTTTCACACGGATCTGATGATACCCAGATCTCAAATCAATCTTGCTGAACACGCTTGCACCAACCAACTGATCCATCAGATCATCAATCCTTGGAAGTGGATACTTATTCTTAATAGTCACCTTGTTCAACTGTCTGTAATCCACACAGAGCCTCATAGAACCCTCTTTCTTCTTAACCAATAACACCGGTGCACCCCACGGTGACACGCTCGGACGAATAAACCTCTTTTCAAGCAAATCCTCAAGTTGACTCTTCAACTCTTTTAACTCTGAGGCCGACATACGATATGGAGCCATCGATATCGGACTAGTTCCAGGAATCAAATCTATCGAAAACTCCACTTCTCGCTCCGGCGGTAAATCCTTTATCTCATCAGGGAATACTTCCGGAAAATCTCTAACAATGGGCAAACCATCAATCCCTTCACTCTCACCAGTCCTCAAAGTTGCCATAAGCATAAATACCTTAGCCCCATCTTGCACCGATTCTTTCACTTGTTTCCTCGTCATAAACAATTCCCTTTCAACATCCGAGTCGGGAAAAATAACCGTTTTGTCAAAACAGTTAATATACACACGATTGAATTTTAACCAATTCATTCCAAGAATGACATCCAGTTGATCCAAATGAAGACACACTAAATCAATCCCAAAATCTCTACCGAAAATACTCAACGGGCAATTCAAGCAAACATACGGTGTAGTTACCGAACCCATAGCAGGAGTATCAATAACCATACCGCCACCAATCATAGACAACTCAAGATTTAACCTTCTAACACAATCCAAAGAAATAAAAGAATGCGTAGCTCCGGTATCAATTATAGCGATCAAAGGTGTACCATGAATGAAGCACGTACCTCGGATCAATCGATCGTCGCTAGCAGTCTCAGATCCAGATAGAGCGAACACTTTCCCGCTCCCTTGATTCTTCTTCGGCTTATCGCACTTGGTACTGATGTGCCCTCGCTCACCACAGTTATAGCAAGTAACACCCGCACCGCTTCTACACTCTAGAGCCTTGTGGCCTGGCTTGCCACACTTAAAACACTTCAGATCAACACTTTTGCACTCCGGAGCACGATGCCCCGCTTCACCACAATTGTAACACCTAACCAGGGTAGAAACTCCCCCACTTGGCCTCTTGCCAAAACCAACCTTTTGTTTCCCCTTATCAGCAGGAGTCACGTAAGGTTTTCCTCTGAATTGTCCCTTTCCTTTCTTGTCACTTAGACTCTTGTAGTGGCTGGACCTAGCCCTACTGTCTTCGTCATAAATTCTGCTCTTGTTAACCAACTCAGAAAACCGTCTGATTTCCTGATATCCAATAGCTTGTCTAATCTCGGGTCTCAAACCGTTTACAAACTTGAGGCACTTAGACCTCTCAGCATTACCAGTATTATAGTGAGGACAAAATTTGATCAACTCCTCAAATTTCGCCGCATACTCAGCAACCGTCGAATTACCTTGCTTCAACTCAAGAAATTCGATCTCTTTCTTCCCCCGCACATCCTCTGGAAAATACTTCTCCAGAAAGGTTTCTCTAAACAAATCCCAAGTAATCACAATATCATCTTCCTCAAATCTTTGGCGAGTATTACCCCACCAATCTTCAGCTTCTTCTTCGAGCATATGAGTCCCAAACTGCACCTTCTGGGCATCCGAGCAATTCATAACTCGAAAAATCTTTTCCACGGCTTTCAACCAAATTTGTGCCTTGTCCGGTTCATGAGTTCCCTTGAAGACCGGAGGGTTATTCTTTTGGAATTTCCCCAAAGCACGGAATCCATCATCAGCATGATTCCTCTCATTCACATTGGCCGGAGGATTCTGCCCAATTGCCCCCGCCAATCTCGTCAATGCCTCCGCAATCGCTTCGTCGTTCCTTCTTGCAACCATCTTACTAATTCCAGCAACAGAACCACGTAAGAACAACCAATATTTTTGTTGGTGTTGTTGTAGTTGTTGTTGTTGCTGTTGCTGTTGTTGTTGTTGTTTTTTTTGTTGTTGTTGTTGTGGTTGTTGTTGGTTTTGTTATTGTTGTTGTTGTTGTTGCTATTGTTGTTGTTGTTGTTGCTGTTGTGGTAACTATTGTTATTGTTGTTATTGTTGTTGTTGTTCTTGTTGTTGTTGTTGTTGTTATTGTTGTTGTTGTTGCTGTTGTTGTTATTGTTGTTATTTCTGTTATTGTTGTTGTTGTTGTTGTTATTGCTGTTGTTATTGAAATTCATGATGTTGTTGTTGTTATGGTTCTTCTTGTTGTTGTTATTGTTGTTGTTATTTTTGCTGCTTTGTTGTTGTTGTTGTTGATGTTATTGTTGAGTTTGTTGTTGTTGTTGTTGCTATTGTTGTTGTTGTTGCTGTTGTTGTTGTTGTTGTTGTTGTTGTTGTTTATGTTGTTGTTGGTGTTGTTGTTGTTGTTGTTGTTGTTGTTGTGTTATTGTTGCTGGTGTTGTTCTTGTTGTTGTTGCTGTTGTTGTTGTTGTTTTTGTTGTTTTTTTTTATTGTTGTTGTTGTTGTTCTTGTTGATATTGTTTTTATTGTTGTTGTTGATGTTGTTGTTGTTGCTGTTGTTGTTGTTGTTGTTGTTGTAGTTGTTGCTGATACTGTTGTTGTTGTTG